>JAVJGG010000061.1:4606069-4617273 GCA_035590195.1 Aviceda cuculoides | reverse complement strand
GGAAAATCAGCTCCCTAGTCTGTGCAGGAAAGTGGCAAGTCCCAATTTCTCTATTACTATAGTCATCATACTTACTACTTAACAAATAACAGCTTTGGAACTTTTTTTCAAAATTTTTTCTTTTCTCCTCAGTCTTCTGCAACAGAGACTGCTCTTCTACCCGAGCTCTCGAGCAGGTAGAACAATTCCATGACCATCAGCAAGATTACTCAGATGCTAACCCATGGTAATACGTTCATATGCCCGCTAGACTAAAAGATCATCTATAACAAATCCAATTGAACAAGGCATTCAAAGAAGATGCAGAAATAACCAAGTAATTTGAAAAAGGCTTAACTGTTATCAACTGCAACTATAAAGAAGTCCTTCTATCAATTCCAATGGTGAGCTTTTAGCACTGAATACCCTGATACTGACAAAGACTAAAAAGCAGGAACATTATACTTTCAGAATAGGGGTTTTACAATTTTGCATTTTTAAACTAATGGTTCTCTCATCTATCACAGGTCAAGAAATGAATTGTGCCTGTATAAGCAATGGAGTTTTGAAAGAAATTTCAGATGTAGAGAAAAGAATGGTAAATTTGCCTATTTTTTCTTCTTTTTTAATAAAAACTTTGACATTGCCCTAAGAGCTTTAGATGTTAATAAATACCAACTGAAATTAATGACCAGAACAAGGGCAAATAAAGTTGCCAAAAGGAAAAAAAAACAGTTTAACCAATAGCTTTGTGATTTATGACATGATTCTTCTTACAGAAACAGCTCAACTCTGGGCTGTATCTACCACCATGATCAGGAAAATGTAACACATCAAGAGCAATGTGGTAGCATGCAGATGTTATGAGCCCTAATGGAAAAGCTGTAATTAGAGGGTACGGCACATTCCACTGACTGAAGCATGTTTCTTGTGGACAAAAACCATCTACTTTGGATAGACACTCTGCATTTTCTGATCCAAAGAAATTTTTATCACCACAGAAAACACAGCATCCTTTGACAACCCGGACACAAAGGGGATGAGGTGGGTTAGGGGACAGTTACCAGTCTTCAGGAAAATCGGCTTTTATAATGTTATCAGGTCTTGAAAGGGTCCAGCCTTCCCACCAGGTAGCCTATTTCTATAGAGAAGGCAAAAGTTGTATCTGTCTTTGCACATGAGATATCTTTACCAATTTTATCAGAAGTATTCTCACTGCTTATGAAGAAATAAGATTTCAGTATGAAAAAGCAGCAAACAGTAAAATAATATAAATCTTCCATGTTTGTACGTTTACTCCTGCTAGGTATAATGACTACAACTGATTTAAAAAAAAAAGTCAGTGTTTATTTTACAAACAGGAGAATCTTGTTGTTGTTTCCACCTGAGTATAATTACGACTGCAAAATGTAAAGTCACAGTATAGAGAAAGCCCATGCGGATCCTACACCGTAGTTTAAATGCTCACCTCTGATCAGAAGAAAAGAAAGTAGGAAGCATAGCTATGTCAAGGAAAGCAGCAGATTTTACCCAAGAGCAACCCACCCTACAAAACATTTCTGCCTGTGCTACTCAAACTTTTATTTGCATGGGAGGAAAAAAAAGACCAAAATCACAAGTATAAATGATGCAATCTATAGCCCAGGCACAGAGAACACATCTCTGCAGAACCATTTCTCCCAGATTTGCAATTTGTAAACAAAAAAAGGTGTGGGGTTTTTTTAACAACAGTTCTTTCTAGGTGTGCTACATTCAAGTAGGAGAACGGGATTTGCAAGCATCACACGTTTTCCTCCACCTTTCTGAATGACCAGTTCCACGCAGCTCTTTCTTCATCTGTAACCTTGCCCAGTGTACTACAAAGACCACAAACTGCAGGTAATGGTACCTTCTCCATCACTCGCAGCTTCACACCAGTAAGCTGACACACCTGAAATAAGACCACTTATCAATGAAGAGAGAGGTCAAAGGCTTCTAAGGTCGGAACAGGAACCTGCTGGCTGCTGCAAATCTCTCACCAGTGCATTTGAGCCTGACACTTAATATTCAAACTGAATTGCAAGCTATGTACTCAAGGATAAAGCTCACTAATAATAAAGATTCACAGTCTGACAGGCTCAGCATACAAATTCTCAGTGCAGAGCTCATTCTGAATATTTTTTCAATCTAAAAAAGAATCAGGATTTTTTCTTTTTTAAAATAAACAATGGTACTTCCCATTTAGTGAGGGAAAGAATGGAACGAGAAAATAAAATTTTATTCTATATTTAGATATTGGTAAAGAAGTACACATATTTTATTACAATATAGGTACACTGTGCATGCAGTCTTTGCCTTGCTAATCAGACACGGGAATACATCAAATAAGGTATACACTTGCTTTTCGCAGGGCCAAATCCTTTAAGCCAGAAATCCACTAGTTTAAACCATTTAAGAATTTGCCCAAATTTCAGATAATTTATAGCATGTATTTAGCACGTCAGCTGTGAAAGCTAAAATCACTGGAAAGGATCTAAAACCTTGATACGTATTATCAAACATTGTATCTAACTAGTGGTCTAACTAGCCAGTATTAGGTCACCAACAAGTAGCAATTGCTAATATCCTTTCATAAACTCCAGTCTATTTTAATTTTCTGCCTATCATATAGAACAAGCTTCTAGGTGGTATTTATACTGTCTTTTTTTTTTTTATCTCTCAGTCTTAATCATCTTTTATTTTATCCAACACTGCTTAGTTCACAGTAAATTATTCATTGTTTATTTTACAGTGACACTGTAAAGTCAAGTCCCATTTATTTTTTCCCTTTCAATGTTTATTTTACATTACAACAACCTGGCTATGTGTTCCCTTTTTTTTGTTATGTGAATGTTTATGTATGTAGGAGGAGGTCTAAAATTAATGAAATTATAATTAAATGTCTAATAGTTTTTACACTGAAAGTATTGTTACTAAACATTATCTCCACTTAGAATCCTTTGCTTATTTTGTATTTTGCTTTGCACATGTACATTTCTATTACTAAATCTACCCCTTTCTTTTAAAATCACATTGCATCCAGCTTAACTACATCTCACTAAATCACCTTGTTAGTCATACTTTGATTCATTCCATTTCATTGCCTTTCGTATTTAAATTATTCAATTTCTTTTCCTACTCCCCATATTACCTTTGAAAATGACAAGTCTCACTTTATGCAACAATTTTTTACACTGCAACCTCACACAACTCCTATTATTAACACTTCATCATTTTCCGTGTATGTTTGCAAGTTTTCCTGCAGAACTGCCTTCCAAAACAATTCCAAATTTACACATTTAATCCCCCCTCTTGGTTTCATTTACATTCCATACGCACCAAGACAGCCAGCGGTACAAGAAGTCAAATTACATTTGTTGCACCATAAAATACGGGACGGACGCCTGCGCTCCCACCCCGCACTGAGCAACCTGCGACCCGCCTGCTGCTGCGCCTGCCCCGAGTGTCCGCGGATTCAGCCGGCATGTCCGACTCCATCCCCTGCCCACGGAGTTCGGGATCGGAGGTCGTGCTGCACACAAGACACCAGTGATCGCACCACAGTGGAATTTCATTTACACAGTATGTAGTTACAATGAAAATGTAACTATTTTCCATATGGGGAGGGAACAGCAATGCAGTCTGAATCTCAAATCTGTGACACCAATATGATTATTACAGCATAAGCTACTGTCCGTTCTTATTCTTTCCTTGGCCAAAGCTACATTTCTCAGGAATTTCACTCAAAATCAGCGTTCACTTCTCAAAACAAATACATAAATGAAGCAATAGCTTCTCTACTCACATAAAGAAATAACTTCTTCTCTTCACAGATTTCTTGATTGAGCCTTAGAAAAAGATCATCTCCAATGGCAAGCAACAGATCAGTATCTTTTAGTTAGTGCAGATATAAAAGTACCATAACACAAGCTCAAAGTGAGGATGAAGTTGTTAAAACAATTCTAAAAATGCATGCTTCTCAAAATTGCCCTCCACGCTGCTTCAAAACAACAGTATCTGAACAACTCTTATTGCCAAAATTCTTGCTGTTTTAACGCACACTCCAGTATTAGTAATTTTTAGAAGAAAGAATTTTCTCAAAACTAATGTATACTCCTGAAAAGCTGCTCTGCTGTTCTTTGCCTCTGGACCCAAGAGCAACTAACCCGACGGTGCTGGGAACTCGCCCTTGGCTCCCGCCAGCGACCCCCTCCCACGGGAACGGGGGGACAGAGGAGAAGCCCGTGCTGATGGTGGTGCAAGTGATGGATCCGGAGCTGCTCTTCACTGGGTAACTGTCACAGCTTCCAGCTGAGTTACCAAGTGCCCAACAGCATTTGCCAACTATAATGGTCAAATTATTATCTCTAATTTACAACTCATCAAAAATTATGCTACCAAGAATTGATTCAACATAGCTGTCGCATTTGCTAAAAGCAGCAAATCACAGCCTGAGTCACCTAATCTCCTGTGGAATAAGCAAATTCTGCCTGGACGCAGTGTAATATGTCTTCATCTTTTATAGGGGTTAAGAGAAATTGTTAGAAGGACTATGAGACAGCTGCTTGCTTATATGGAATTTTACCAAGTCAAATTAAAAATGGCTCAGTATCTTGTTACTGAAACCAGTTACCTTGAAAACATCAGATACTGGTTGCTGTTGGATAATGATTTGTCTAAAGGAATCATGGCAACTTTTTTTTTTTTTTTTTAATCTTACCTTGTAAAACATTTTGGAAATTCTTTTTAATGGGTTTTTGTTTGGTTTTGTTTTTTTTTTTTTAATCTTAAAACAGGATGAAGATATAGCCTACTAAACCAAAACATAATGTGGTTTTTGTTTTCAGAACTGTAGCACAATAGTTTGTAGCTTGAAAAATGTATGCGTGAAAGAATGATTCAAATCTCATATCCACAACTTTCAGAGAATTGATAAAAAGTCTTTGTGCTTTGTCCTGTTTGAATATCAAAGCTCTTCTGGGTATCACTTAGATCTACCCATCATAATTCAGATACTTGTGAATAATTCAAGATGTTATGCTTTAACTTCTATCAGCAATTCCCTTGAAGAGAAGCAGTAAGTAAGCATTTATTATAAGCTATAGCATGAATCCATATAATTAATATTTTGATATACTTCACCTGTCTTACTGTTTGGTCTTGTGATAGTCAGTTGGTATTAAATAACACACTCAGACAACTTGTTGTCTTACTTTTCAAAGATGCTTCAATTTATATAATTACTTTATTTGATATATTGTTGCATGTTTCCTCAAGTTGCATATTCTGTTAATGTGCTATCAATGTAATTAGCTGTTTCTTTGTAGGAAACATTTATTTAAATCAAGCTAGCATTTTTATTGCGAAAGGAATGCACTGCTTGTACTTCCTTGGAATCAAAATATCCTTTTAATGGTATAACAGCAACGTGCTTCATCTTTGCACATTTTCCTTGGCACACTGAAGCAAAACAGAGATGATGTGCTATTATTCAAGCATAAGAAAAATAGTAGTGCTCCGCTAACAAGTGTCAGAGGTGAATAAAGGCATACGAAATTATATGAAAACAACTAAAATATGCCAAATAAGAGTTCAGAAGGCCTGTGCCCAAGTGATTATAAGTTATATAGCAAGATTACACAACTTTGAAATGAAAACAAGCAACACTGAAGAAATTGATCTCAGATTTTCTTATTTGCTACTAGTGAAGAGTTAAAAAAACCCCACGACATCCTACTTCTTCATGAAGTGAATACACACCTTTGGTTAGAAGCATGAAAAATCCACACATTAGCCTGTATTCTTCAAGCAAACTTCATTTCTGCTGATCACAGCATAGTGTAATGATGGCATCTAAAAGAGTTTTGCACATCTACTCTCCAGACTCATGGAGATAACACTTAAGGTAAACAGGAGTAGAGACATAAAAAGAAAAAATAAATCAAATTTCTGAAAACTGAGAGAAAATTAACTTGTTTATACTGCCTTCTCTCAATCATTTTCATTCATGAAGGGTATTAATTTTGACTGTTAATTAGACCGGCATCTGTTTCTCACATACTGGCAGGCTACCAGTGAACACTAGCAGCATTAACTGTTGGTACAGGTGTGGAATGATTGAAAACTCATTTCTGAACTACTCCCCTACCATACTGATACAGGAGCAAAATTTACACAAAATGAGCTGTCTCAAATACAGCTTCACTAAGAATGTATTATGTGAGAATTTTCACCACACAGAAGCATTCTGGAAATATTTTCAAAACTTCACTTGACAGAACAATGCTCTAAGATCATAAATGTTGTACATGAAGGAAAAACCTCAAAACAAAGAAACCAAACGCAAGTTTTAAAAGGTACTATTACATTTTTTCCATTAGTCACCTGGCTTTAGGAAAGCATGCATTTACTACATTGTCTAAGAGAAAACTACTATCATTATATTTAAAAACTGTTGTTTTTCTAAAGTTTAGGGGACACAGTAATAAACTGCACTCTATTGCTACCCTCAAGTGTTTTTTTCCATAAAACTGGTAAGACCGCTTACTAATCAAGACTAGTGCTCAATACCAAAATATTTTTCCATATTTTTCAATGTCAAAATATTTTTCCCATTAAATTTTTTAAAAATAGAACATATTAAAAAATAATTTTGATACGCAAACTGCACAAGTAATTCAGACCTATTTGGAAAGAAAACCATTGCTCAACACTGACAGATAAAACAGTAACTTCTTTTCCAGTTACTGTCTATTGTGGATTAGTACATAAGAGTGGTAACTTTGAAGTGTATTTTCTCATATCTGTATTTGATATTACAATTTTTCCTTTTTATAAGAACTATGAAAGAAAACAAATTATCAAGAGTTGGTTTGCACTTATCAAAAGACATCTGCATGCACTTCTGCTGAGCACTGAGGGAGTAACTCCTGTGGTCCCAGTGTGTCCAGAGTTACAGGAGAGAAGACTGGAAGCAACCAAACGGAAACTTGGAAAGTTTCAGTCCAGGACAGCAGAAGCGGCTTATTCTGAAATGCTCTATTTTTCAAGCAATACAGGAATTTTAAAAATCTAGCTAGGTAGGAGACATTTCTAAGTCTCATTTTTAACAGCTCAGAGACATGGCATTATAAGAGACAGTATTTAGTTACACAATGTAAATATACCTTATTTAATACACCTGGAAAGAAAGGTGTGGCTGAAGCACACTGCAAAAAGCCTGAAGCTATAAAAACAGAATTTTTAAGGAGAATGTGAACACTGGTGGGAGCCAAGAGATGGCAAGTTAGACAGGATCTCCGCTCCAGAAGCAAGTAACACTGATTTCTTTGAGCTTAAACTTGTCTCTAATTCATGCCTCTGGGAAACAAAATAATAATCTAAATCTAAGTTCACTACTTGATCTTTAGAAAAAAACCAGAGGGGTTTTGTTTTGGGGTTTGTTTTTTTTTTTTCATGCCTCCACTATTACTGAATGACAAGCACCTTGATTCAGGTCTTCAAGAAGTATTTCACCATCATCCTCACTGAGGCAGACTTCATTTGCAAATAACAGCTAAAGCTTGCAGAAAAACACACATGGCTGTTTTCAGACTCTACAGAACTTTCTCAATGAGTAATTCCTATGAAACAAAAATACGCAACTCGTCTAATAAATCACCATTAAATGAGAACACAGTTGACAGAATCAGGTCATCTGACATTACAATGCTAAATAAACTGAAAATAAAACACTTCTACTTGATAAAAAGCTGTAATTCTCTCCAAACAAAGCCAAAGACAAAAAAATTAAGGAACTGCCTGCAATATTCTATTTATCATACTCTCAGACACATTTAAACTAGAAAAACGTGTTTAATAGCTCCAAAATATTAGAAATAACTACAAAATCAAAAGGCTACAGTAAAAATCTTTAAAATCTTCATTGGCAAAATGAACATAGGATGGCAACAACAAAATGAGCTAGATAGCATCTACAGAAGAAGAATAAACTATGTTCCTACACAGTATGTAGGATGTTTAAAAAAAAAACAACTAAAAAAATTAAGACATAAAACTTCAAAGTGAACTGTATAATATGTCCTGGGATTTGATTTCTCAATATTTTTTTCTTCTCTAGGTTGTCCTTTTATTTCATGGCAAAGTACTTTGCCATGTTAGCTTTTCTATTATATTAGTAGTTAGTATAATTATACATACACTGTGAGGTACAAATACTTCTAGCAACACATTTCTTGGGGATTTTCTGCAATGGCTGGTAACTTTGACTGATAGCTTGAACACAGAAGCAAAATGCCCACCGAACTAGGGTGTTTATGAATTCTTGCACAACTCCGAATGCTTTTTGTGACTTCCCATATATTTGTGAAACTGCTATTTGTACAAATTTTACCATTAATGTTACAGCATTGTTTCAAAGTCTTGGGGTTTCTCACTACATGTATCAGTTCTTCTTTAGTGTATGACAAAAAAATCCTATTTATGGCTATAAGGAGAATAAAGCATACATTTCCTTTCCAATGTGCCAAATACTACATTGATAACAATATAAACTCAGTATAATTCTCTAATGCCCGAAACTCATTCAAGTACCTCAATATATCAAGTTTTAAATGTTTTATAATACCTATAAACACTCTGAGAGTCTAATGAAGCTAATACTAAGAGTGCAACAAGTGAAAGGTGGTATAAAAATCAATTTTATTTCACCTCAGATGATTTATATTCCTTCCAGAACAAATTAATTTCATACTAAGAAACTGGTTAATAAAACTTCAGAGCAGCCCTATATTACAAAGTTTTGTTCTTAATGAGGAAGAACACAGAGATAAAAACTGAATTTCAAAACAAAGCCAATTTACTATTCATAGACTGAAATAAATATGGTGACAAATTATATATATATATATATAAAAAAAAAAAACCCTCTGTGTCCCTTTACATTCAGGTCTTCTTAAGTGTGCTGAATATGACTGCGTTTTCTTCCAGCAAGTGATTCTAGGTTTTCTTTTTTCTTAGGTAATCAAAACTTCAGCATAGGAGATAGAAGTCACCAACTTAAAAAATAAAGCAAATGTGATGCAACATACATAACAAAGCTGCACAAAAACACTGGCTCAAGCTGACAAAAAATTGGAAATGTTCTGAAAACTAAGATCAGTTGAGATTTTTTTATTATTACATCTCTGTTGACTGCATTTATGATGGAAGGTAAGAATACAGCAGGGAGGTATGCAACTGTTTTCTCCCACCTCACTTTCATATCATCATGTGGCTTCCAGGATATTAACCAAACGTGAAATTGTTCATAAACAGATGCATAGCAACAACAGCAACCAAGACTATCATCCAAAATGTGTGTAATAAATACAACAATAACAACACAATTTGAATAATTTCAGAAACATTAATGTATCTCTGGAGTGTCTGTTTAAATATTAATAACATTCTTTTAAAGTTTTTTAAAAAGACACTTACTGTAATTGTGCTAAGAATTTTTAGCCTGCACTGAGATTTAGTATGCTTGCTACTGATTGAAAAACATATGAATGCCACCACTTCAATTTTTCTGAGATTAAAAATGTGATTTGAAGCTTCAGTTTTACATTTACTGATGTTGCTTAAAGCTGAAAAAAATCATGTGGTTTGTGACCCCTATGCCAATTCACCAGAACGTGAAGCAGTAAATAGACTAAAAGAAGATTCATAATGGTAACATAAACATATAGTAATGCAAGATAGTAACTGAAAGTTGTTTTTTCTTTTCTCATCTTACCTGCATAGGAATATGTTGAATGATACAGAGCTGTAACACCAGAGCACCTACGTAGGGCTCCCACTCAAAACCACACCTCACTAGAGCTGTGTGATGAAAATGTAGTTTTGCTCTTGATGCACTGGTCGGATTTGGCCCAGGTAGTCTGAGATGTCTTGGATGGACTGTAACACAGCTACACTTTGGATAAGCCAAGCTCCCAGCAGCTTCAGTGTTTGCAGGCTGGATACACAACTCAGCTTTCTAATCTGAATATGACATCTCCATCCTAAGAACTGAGTGTTGTTCGAGTATCTCAGTGCAGGAGGGAAGCCACGAAGCCCAGGAAATGAAGTACCAACTACTGTCACCTACTATACCAAACCGAGGAAGACCGTGCGTGCCCTGAAATACCAGAACTCCTCTCACAGGCCCAGGGGTGATGTCCTCCTGCCCCAGCACTTCCTCCTCAGACTACCAAAGAAACATTTCAAACCAAAACAGAACAAAGAAGCCCATATGCTTGCCAGGTACCACGTTTCCCACCGTGACACCTACTGATTTAGAGTGGTTGGGTCTAAAAAAGATAATGCAAATCCCAATTTCCCCCTTTCTTCAAGTGGAGACATGTTGGTAAGACTGAGCTCTAATCTTTCAAAACAAAAGTGAAAACAACCAACCAACCAAACTACAGCTTACCATTACAGACTGAAATGTAAAACTCTGCAACTCGGTGTGGGGGCAGACTGGCAGGAAGAAAGCACACACAGGTCTAGTTCGTGGAAAGGCAGGAAGCCAAGTAAATTGTTTGTCTTCTGCTGCTAACATATAGAAAAAGGATTTGATTTTGGAAAAATTTTGCCTGTCTGCCACCAACCATTTCAGAGAGTTCCAAATGAGCAAAAAAAGTAGAATAGCAATTTAGGAAAGGCAAATAAATGAAGGTTTGTTACATAACAAATCAAGATGTCAATTATTTTAACAAAGAACAATTAGTGGAACATTTGCCTTGACTCCATTTCTAAGCACCTTACTGCACCAATGATTTTTCTTGACACTGTGTAAGGTTATTAACAGATTCAATCGGAGATTGAAGAAATTTAAATATTAATGGAGTCTTTACAAGAAATTACTAACAAAATGAGAAAATCCTTGTGTTTCAAGGCATTCAGGTGTGGTAGGTTGACCCTGGCAGGATGCCAGGTGCCCACCAAAGCCACTCTATCACTGCCCCTCCTCAACTGGACAGGGAAAATATAACAAAAGGCTCGTGGGTCGAGATAAGGACAGGAGAGATCGCTTGCCAATTACTGTCACGGGCAAAACAGACTCAACTTGGGGAAAATTAACTCAATTTATTACCAACCAACAAGAGCAGGGTAATGAGAAATAAAACCAAATCTCAAAACACCTTCCCTCCACCCCTCCCTTCTTCCCAGGCACAACTTCACTC
>JAVJGG010000061.1:4574404-4605570 GCA_035590195.1 Aviceda cuculoides | reverse complement strand
GGGCTGCAGGGGAATCTCTGCTCCGGTGCCTGGAGCATCTCCTCCCCCTCCTTCTGCACTGACCTGGGGGTCTGCAGAGTTGTCTCTCTTATGTGTTTTCACTCTTTTCTCCAGCTGCAGCTTCTGTGCTGCAGCAACTTTTTTTTTCCCTTCTTAAATCTGTTCTCCCAGAGGCGCTACCACCATCACTGATGGGCCAGGCCTTGGCCAGCGGTGGGTCCGTCTTAGAGCCGGCTGGCATTGGCTCCATCAGACATAGGGGAAGCTTCCAGCAGTTTCTCACAGAAGCCACCCCTATAACCCACCACCACTACCAAAACCTTGCCATGCAAACCCAATACATCAGGTTAATTATTTCAAGCTGGTTGACAAGGACAAGGTAAATCTTAGTTTCAACCTTAACATTTCTGGGTAAACTAAAAAAGGTTATAACCTACAAACTTTATTCAAGCTTCTAAACCTGCCTTCACATTCAATCAGCTATGTTTTCAACCTATTAAAAACTGTATGATGTGAACTGGTAGATCACGTTATTCCTTTTGCATATGGAACAAGGTTAATTGTTATGGAGTAATTATAGTTGTCCCAGCTTATTGCAAATTTCCATGTTTTAAAAAGCCCTCCAATTTTAGAAATGCAATTATTTGGGAATCTTGGTTTCAACTTGTATTTTAATGATTCATGGTTTGGTTTGAACAACAAACAAGCAGAGTCAATTCAGTTCTGAAGGTTTTGCTTGTTCTGAAGTGTTTCTGACAAGCCCTTTTGCTTATTCCTTAGTCTCCAGTACTCAGAGGGTGCCAGGAAAATGAGCTTCTCCTAAATAAATTGGGCACATTTGGGGACCTCAAAGATTTGGTAGCCAAGAACAAGTATTGGCATTTAGTGGTCTCATGGAATACGGTTGTTGGCACAGCAGAAGTCCAGACTTCATCAGTCAAATGGGGAACCTTCTGCTTCAGTGTCAATCTGACAACAAAAGTCAGTAACTGCTTCCCATAGCACAACTTGTTTTAATATTTCTCAACTTCGAAATGGCTTTCTTATCAATATACTCCTCAAGAACCTTCCATAGTCCATTTTTAACTCCCTGCTGGCTTCCAACATTGGTAGAACAAGCTATGAACCGAATCACAGACTGTATTGAAAACTGTTTCATACCTTTTAAACACATCTTTATCAACCTTCCAAATAAGGTCACAGGTAATTTTGAGAAACTGTACTACATCACACTCCTTCTGCTTCCAAGTGTTGCCTTCAGCATACAAATCACTGCTCACCATATCTGATTATTTCTCTACTTGATAACCAAGATTTCAATTTTTCCTTTCATTCTACTACTACTTTTGCCAATCTTTTTTCTTCCAGGCATACCTACAAAACTTTTGTATCAGAATTAAGTTTGCTTCCTAACCATGGTGTGTTTTTGCTGAGATGTCAGCAAATTTGCGAATGAAAATGAAAGTTTCAAAATAGTCAAGCCAGATGGTCTGATAGGGAAGCCATCTCTAAAGAATGCAGACTTTAACAGAAGCTCTTTGCCAACCAAACAGAATAAGATATTCCACTGCTGTTGTTGATTTAAGGTCTCTGACACACTGCAGCTGTCATGATGAAGGGTAGACAGAAAATGCAGTCTAATGACTACAAAAATGCATTAAACCAACAAGTTTTAGAAAGTATATACTTGGCATCTGTCTTCTGTAACATGTCTCTGTATTATACAAGGTATTTCTCTCCCTCCTCACTCTTTAGAGACATATGAAGTCTAATGTACTGACTGATACTTAACAATCAGATTTTGTCAGCTTTTGTGCTGAATGGCACCTTCCTTCTCCCATTGACTTTCACAGCACTATTCACAGTGTAAATTATTGCCTCGTTTTCAGTGAAGGTGACGGATCAGTGTATTACCTCAGAGCACTGAACTTGGGAAATACGTGCTGTCAGGCAAATCACCTTGATGCCACATAAATCCTCGCTACTGTCACAAGGGGACCTTCCACTTTCTGCCTGCCTCCCTTCTGCTGCTGCTAGTAGTTACATATACACACACACACACCCCCAGGGCTGGAAGGGATTATTTGACAGTTGGGTCTTTTGCTGGGGAAGGGGCAGAGGGATGTACTTTCCCAGTTCCCTGATCCATTTCTCAAGGGAGGCTTTAAGAATGAGCTACCCAGGCTGGGGTGGTTGCAGCACCAGTTCAAGCACCGTATGTCAGAGTAAAGGTATCAGGTAACCATTAGCCTACTCAGCAAAAGAGAACCAACAGAAGTACACAATGGATATATATTAACCTCTGCAACGTGGGGTAATTTTATAACCACTACCCAGGTGCATTGCTGCATATTCAGATGTGCTGCTGAGTGGATGCTCCCTGTTACAGGAGAAATGAGAAGAAGTTGGATCAGCACCAAAATCAATGGATTTCCAATTTTAAATGGGAATGGATGGAGCACAGGGAAGAACAGAAAATGTTTGCTATTTAATTTCTGCTACTGAATAGGACGTGACTTACAGTGGGATTGCCACAGATTTAACTTAGGTTTCGTACAAAAGGACAAGTTTCTTCATTCCTATATCATCTTTCGTTCGTGTTGAACTTTACATTCACTGTTCAATTTTTATCTTCAAACTATTTATAATAATATTTCACATCATCTTATCAAAAGTAATACAGAGTTAGGAAAACAGTCCTGAAATACAAGCTTGACCCTCTCAGTAGTCTGACGGGGTCACACGCACACACGTGTATCTGCATGGCCTAACCACTGCATGGCACTGACCACCTAGAATGCGCACTGATACGTGTACTCCTTGTAGTCCTACAGTTGTACAGTGAAATAATTTTGTATTTCATCAACCCTTTGTAATCCAAGCAGTCTTTAATCAGCTTTCAGTGTTAGTCTGATCCGTGATACACATTTTCTCTCTACAAGACAGGCCAACAATACTGAAAGGCCTAAAAAAAAGTCTACAGTCTAACACACAGGTAACATATGCTTGTGTGCGAGCCAAAACAAACAAAAACTTCTAACACCTTCCAAAATTATCCACCTTGCCCACTTTCCAAGTGCCCTCTACATACAGCTCCACTCTTCTGCAGGTAAAGCCCTATAAAAAGCTGAGGTGGCCAGTTTAACTGGCTGATGCTACAGTGAATCAGGCAAAAACATACCCAGAACATTGAAAATCAAATTACCAAGCTACCATCATATAAAAATTATTTAATTCTCAAACAAATCTTTTCCCTCAGACAAAAAAGAGATTTTAACACCTTATTAAAGCATGCAAGATTATAACATCTAACTCAAATTGCACTGAATCAAGTTCATCTGAGTGTAATTTCACTGTTAATGGAAGCTATACAAGGAAGTAATTTGGTTCAGCATACCGTGTTATTCAGCCCAGAACTGAATAATTTGTGTCCGAGAAGTTTGGTAGCATTAACAAAATTCCAAAAAACTTCTGGTGGAAAACCTTTTTTTCCACTACTCTGCTATTTAAAAAGACATTCAGGTCAGATGTTCAAGACCTGAATCAGGCAGACAATTAATGAAAGCTATTAGCTGAAGAAACCTTTCCATCAACAGAGGATCAAGCATATGAGAGGAGTAGGCTGGAACAGCCACAAACAAAATTCACCTCACCTGTCGTGAGAAGAAAAGCCACATTCAATTCACAAAGAGCAACAATACACATACACCAGTTTTTGCAACACACTGAAAGTGAGGCATGATAAGACACTTTTAAATAAAAAGTTATGGATCACTCTGTTTATGTATAAACCAGCCGAGAGCACACCCCAATATTTTAGACCTCTCATCATCGTTGGGAAAAAAATTCTAGGAAACACAGTTGCATTCTTCACTCAGATGTGACGAACTGATATATAAAGTGGCACTGCCACTAAAGAGAAATAAATTTTAAAATTGGCTGAAATATTTGATTTTCAAATCTAGTACCAAGCTCCTCTCCTGGAAATATTTCAAGATCAACTCCAGAATAATTTCAGTGCTAAATTACCCTGTTCCTTCCTTCTCTTTATCAGCTTCGGACTTATTCTACTTTTTCCTGACATATTAATATATTACTGAAAATACAGTTTCAACTATTTTAAGAAAAGAACAGGTTTCGTAAGTAATTTCATCTTATACAAGAAATAATTTTAAAATAATGTTACAGCTCAAGTAAATTTACAGTTCCTGCAACCGATATAAAAGTGCCTATTTTCCATTTTCATTTCAGTTATGTATATAATGCTGTGTACATTTTGCTGATGCAAACACTACCCAATCTGAAGAAGTTCCTTATCAGTAACAACAACAGATATGAAAATCTGTAAACAATGTTAAGTGAGAATAAAGAAAGTATGTTAAGAATAGGTTATTTAGATTGTAAAAATCAACCAGAAGAACCCTTTTAACTACAAAACTGGAGGCAGAAAAATTATCACCACCATAACTATACTACATACACATATTATCTGACCACAAATTATTTACATGGATTGCTACTATAATGACTGACATGTTTATTTCAATCGGGGCAGGGGGGATTAAAAAAAGTCTATGTCCATGCACCTTCCAAAATAAAATAAGTTGTCTACAAAAATGTGAAGAACAAGAAGGAAAAACACATACAGGCATTTACAGGATAAGGTTATACCACTTAAATTACCTACATAACAGAAATATACGTATACATATAGTAACACATTTATACTGTTTTCTATCCAAATTCCTATTACAGAATCATAGACCCACAGCATGACGTAGGTCAGGAGAGCCCCCCCGCAGGTCTCTGGTTCAACGCCCGGCTCACAGCTGGTGCGGGAGACCAGGTCGCCCGGGGCTGTGCCCAGGTGAGAGCGGGCTGGCTCTAAGGACAGAGACGCCAGGTCCCTCGGACCCGCCAGGCCCCTCCGAGCTGCTCTTTTGACCCCTCTAATGGTAAAACGTACCTACAAAATGATGGACATCCTATCTGAGGGGCGTGCCTTTTCACCTCACCAAAAATTTCAGATAACCTTGTTTGGTTTTATTACCCTGAATTTGTTCAGTGCTCAATCACTAGTAGAAGAATATATGTATTGGACCTAAAAATGTGAAATACATAAGATAACCTACCAAAATATCCAGGATTAAGCAAGCAAACTGCGTATAGCTTTGGCATCAAGAATATACAAAGAATTTGCAGATTATTTAAGTTAGATCATGTAGCAAATCCAATTATGAACAGGAAGCTTTTTGCAAGTAATTTGAATATTCTGATCCCAGTCCCCCCAGTTCCAATGAGTTCTGAAGACAGTTATTTTACCAATTCACCACTGTGTTTGTTTAATGCCTGATTTCAAAATAACAAATGGTGCAACATTTCTAAATTATTAAGTACCATTTTTTGCTGTGAGAAATGAAAAGCTAAATTCCACTTATCTTCATCTAAGAATTATTCAGGATATTAACACAGTTTGCCAGTGAACTACATCAGAAATCCCTGTGAGCACTCTCAGTGGTACAAACCTGATGCAGATTTAGGGTTTTTGTTTTGTTCGGGGGTTTTGGTTTGGTTTTAGTTCATCTCAACTGATTGCTTTACTCCAGTGAGGATCCTCATAGAAGTTGTAGTTAGTGCTTTGGAACACCGGTACTTGACAATTTGCCATCCTGTGTTGACCTGCGACATCCCTAGACGGTGAGGACTGCAGTCTTAAAACTGAAAGGAGACAGAGAAGCCTTCCATCGAATTAAGTGAATGGCTGACATATGGGTCACCGAGGCTGCTGTGGTGGCTGCGAGATGCAGCACAGCTCCAGTAACCGCAAGGTGAGCCGCCATACACCGCAGCACACCTTACGCCTGGTCCAGGAGCTCGTCAGTCATCTAAAGTAAAAGTCAGGACTTTGAAATGGATATGGAGATGCAAAACATGAGTAACTAATTTTTATTACCTTCTAGCGAATATCTATGATATAAAACTTAGCAGCTCTATATGTCCCATACAGTTGATCCCTCACGGAGAACAAGAGAAATAAAAGCACCAAAAGCTATTTCATAAGGAAAAAAGGGCATCATCCTGTACTCAACGTCTCTGTTACAGAATCCACTTGAAATCTGAATGATAGTCCAGAGGCATTTTCAACTTCAAACAATAAAAATACCAAGTAAGACTTGAAAAGTCCTAGTCACTATACAGTAATGTGCTGGTTTTGGCAGGGATAGAGTTAATTTTCTTCATAGCAGCTGGTAGGGGGCTCTGGTTTGGATTTGTGCTGAAAACAGCATTGCTAACACAGGGATGTTTCTGTTCCTGCTGAGCAGGGCTCACCCAGAGCCAAGGCCTTTTCTGCTTCTCCCCCCACCCCACCAGCGAGGAGGCTGGGGGGCACAAGGAGTTGGGAGGGGACACAGCTGGGACAGCTGACCCCAGCTGACCCAAGGGATATTCCAGACCATGGGACGTCACGATCAGGAGATAAAGCTGGGGAAGAAGAAGGAAGGGGGGGATGTTCAGAGTGACGGCGTTTGTCTTCCCAAGTCCCCGTTCGGCGTGATGGAGCCCGGCTTTCCTGGAGATGGCTGAACACCTGCCTGCCCATGGGAAGTGGGGAACGAATTCCTTGTTTTGCTTTGCTTGCATGTGTGGCTTTTGCTTTACCTATTAAACTGTCTTTATCTCAACCCACGAGTTTTCCCACTTTGACTCTTCTGATTCTCTCCCCCATCCCATGGGGGGACAGTGAGAGAACCACTGCGTGGGACTGAGTTGCCGGCTGGGGTTAAAGCACAACAAATAACTAGTCCATAAATTAAAATGTGAGTAAGCTACTTTCATTTGAGGAGAAAGAATAGGAGAGGAAACAAAGATATCATCAGTCGTGACAGCCTAACATTAAAATACTACATAGGTAGTAAGATAAAATAGACATACTGACCACAGTTTATGCTTCCTACTACAGAAATATAACCCAGACCGTACCGAAACATTGTAAATTTGAACAGTGCATGCTAGGGAAGTTACTAAAAACTAATCCCCTCTATCTAACTTAAAATTTTTATCAGCTTTGAGAAACCCTTCTCTCAAAGACACTCCATAAGTAAAATCGTATTTGTAGTGAAGGACAAAGGACAGACCAAACAAGCTTCTCAAATGAAAATTATAAAGCCAACAAAGCAGCTGCCTGCCTTCATTTCTGCCATGGATAGGTATCATTTGAGAACCAATCTTAGGGTTTTTTTCTCTCAGAAATAACACCTTTATCTCCTGCAGTATTACATTTTTAGATGAAGTTGTCAATAGCTGCTAGTCTATGAACATTATGAAATATATTTTGCTCACAGCCCTGTAACTCAGACAATGATTTTTGCTGTGTTCTTCGATGGGTGTCAATATGGAATTGCCTTCTTCCTATTAGTGCAGCGTACTATGGGACCTGGTCAGGGTACAGAATCTGACCTATAGATTTTTTTTTCTCAAGTATACAGAAATTGAAAAATACATTCCATAAGATGACAGTATAAAATGTAAGGTTCACAAACAGAAAACTGCCCACAGCTGACAGACATGAATATCAGGGATTTAATCTACATGGGAAATTTAGGCACTGACAAAACTCATCAAATCAATATTATCAGCTGAACTATGCATCTTAAGTTCTAAATCATTTCACTACCAATAATGTCACTAATGCCAAAATCTAAACATCTTCCAAAAAGTCCATAGCCAACTAATAGCAGATTTTTACTGCTAGAATACATTTTGACAGGTAGAACTGGACAGCATGTTATAACTTGATAAGTCTTTGAAATAGATGATGAAATAAATTCCTATGGTTTCATCTCCTAATAGATATTCCATTACACAGTGAAACAAAGTGAAAAAATTTTGGCATATAAGTAGTCCGAATGAGGATTAATTCTATCTCTATAAAAAAATGAAACACTATATAAGTAAATAGTTGACCTGAGCAGGCCACCAGGGTGTCACACCTAGGAAATACAATTCCACTGCAAAAGGCAGCATCCTAAAACAAGAAGTACAATGCTAGATTAGACAAAGAATATTAACTTTAAAAAAAGGCATATCTAAGTGTATGAAATGACTAAACACAGACATTTAGAAAATTAATACCTGGTAAAATTAATTTTGTCAAGGGAGAAAGAGTAGGCCTACCCACAGCAGAATCAGAGTATCAAGATACTATATACCAAAATCATGACTATTTTGCCATGTTCAAACACAACTGAAGTGAAAAACAAAGCCATTGTCTGGTGTTACGCTTTCCAAATACCAATAGCGTCAAATTGTATATGTGTAATGGTACTTCTTAGAAACTTCATTTTTTTGTACAGAACACGAGATAAGAAGGCAGGATAGGTGCACCAGAATAGAAATACAGGTTCTTTACAACAGTATTGCTTTTGTGAAAAAGGCAGAAAACGGAGCTAGGTTAGATCTTGAATTCTCAAAATGTGATGGGGTGACTGGGAGATGAAAGACACCTGAATATCCAAAGACCTTTTCATGTCTGTGCACAGACACTAGAGCTGCTTCTACTGCCACAAAAGTATGGTAAGCTGTGGAACTCCTGCACTATGCCGATGAGTAAATACAAAGATGACCAAGTTGAAAATTGGTCAAATTTTATATCTCAATACTTTTACTGTATGTTTTGATTTTGGAAATGAATGACAGGCAATAATTTGTCATTAAATGGAGTAAGATGATGATAACAAATTCCCCAGTTGTTGGCCATAACATGAAGAACACTGTAGCCTTAGGAGCTGAACCCGCCATCTTCTCAAATCTGAATGACAACTCTGAGTTGTTAAGTGTCTATCCAGATACAAACCAAGGACCACGATCCATTTCAGTATGTCCTGGCCCGAACAGGACAAAACACCATTGTTCCACCTTTGGAAACAACATTTCTCTCTACATTGGAAAGCAGAGGGAAAGCTCTAAAGACGGTGGAAGTGAACCACAGCAGCCTACACACAAATGCCTTTGTTCTACATGGGTCCTACGCCCAACTCCTCAGACAAGCCAAGTGAGGGACTGCATTCATTTTCTTTGTATGGAAGTGGTGAACACCACCACATATTGATTCCGTGAGCTATAAAAGCAGTAGATATCAGGAAGAATAAAAATTCCCTCTTTCATTCATGTTGTGTTGAACCATTTTATAATCTACATACACACACAAACTTATCCTTAAATATCAAGACTAAATCACTTATGACTAGCATTAAATCACATTTCATCAGCAGGGCACGTATCATTCTCTGGCATATAAAAGATAAGGCTTTATTTCCATAAATCTAAATACCAGAGCAAATTATTCCAAACCAGTAAAACCCCCAAACAGTTAGAATGTTAAATGTGGTGGTTTAATTTACATTACAAATTGCAACAAACTAATGAACCCGGCTTGACCTTAGAAATATATGTAATGATTTAGGTAAAACATGTCCTATACCTGAGTACAAACCCACCAGGGTGTATCATTGGCTAATAGAGAGCTTACTTGCTTTTAAAAGGTCTTATGTGCTTTTTATTTTGGAGTTATTCTATGCCTGGCTAGCCCCTGAGAGCCTGATCTGACTTGTGCTGGCTGTTGGTGGGCCCATGGGAGTCATTATGGCAGCTGCAGATAAATGAAGTGTATGAAATGGCCTTGAAAGCCTTTCTTTTCCTTCTCCAGGAAAAAGCAAAAGTACATAGATGGTGAAGGTGAGGCACAGCCTGCACCCACTTTGCACTACTTTTCTTGTAGTTAGTTAAGTTGATTTTAGGTCAGCTTTACACTGTAGTTACAAGTCCTGATTCAGCAAAGCATACAAAATCAGTACCTAATTCTTCTTTATTTTCACAGATATTGTGTGGATACTTGGGTTTGGCTTGTTACACATAGTAAGGTCAACGTATAAAATATCAGATTTTTTATATATTTGCTTTCACTTCCACTATGATTTCCTATTTATCACCTATGCAGTTGTTCTCTGTAATAATCAAGGATTAACAAGATAACAATATATCCATTTATATCCATTTGGATAATCAGCTTTTCTCTCCTTCATCCTCATCTCTCCTTCAATGAGGTAAAACAACTGGCTCAGATTTAAAATTTCGTTGGTATAGCTGGGGCTGTGGGTTTAAGGCTAGCTCTGGTTTTCTTTCTCGGGAAATGCTTTCTTACAAGCATAGTTAAGTTTGAGAGTCCTCACTAGTAAGAGTCATGGCTGAATCCATGAATGTGAAGGAGACATCAAGAGCCCCACATAGTACATAAACACTGGAAATAAGTCTTGATCTCCTCTAGATTTACATCGTGTAGTTGATTGACTTTGGTGCCTAAGAAAACACAAAATTTCTGTCCTCAAAAACTTCTGTAAAGACATCATCCTGTCAAATTTTCTGGTGTGCCTACAAGGTCTAGTTAGTTTTCAATGCAGCCTTCCCCTCAGGGCACTGGTTAAGATCCTCGTCTTGCAACTAGTCTGTTGCAATCCAACTACAATTTCAACTTTTAAGAACTCAATGATTTTTCCAACCTCTACCACTGAGGAAGTGAAACAATAGCTTAGAAAATATTAGAAGAAAGGTGTCCATAGATACAAAAAATCCCACTCAATTTACATAACAAACCACATTAGAAGAGTCAAAAAATTACTAAATATGGTTGGACTGAAGAAAGAAAAAAAAGGCAGGTTTCACAGGTGACAAAGACAATTGACAGAATAGATATTATCTTTAGAGCTACTGCCAGCTAGAACACCATGTTAACAACAAACACAGCCAGTCCACAGTTACCTTCTAGGACAGCTCGATGTGGTCCATCATCCATATACAAAACAATCAAGGTATTAAAGTACTAGAGTAAAAATTTCCAAACTTCAATCCTCTTGGGTATCTTTTCTTTCTGCTACCAAGCCACCCATCTGCTGTAAGGACACACAACAACCTTGGCACTGTCAGGTTTGGTAACCTCCTACACATTGCACGAATTGGTTATTTTTAACAGTTCCTGAAATATCTTCTCTCCAGCCAACCTGATCAAGAAAATTTACAAGAGAAATGTTTAAAACAAAAAGCAAAAAGAATGAATGAATGATCCTCCTTCCCCCAAAACTCAGATATTCATAATATTGTATACAAAGCCTATTATATACGGAAGTCAGTAACCCATACCAAAGTAGTTGCCTGCAGTACTTTGAAAGATTACTTATTTTCCTAATAGAAGAAAAATGCAGGAAGCTGGAACTCAAACAAAAGAACAAAGATAATGAGGTAACTTTTGGAAAAGTATGACATGCATTTAGAAAACGTGAATAAGCCTCTAGGATTTGTCAGTAAGTGCTTGGCACTTTCAAAGGCTTTCATCAGGCTTTTAATACATCCATGCGTACTTCGAATAAACCTCAACAGTTCTCTTGAGGAACCAAAGGAGCAATAACCTGAGAAGAGAGAAAGTCTTTCTCTATTAGAGGAGCAATTTACATGCAGTCTAAGCAACCTGTAACTCAAAAATTCAGCCTAAGAAAGTTGTAACTAGTCAGTGTTCACATTATCATTCTAGTTTCAACATTAACCATTTTAACTGATACATATGTGGAGAAAATATATTTTTAAATTTCATACTACAATTGATAGTGTCAAGAGAAATGGTGAGAGGAGAGGTGTATGTCATCTTCAACATTTTCAATTCCCCTTATTCATCTATGCTAAGTTAAAAATAAAACTAGTATTAGAATAATGTGGGTCGCTTGATATTGTTTCTTCATTGCCTTCTAAGAGACACAGTCTGCAAACCTGCTAAATTTCCACATAAATAGTTTTATTTAAAATACCTAAGTTATTTAAAATTTTATGCTTAAAATGTTGTTTATATCAAGGTAACACGTATATTGATATACTGCTGATGCCAGCTTCTCTTCCATAAACAGTATTTTTATTAGCTGCTTGGATGCACAGGTGAATAATAACTGAGGTGAAAGCCTCCTGGGGTATGTTTTCAACCTGTAACTTGTCCTGGGAAGCATGTGTTCCTGGAGGAGAACACTTCCAAGCCCTTTATTCCAGACTAACTCACCTAATTGCTTCAAGCTGCTTTTCTGTTTGTATTATTTCCTGCCTTCTTACACATTTAGAAAGAAACCATTACCCTTTTTGCTGCCAGGCTAATCAGTGTCACAACTTTACACATGCCCAAAATACTAGAATAGGGGGAGAAAAAAGGGAGGGGTGGGGCATAAAACATTATTTGCTGACAAATTACAATTACGTATTTTCATTGACTTTAAGTTCTCTTTCCTTCTGGGGAAAAGAATTTCTGGGGCTTACATGAATCAATAAAAAGTAGTGGTTTTATAATGACATAAAAACAGATAGTGTTTAATTTATTCAAGCATACCAATATTCTTACAGGCACACAGACTCCTCTCACCTCCAATACATTAGGCAAACTGTGACACAAACCGAACAAACACAAATTCAAGAGACTTGAGAAGCCATGCATTCAAGGGGATTGAAGTTTAGCATCAGTTCCCATCATGTTACCAGTATCTTAGTTTTCGGTTTGCTATGTTTTTAATGTAGAATTTAATCATGAATGAATGGATGAAACGAATGAAGGAATAAAACAAAAGTGAAACTTTTTTTTTTTTTAATTCAGTAGCTGATTTCTGTTTTGAGAGGCATATCCTTTCTTTTGTCCTGATTTTCAGAATTTCCTTAGATTTAAGGATTCAGGAGGAAAAGGAACCTTTTTAATGTAGCTCCACCTGAATGCAAGGATTTCCCACTCAGGGACCACATGCTTATTCTTGAAGATCTTCTCTCTCTCTATGCTCACAAAAAGATTACCAGAGAAGGGGCAGGATTTTTTATTTCAAACATTAAAATTCAGCAGACATAACCATTTTCAGCTGAGCCATTAGGAAATACAAAAGCATAAAATACAAAAATGCATCTTCACAATCCCATTCAACAATAGGGTCACCCAAGTCATTATAGCAATGCAATGAATTTGACAAACCTTCCATACTTCTTCACCTCACCCATCCTTCCAAGAGAGTCAGAAAGAAGGTCTTACAAGGCACTCTACACACCATCAAGTTAAAAAATACAATTTAAAAGCAAGTGTATCTTTTGGACAAATCGCTAACACAAATGGCATCTTATTGAAAGCAACTATTTATGTCCATCTGTCTCAGATACAGGAGTACTGGACAGAGAGACAGGGCTCCAGGAGTGCATGACACACCATTAGTCAGCACAGGCACCAACAGATTCCAAATAAAAATTTTGCAATATTCATTTAACATTGATTTACCATGAGGTTCCGCGTTTGAAATGTATAGGTGTTCACAGGATCAGTTAAAGTT
Source organism: Aviceda cuculoides (assembly GCA_035590195.1). Lineage (NCBI taxonomy): Eukaryota > Metazoa > Chordata > Aves > Accipitriformes > Accipitridae > Aviceda > Aviceda cuculoides. The sequence goes on along the minus strand of JAVJGG010000061.1, from coordinate 4,592,182 downwards.
TATGGACTGGTATAATGTCACATCCATACCTGTCTAAGACTATCATCTCTATCAGAATAAAACTGAAAATGAGCAATAGGGCTTAGACATAAAGAACTTACCCCTTCTCAGGATTATTTGCACAATTAATCATGCCAGTCATTACACTGCGACAAGCACCAAAGCAGCAAGCATTTGTGACACAGGACAGAGTGTTAGTTTCAAAGTGATTAGTTTTTGGCTGCATTACTCAAATTAACAGATAACTTTGTTTTGTTGAAACACCTTTGAAAGGTCATGTTGGAAAACAATGGGACTTCTGATCATAAAAATCATAAAAGTGAATTAACCAAAGTAAGTGAACTATTGTTTTTTAAGATGAACTTCTAATTTGGAAAGAATTAACAAATAGAAAGGCACTTTAACCTATTTTTCCTCTTATGATAACATTTTCAACTTGTGGCCTATCTCATCTGTTATGGGGAATTCCATTATGAGAGAATAAAGGATGTGTTGCTCTTACAAAACAGAAGCACTTTTAATGACAGTTTCCGAAACATGGCCTTTTGTACTTCAATAGATTGACTATAAAAGCTCACTGTCAACCGACAGCAACATCAACGTCAGTGCACAAAAGACTGATAGTCTCTGTATGAACAATTCTTCTTGCACTATTAACTGCTTATGGCCTGTTCCGGGTTTTGCAGCAACATCATTTTAAAAGCAGTAAAACAGCATTTGTTCTTTTTTAAGTGAAGTAAGCAACATTTAGAGGTGACAGTAAAGGTACTCTCAAAGTCTACAGTACTGGAACTTGTGACTGACAGTTTCATCTTTTATTACTTTATTACAAACAATAGTTAAAAATTTGGGGCAATTTCAGTGAATGCTTTTCTACTGGTCTCCAACTTGGGCTAAGCAGAATTGCACTTTGGACAAGTGAAGATCAGCTCTGCTCACAAAACAAAGTTATTATCTCTCAGTGTTCAGCACAAACCAGGAAGGTCTGATCTAAATCACAGCCAGTCCCCTGAACCTTGATGTAAATGGTTTCATCAGAATTATAGAACAGAATCATGGAATACATCAAGTTGGAAGGGATCCATAAGGATCACTGAGACCAAGTCCCTGCTCCTCACAGGACTACCTAAAACTAAATAATATAACTAAGAAAGTCATCCAGACACTGCTTGAACTCTGACAGGCTTGGTGCTGTGGTGCGTTGACAATGGAACAACAGGAACAAAATAGGAACCAAATTTTTTTTTTCCAAGATAAAGCAGAAACCCTTAAGTCCCATTGCACTTGTCTGTTTCTTAATGTACGTAGGGCTGGATACACAGGAAAATCAGTTCAGTACTGCTCCACCATTCTCTTCAAGATGTTGTTTAACCAAATACAATGAATGCCAAAACCTTTGACATCTGTCCTCACACATCTGTCAGCAGCCAAAGCATAAGATCTGTGATTGCCTAATCCCGAAATAGCTGTACTACATTTCTTCCTGATGGCTTGTTACATCTTGCACGTTCTGAAAAGCCAGACTGTATAGCTGCATGGTATAATTACACCTTGCAGCTGTAATATCCCCTTCTGTTATTCTGTTAATCCAAAGACGGTCCATCTCTTATGGTTACCATCAAAACAAATACATTTCCATCCTCCTCGTTCTGCTGACAGACAATGCAGACCTTCACCTGCTACTCACACCTTTGACAAGCAGCCTACAAAACCAAGACAGCTCTATGGGTTTTTTCCACTTCTGCTGTTACGAATCAAGTTTGCTGTTGTGGTACTATCAAGAAGTGGGTCAACTGCACATTTCTGATCCTAGACAAAACTAGAGACACCAAGAGCAGAGTTGAATGATTCATGAGGCAAAAACATCAATCTATTCGAAAAATAAAGGGAAGAATCAAATATTGAGGACCTCTAAATACTTCTAATCAGCTACAGAAGCCTCACAGGTATTATTTCCAACTTCTAAAACAAAACAAAACAAAACAAAACAAACCCCACCACAAACCAAACCAACAACAACAAAAAAAACCTAAAAAACCCAAACCGCAAACCAAAAAGTATAAACTGAGAAAATATAAAATGTATGTATTGATTCTTCAGTGAAGGATTCTCAGGCAACTCTTCAACAGAAATGCAAGTGTGGCTCAAAAATGCCCTTAAACGCACCATCTCCCTCTGGCTTGCAAGTTTACCAGTTTGGTCAGTAAACTAAATGTATACTAAATCTTGATGAAGCTGAAACAGTTGTGCAAAGTGAAATAAACAGGAAAAAGTCAAGGCATAGGAATATTTACTAAGCAAGCTAAGACCAGCACCTTACAAAGATGGATACAAGTGTTTATGTTTTTGCATTGTAAATACTCTCCAGAAACTATATCTTTTTGTACGCATATGAATGTCTGTAGGCTCACAACTGATCCAACTGCATTTGGACTGTGAAAGAACACTTTCATAATCCCGCAAGAGACTCCAGAATTAGAATCTCAGCATACTAATTTCTTTTTAACTTCCATATTAAGTATTTACAATGTCAGAACAGGTACTAGTTTCACAGAAAATGATGGTACTATCATTTTTTTGTTTTTCAATTTCTGCGCTAGTGGGTAGCAACTGACATTACCTGCGCATGCACATGCTTGCACACACACACATCTATATACAGGGGTGTACGTGTACACATATGTCCATACACACAAACACCCCTAAATAAAGTTGTAAATGCAGACACTCAGACAGAGCTACCCCTACCTGTAGAAACTGTAGCCATAGCTTTCACAATAACCTTCTTGTTGATCATCTAAAGAATGATCAACCAGTACCAGGACAGGATTTAACATGGACTATTAATTATTCTGCAAGCAATTTCTTTACTTAAAGCAAATAGACAACACAAACAAAAAGAAACACCAAACCAAACAAACAAAAAAAAAACCACAACAGAAAATGCAGAAAAGACTAAGTCTGCTTAAATATATAACCTAAAAGCGATGTTACACAAACAGTAACTAGATTAAACATAAGAACATGTGCAGGTACATACCTTGATTGAAGTGTCCATTTAATATAATTTAAGTATCTGAAATATTCTGCTTACTTGATTAGAGTAGATTGTTTGCATTTTGATTTATTGCTTCAAGATCAGTATTCATTAAGTCACTTAATATAATGGCATCCTTACAGCTGCTACCCTATTAAACGTAATCATTTTTCCCCATTCCTGTTTATAGCACAGTCTACTGTTACGTTAAAAGCAGTCTGGAGTCATTTATTAATCACAACCATGTTTTTCAAGTATAAGTATCTTCAGAAACAATTCACAATGGTTAGGCCTTATTTCATGCACAGGAACTATATTTTGCCTCATAAATTCAAATTGTTTGTAGCCTCATGTACTCTCAGGGACTCCCTGGGGTAACTATGCAGGTGGTCGACTCATATTTAAAATCTTTGACCAAAAGTTTCAAAATTACATTCCTAGCAGCATTTTAAGTCTGTATTTTTGGCTCCTAAGTAAGAGTCTCAGTTTTCAGAGCTTCTCTTAACCTTCAAAATGTACTGAAATCAATGCAATTGCTCTGTAACTTTAATAAAAATAAAACTTTTAAAATTAGAATTGTAAACATAGCACTTCATCTTTCAGCACCTGGATGTCAAACCACTGGCCAAAGACTAAATACCTGGTTTAATGGTTCTGGCTGATATATTTTACATTTATTATTCACCCATTATCAAAAAGGACAGAATAATCCTGTGATAATGACATGTTATTAACTTAGCCACTGGCCAAAAGAGATTATAATACTAGAAAAGCTGTAGTATATGCTTATCTATTTTGTTACATTTATTTACGCTTTATCATCTCTGGAACGTTAGCAAGGAAGTATCATGTTAGACACACAAAATATACAATACATACAAATTTCAGTAAATTGCTGTGAACTCCCTGTTTCGTGGCACATGTCGTGTACCATGTCAGCAATTCTGACTCTACTTTATCAAAACACAGTAAACTGCACTATTTCGAAAACTATGCAGGAAACATCTACTATCTTTTAGATACACTAAAACCAATTAGTAGCTGTTAATTCAATGGTGCTGATTATCAGGTTTTCTAGTATTAGTTAACACACAGGCAAGGAGTGATCATTTTCTGACATAGAGATCCAAGCTATAATTCACATTCAATCCATCTTAAAAAAAAGATTTAGTTTTATTTTCCTAATTATGCAAGTTATTCATACTTGAGGAAAAACACTTTTTGGTATATTCTATAACTATATCAATAAACAAGTAATGCAAAAATATTCAATGGCATTTGTTAAATGCCAATCACAAAAGCATTACCTGAAAAATCCAGTATGATTACCTCATAAAAAGCATTTTTTTCATGTTGCTGGATAATGCCAATTAATATACTGATACTTCTAAGAATAAAAAACCCCGAAGTTTTGCTATACTCCTTCACTAGTATAATGAGACACTATTTCAAATTACTTCCACCAACTCGAATTTTATAGGTTCTTTTTGTAATAATATTATGGTCATTCAGAAAAGTAGCACTTCTGCTATTAGACTGCACTATGCTGTTTGCAAAGAGATCATGCCTCCTATCACAACTCCTTTGCTACTGAAAAAAAAAAAAGATTTTTTTTTTTTATAGAACTCTTACTAGCAATCATTTATATACCCAACTTTATGTATTGTTACTCTTACTACTTCTCTTTGTGCTTTCTATCCAGTCATTACAACTAGTAGGAAAACTTCCAAGGCCTCCAAGGGATTTCATCCATTAATCTGTCCATTCTGTCAAGAAATGCTGATGTTTAAAGAAATCATGTTCCTTGTTCTGTTTAGCTTCATTAAAACTACTGTGGCAGAAGTACTTCAAAGGCACAGGTTTTTAAAGCTCTCAAGAAGCTTGAGAAGTCTTCCTAGTAATATATGTAAAATATATAGTTTTAGAACAATAATGCTTCAGTAAGGCAGTGATAAGGTAGAGAAGATAATAAGAGAATGTGGCCAGAAAAGCACACACATCTCAGGACTACAAGGCAGAAGCTACAGTTCCCATTCTGCACTTTAAAGAGTATCTGAGTAGAGAATGCAGTATTAAATTAAGAACTAATTTCGACTACAAAAAATTATGATCGAAACAATAACAAATGGTCAGCCTTGACCTGCCGAAAGATGACAAATCATAGGTAGGGTCACCTGTAGTCCCCTTACAGCTAAGCTCACTTTTTAGCCTTGACTCAAACTGGAAAGGAGGAGGAAAGAAAAAAAAAACAACATACATTTAGGCCATAGAGGAAACTCATTTCTTCTTAAACTCTTTAATTTAGTATGTTTGCTGTAAGACTTATGAAATAACCTTGTATTATTTTATAATCAAACCCATTTTATTTGAACAACTACACAGTGACCAAAAGCAACATACATCCAGGGTAAATAATGGCAATTAATATTTTTATTTCACCTTAAACAGCTCCCATACTACTAAAATACTGCAAGCAATTTATAAAGCCAAATGTTCAGAAATACAGTCAATTTTGTTCTTCTTAAATGAGTACTTATATAAGATTAACATTTTTAGAAAAGGGAAGAATTCCTACCCAACACCTATCTAAAAAGGAGGTCAAACAGACCTACCCCACTGACTGCGCAGGCTCTGTGCAGGAAGACAGACTTCGGACCTGCAGAGACAGGCTACGCGGGATGCAAATGCAATGTAAAGAGCTCAAGGAAACAGTTAATGAGAATTACACTGCCGGGCCACAATGAATGACATGAGTATTGTCTTGCAGTTTTTACCCACTGAACTATAACTGGTTGTCATTAATAACTTTTATAGTAACCCTTTGGTCATTTTACCTCCATTTTGCTTAAAATCAACTCCCTCCAAGATCTTTTTGAAGTTATTTGTATGAACAGTCATTAGCAAATATTTGTATGGAAAACATCCTCAGTTATGCAAACCTCACAGGTTTTCACTCTGCACATTCTGCAAGCTACACAGAACGTTCATTTCATCTGGAGCTTCTTCCAGCAGTGATGGCAGTAGATGATACCACTGAGTCTCCAAAGGATTTTGGGACACAACACAATCCTCTTCCTCTAATAAATTCCAGGGTCCTAGCATTTTTGGGGATGGATGCTACTGAAGCATCATAACGTTCTGTCACCTCTTGCAGAGATTCTAACAGTGGAGTGGCAGTTTACTGACTCCCTTTATCCTTCCTACTTTTCTTTATTAAAGATAGCGAATCATCTGATAAGAGGTTTTTGAGGCACATAAAGAACAGAAAGCTCTGCACCCTTCATGTATTTCAGTCCCAGGGATAGAGAGCCAATACAATGAATGGGTGCTAATTAGCCCAAGCATAGCAACACCAAAGGGCCCTAGAATAGCTTTGAATAACTTTCCTCAACTGTTGAAAAAGCAAGAATGGAACGAAATAAGGACACACCTAGGCAACTGCTGATGTTGGATGAAAGAAAAATTAAAGCACTGGACAGAGGTTGCAAAGGGAAACACTAGACCCTGTTAAAATATAGGGAATGGAATGAATTCAGCATTCTACATTTACATACGTATCAGTTAACACCATATGTATAAAAATGCAGTACCCGAGACAAAAAAAAAACACCAAACTGCATTCTCTATAGTATATTTTGCTCAGAATTTCCTACCACACAGACCTAAACCAGGAGAGAGAAAAGAATAAAAAAAAAAAAAAAAAGGTGGGTTACATATCCATTACAAAACTTCACGAACTTTTAATTACAGTTTTGAGTATGTAATTGATACACGGATCCCACCTGAACGTATGTGTATGACTGGAACTGACGCAAGGGTATAAAGAACTAAAATCGAATGTTAGAAACCTGCATTTCTGCTTGTCTAAAAGTTATTAATATAGCAATTTCAAATATACTGTGTCTTTGAGATTGTATAGAGAGAGCATGGAAGTACAAGTCACACTTTTTTACTACTGCAGATGAAAAAAAATCTTTTGGTACTAAGCATTAGGAAAAAAACCCACATTTTATTGCATTTTTGTCTTTTTATGATATTTTTACCCCCACCCAATGCATAAACTAAATATTTATTTTCATTTACAAAATAAGATTCATGCCCTATCCTTTAAGGGCACTACTTGTTCCCTGGGCAAAAGAGTAAAACTAGCTTTCCCAGATCCCAGGGACTATCAATAACCACCTGGACCTCACTCCTATGTATCATACAAATGCTTTCAAAGTGGCTGCTTGAAACACACACACGCACGCACGCAGACACAGACACGTGCATTCTTCCTCTCTCTCCTTCTCCTACTTGAGATTTCACAAAGAAAATAGCAAGCATAAAGGCTCTTCCATCCCAAGAGAGCCATCATCTGAGAACAACAGGCTGAAATATTCCACTCACATTCAGAGCCATTATTCAAAGGAAACAAGAAACTTCTTTTATAATTCTTCACTGAATCATTTTTCATATCTCAACTCTAATTCCACAAATAAGCCTTTTAAATCCACGAGGTGACCTCATGGTCTGTCACAAGGCCTCCCCCAGGCAGCACTTGCAACAATCCACACGGCAATTCCAGTTCCTGTGTGCAGGTTTTTTTCTTACTGTTTCAAATTATTCTGCTGTCCATGCGAAATGACCACTTTGGTCCTCAGTAATTTTTTGTTTTTGTTTTTGTTTTTTTTTTAAATAAAGGACAGCTTTATTAGCCTAGGATATGGAACTCAGTGCTGAAAGTAACAAAATGGCCCTGATATCATGAACTACATTATTTTCAACCTCAATCTAGTATCAAAAGAACGATAATATCTTTTCTGTACGTTTTTTTGGGGGGTAATTGCTTGGTCAGTGTGTAAGCTTTGATTTTTAGCACATTCTTCAGCACATACTGCAGCTCTGCCTTCTTTTGCTTAAGCTTTGAATTCCCCGTAATGGGCTGAAGAAAAGAAGTCTTCCCCTAGTGATCAGAAATAGACTGAATTTCCATATTCAGTATTTAGCCATTCCTTTCATCCATCTCTTTCCTAAAGAGGACTCCCACATATTATACTTGATCACCATCTAGAATTATTCTTTGGGAGTTAACAAAGCTATCGGAGCACTGGATAAAGCATGACACAGTTAGGGGACTATAGCCATAGCTGTGTCAAATTCAAGAAGTAATCAGGCCTATATTCTTCCTTTGAATACAGAAAGACATCAGTGCCATAAGTGTAATGAAAATAGATTATTTTTGTTCCACTAACGTCTATATTTGAAGTTTTTCCACCACCTTTCTCATCCATTTATCTAGATTAGAAAGTTTCTTTTTCTTCATGCTGTGTGAATCAGAACACTTTCAGAGAAAGTTACCAAATGAGGCTCTGGATATAAAATTTTATCCCAACACTTTCGACTATGAATTTCGGCAGCCTCCCATTTCTTCTCAGATACCCACCAGGTACCGAGCACGAATACCTATTGCCATTACTGGCACAGTCTCAGCAACCTTTGGAGTTCAGAACTTCTCAACTTCCCAACACCCTGCAACCATAAAGACAAACCAGCTATTTCTGCAATTAGCCCTTATTTATAAAAACTCAATTTTCTCCATTTCAGTCTTTACAGACCTGAAAACTACTTTCCTGCATGGGGGAAAAAAAAAAAAAAAGAAATAATTCTTTAAAGTATCTGGCACTAAGCAACTACAAAAATTACATATATGGTTATTTTATGTTAGTGTTGGGAAATAGATTAGATGTGGTCTCAAAAAAAACCCAACGACAGAGGTCCTCCTCCTTTTAAAAAATTATCAAGGCAAATAATAGCAACATGTCGTATACCTAAGCTGGCCTTAATATGAAGCTGAGGACAGTTTTTACTTCAGTGCTATGCTCTTGTTGGCTGGTTAATGGGGACTGTGCAATATACTAAAAGAAATAAAAACTCAGAACATTGAAGCTTATTACAAAGGCAATGTTCTTTCCATCATGTAGATTTTGTTTATAGATCTTAAGGAACCCACAGGAATATAAAAGTACATCCTCAGCATTTTACCACTATTCACAAACGGCATGTGTCTGCATTCCCCTCCCCAGCCCAGCAGACAGGCTAAATGAACAGTTTCAATTTTAGTATTTATAAATCTTTAAATACTCATCCTATTAAGACATATTTAAAATGAACTTCTGACTAAGCCATTCCCATTAAACATGTCACTTTTACAGAACTCCTGAAATACAGAAAAGAAAAGAAAAAAAAAAAAAATCTTTGAACCATCAGACAAACAAGAGTATGGAAATATCCAGCAAAAGTTATATTAAGGAAATTATTTTGAAAAATGGTTAATACTTCATTCTTTCACCAGCAGCTGCATGTGACTTCAGGCAGGTAACAATTTCCCTGTGCTTCTGTACCCATTCTGTTTTCCATCGTTAGACTGTAAGCACTTCAGGGTAGGAAGTTAACTTAGAGTGTCTATCCAAAAGCCTGCATCTGGAAGATTTTGAACAGTGTTTTGAAAGAGAATTCATAACATAAGTCTATCACTTCAAGCAAAAAACCCAAATTAAGTCCACACGTTTAGTCTCAGGTCAAACATTACATTGTCAAGCAACCTTGGGCACATCACTTAATATCTATACACTTTTCTTTCCACGTATAAAATAGGAACGTCAGATCCTCCTTTACGTAACAGCAAAGTTGTGAGGCTCAGCTTGTTAAAGTCTGTAACGTGCTCAAGACTTCTGAGTCGTAGAAGATACACGAAAGGCAAATGCAGATTAACTCCCCAAGAGATGTGCTAGCAAAAATGAGGATTATGTTCCACTTCAGCACTCCAGGAGGCTCTCTGCTAGTTTACATTAAAATGACAAATCAGAAAGAACATCCAGTGTCCTAAATCAAACAATTACTGTTAGAAATCAATAAAACGTGGTTTACTCTCTAATCCAACCTGTCCAAAACTCACTCAATTGATCAGCCCAAGCGTCACTGGCAAAGGAACAGAGACTCTCAAAGAGAGCAAAGGTCTGAGACCGCGAGGCAGGGGAATCGTCAGTAGAAGGAACATTAAAAAAAGAAACCCATCACATGTCAAGTTGGGACGGGGAGGCGGGGGGGACAGGACACCCAAAAAACCAACAAAGGACTGGAAAGTCTTTATGACTTCCACCTCTGAGTGTACAGAGGCTAATCAAAAAGGGTGTGCGTTTCCCACTGACATCTCCATACAGTCCTATTATTTCTAAATCAAAGCAAGCTTTTTTTTTTTTTTTTGGTGCCTGTCAAATCTTTTACGACAAGCATGACCATAGCTCTGAGAGGAGCCCCCTTCACTCCCACAACCAGGATTAATTTATTATGGCAGAAGAGACAAGTTTTTGAGTGGGGCGCGTTTTCCCCAAATGCATCAGGATTGGCAACCTACACATTGATATGCTGGGGATTCGGCTATTTTTTTTAGCCTGCCTTCCAAAACTCTAGCCCTCAATCTTCTCTTCTCTCGTTTTGTGCTCTGTTGAGACATGAAATGATCATACTGCACGGTACTAAGTTAGCCTGTTTCCACTGAGAAAAACAACTATTAGTCAAATTCCAGGTCTGCTTCACAGTGGCAAGTGACCTTTCATCTGTGGTATTTCTGCATGTTAAGTGCAAGGCAACAATATTCCTAGAAAAAATTCACTAAACTTTACATTTTAATTCATGTTTGACCTACAGGCAATTCAATGCTTGGATGGGTCAATTATGTAAAGCCAACATGGCTGAAAGGTAAATCCTTTCAAAAATTGCATGAATAAAGACAACAGGATAAGGAGTAAAACATATTTGCAAATGATCCTTTAACACATACCAGGAAAAAAAAAAAAAAAAAGAGAAAATATTTTCATTATTCTAAATTTTCATTTTATTCTCTTTCAAATTCTATTCAGACACATAAAGAAGGAATTTTTAGATAGACTGTGAAGAACACCAGTAAACTGCATCTTGATGTCTCAGAAAACTGAAGAAATATCACCCCACTTCAACCATTAAACCTTCCAAAGCCTTACTAGCATGTCTCAGCACCCAGAAAACACCACTGTGGTGCTCACTAGCCATCAAGCACATTTCAAAACATTTGCATACATGTTATATAAAAAGTAGGCGCTTCTGATTTTAGTCTTCAAGTTAAGCTACGCTACTTGTCCTAAAACCTGTAATTGAGAAATTGTTTGTATATTTTAATTCTAGCAGACATTTAGTTTATTTTGACATTTTTGATTGTTACTTTAGTTGAATAAGCTACCCGAAGTTTTATAGGGTGCTGCTCAACAACAGAATACTGTGTGTAGCAACTCCTTGCTACATTCAGATGTCTATTCAGGCATGGCTACAGACATAAAACTTTCATAAATAAATACATTTTCAAGGTGACTTTCTTTAAACAGTTCAATTCCAAGATAACAATTTTTGCCTTCTGGCACTTATTCTAAGAAAATATTCACTTTGCATGAGTAAGTCTGTGTAAATGGCACAAAGATGCCACTACTGCCTTTAAAATTAATTAGGGAATAAAAGGCAAGGAAGTTATATATTTTCTAAATTCCTCTATAGATAGTGTCATGGGAAATGCGGTCTTTAACTTCGACTCAACAAAATCTTGAGGTCAGCCTTGGGCTCAGTTCAGCAAAGCTCCAAGTCATTCATGCAGAGACAGAGAATTTTTAAGGTTGTAATCTTTGTTCACTAACTCCATCTGCCTACTAATGTCTGAAGCAGGTTTCACAGACATCGAACAGAACAGTTCGGAGCGCGTATCACAGCGCTATCACATACTACAGAATTGCCAGTTTACCCTGTGACTTGTGATGACACCTTGTCAGACCACTGTTAATAAAGAGAACTACAGTTTACTACAGCGTAAGTATATAAATTTTGGAAGCAAATTTACTTCTGCAACTGGGCAATGATAATGTAATCGTTTTGTTTACAAAACAAAGCTAATAAAGGGCTTACTCTTTCTAGGTAAATGCAGGAAAACTACAGCTTAGCCTTCTTAAATGCCTACAAATTCATGGGGGGTGGGCAGTAAATAGAAACAAATTTCAAACACGCCCAAAGATAGTTCTGAAATAGGATGAAAGAAGAAGTTATGTTGAATTGCATTCTTTCTTTTCTTTATAAAGAGCCAAAAATACAGAACACAATATACATACAATGACACAATATGAATTACATACCCACTTACATTAATGGAGCTAATGCTAAAAATGGCGAAACACAAGTCAACTGAAAAGCTGGCATTAAAATTAATTTGTTAGCCTATGCATCCGCTGCAGAATTTGCTTTCTCGGTGTATTTGTTTGAACAGAGATGCCACAAAAGGCAAAAAATTATTTGTTTTCTTGGGGGTAGTGAACTTTTTCTCAACCTTTATGAATGTTGCTTGAAGAACATATTAGCACTCCTGATATATTGGTGCCCGAGTGCACACCTTTCTTCTCATTTCAGGAAGCGTTTCATAGGTTCAGTAAATGGTGTGTAGGTATGTCTGTAAATGTCCTCAAATATGAATGAGATTTCAGGAACATCAAGCTTTTGAGGAAAACTTTGAACTATTGCACCAAGACAGATGAAGCAGTAAAGTCATACAGCGACATCTACGTTATACACACACAGACATTTATGTCACCCATATATAAATGTGCGAGAATATCTGCATATATACATTTATTGCATATACATTGCAAAATATGTTAGCATTCATTCCATGATAAAATATGTATTGATAATAAATTACGGGTGCTAGACAAAAGTATAGAATTAAAGAGACACAGACTGGGAATTGTTAAAAGTAACATTTGTAGTAAGTCTTAGTTTCTCATTTTGTACCACATAAATCGCTAGAAACCATTATCTCTGAGGAAATAATGCCATAGAAAGGTTTACAAAAATGGTGCAGGTATTACCTCTGGAAACAAGAAAAATTTAAATTTAAATTAAGACACTGTTCCTACATATGAAAGGACCACATTGTAGAGATCTCTCTAAAGCCAACAACTTTCCCTTTCTGGTGTTATCTAGATCCATGTTGTTAAATGTAGGTATGAATCCCCACACATTACTGGAAACCAACTCCACTCCAGACAAAACATTAGTGTAACATTTTAATCATATAAATATTGTGAAGATAAAAGTTTTTCTAACATGTTCCTTTCTTCCAGTTTTTTCTGTTTAAAAGGCTAGGGAGATAACTGACTTTCAAGGACTATACATCTAAACTAGAATTTTTTGCATCTATTGTTGGCATCATACCTGCATTAAAGGTACATGTATGTTCTACATACAGTTGTTCCTATCCGAATTAAACTTTAGAGGAAAAATCCATATGATCATTGTTCTGTGTACCTCAAAGAAAGGACCACAGCACGTAAAGAAAGTGACATTAATAAGAGAGATGAATCCATTAGAAATAATACTAAAAATAAAAGATGATCTGTATAATATGTAGTCCTCTAACAACTATTCAGAGAATAAGACTTCTGGTTATCAGAGTACTATCATAATCGCAGGAAGAAATTAATTGCTAAGAAATAAATAGACTGCTATAATCTAATTTTCATCTCCACTTTACGGGTATTTTTTTTCTTTTTCCCCATGAAATCAGCGTACTCTCAGATTTTCGTGAGAGTTCAGATCTCATTTTGGCACCCAAACGAGAGCCAGACTTTCACAAGAGCTCTGTGCCTTGCAGAACAGGAACTGTTACGAGTTGAGCTATTTTGAAAATCTAGCAGCTGCTGTGTAGGCTGAGAATACGAAATTCTAGTCCTGAGCTCTTTAAAAGCCTGGCCTTACCTAACTTTAACAGCATTGTAAGCAAGAATCCTAAGTCTAAGAAATTAGTGTTTCTTCTGCAATGTCCTTTGTCCTACTGAAAACTTACATTCTTACTGCATTTCAAGAACTTTGGGTTACTGTTATTACCACTAAGCATCTCTCTGCCTGCAGGTACAGCTCTGACCTTTTAAACACACTATTCTTCAGGGCAAAAAGGTTATTTTTCTTTTCCTGATTTAACAGTAAAAGTTGCCTCATTATTGGTACTCTCAGAATTTTAAAGCAAAATAATGCTTAGCATTTGACACAGGAGACTCACAGTGTTACGCTAGTGTAACCCCACCGGTCACTGCAAGTCACCTGTTCCTCTCTGGGTACAATCTTAACAGTCTATAAAAAACAGAGACGATATCTCTGAATACTCTTGATCAGTTAGAGCACACTCTCACTCTCGAATTATGACATTTCAGAATTTTAAAAATACATAATTACTAACAATTATTAATACAGTATTACTTTTCTGAAAAGAAAAAAAATGGAGATGAAGTGTGGTTTATGCATAATAGCCCACCAATTTACATGGTCTGCAAAAGGCCTTAATAAATTCATAATAATGATTGAAAAAAGGTGGCTATATTATGTAAGCCATCAAGAGGAGAAACAATCCTGATTCTTCTCATTGGAAGATGAAGTATTTTAAAGACATGTTGGCAGAGACCTCTAAAGATGTGCAATCAGTGCTCTAAATCTTTTTCGAAAGTTATAGTCAGAAGAAATTCAGATGAGATTTTGAGTTTTAGCCAACATTCCTAAACATTTCATTTAGATTATACTGACATTATCAATCTCATAAGTTTGAGCATTAAACTTTAGTTTATACGATAGCCCTGGGGAACAAAATAATTTTGAAGAGATTTAAGATTTTCTTGTTTTTAAACGTGAAATGAGAAGTCTCTAAACAAATTATGTTAGCAAAATTATCACAACCACTAGACAACTACATTCCTCGTGGTAATTTAAAATAGCTTTTAAATTTAATTCCAGTTGTCACATATAGTATTATGTGCATTTTGTAATCATGCATCTCTAATCAACTTTAGATCCCAAATTATGTTAGTCTGGAAAGTTTTAAGCATTTAACTGTACACGGTCATGAGCCAAACCCTTTGCAGAAACATAGAAGCATATTTAGTGCAGTGTAATTGCTGAATACAGGCTGTTCTTCCCTTATCCAGACTACATGGAATAATAAATATTCTTTAAATTTAAATCATAAAAATTATATAAAAAGACTTCGGAAGCACTTCTCCAAACACTAACAAAACAGGAAAGTAAAATTACTATAGAACATCAGGAGAAAGACTATGTATTTTGGTTAAAAAAAATGTTATTTGAGATCCAATTACTTTTTATTTTAATGATAATACACCAATATTATTAAAGAAAAAAAAAAGTTAAAGCTAAAGAAAACAAAGTGGGCCACTTGTCTTAGAAACCCGCATGGGAAGCCAAATGGAAGTTAACATTATCTAACCAGCTGGAAAACTAAGGCAGAGCCAGCATCAGTTCTTACAAAGAAATCTTTATAGTCTGGTGCTTGACCCCACTGAGGAGACAGACATCGCAATCCCATGCGTGCACTACGCACATCTCCCCGCAGCTTCCCCGTCACACGCCGCGGAGCGCTCCAGCACCCTGGGGACGGCTCAGCTTCCGAGCACGGGAGAGGTCCTTCACGTGCGCAACCACGGCCCTGTGCCTGTACCCGTCCGCTGACGGAACACCCGCACGTTTAAGCACCGAGTCCGACAGGTGCCAAGAAACACACATTCCCCTCTGGCCACAACACTGCAGCACGGCCTTTGGCTCTTTACACCAGCGTACGACTGCTTGCACGCTCAGTCAAAGAGTAGACTGCACTAAAGTTAATGTCAGAAGCATCGTTTATTAATTTGTCACTCTTCCCCCCTCCCTTTTTCAGCTGACAATTAGCTTTGCTATACAACCTGAATTTTAACACCAAATTACAAGAGCACTATATAAGTGACATACTCTAAACCACGGACTTTCTCTTTTCTTTTAGGTAAAATTAGGCTTATCTGCTTTGACAGAAGAGGACTCTCTGGAACCAGCTAGTAAGTCTCCCAAATATGAAGCAGTAACCCAAATGTCAATTACTTTTCCAACAGTAGACAAATTGCTGGCACACTAATGCAATTTAAGGACAATAATTAGATAACAGGACTACAGAGTGTACCAGGTGACAGTGTTTCTGAGATAATAGAATCTAGTGTCCTACTTCTTAAATATTAACATCATTCCAACTCAGTCAATCGGTTTATGGTAATTTTAAAAGGGCAAAGCAAATTCTCATTATTGCTAATAATATTGTGCTTTTCCAGCATTAGCTTTGAAGGTTAGCAATTTAAGGGGTCAAAACTTAATTATATTATTTCTGTTTTATTTACTTTTCTTTTTTAATCTCTTTGAAGTCTTTTTCTTTATTACAGAAATTTTAAGGCACTTGATTAAAAAACTGAACCTCTTGAAATCTCAGTTTGCTGTGCTCAATACAAAGGAGCCAGCATCATCACAGCCCAAGTAATCTGTTTATTATTCCCATTTAGAAATTCCCAAACTTTTCCTACAATCACATTCTATTATAATCGCATTCTTCTGTAAGTGGTTTGGTTAACTGTATGTTAGGTAATATAATATGCCTCAGCCAGAACAACCGAAACCCTAAAAAAAACCCCTTGTGTATTATCTTACAGCCCTGTGATAGAGCCATGACTTTATCTGCAAGCGTCAAAGTGAAATAAAGTCTCTTTGGAAATAATAAAACTGCTAACACACGTACAAAGTAGTGCACCATATAACAGGTAGAAAAAATCTGGACTTACTTGTTACTACTGTAATCACAACTAGAACTCACATTTGACTTAAAAAGAGGTTAAAACTGTCATGTCCTTGGTACAGGTGGCAAATAAAAATCTTGGAGGTGAATACTCAGATCCAGTTTTTTCTGGAATTCATGCCTCTCCTTAGCTGCATCTATTTTCTGTTCCTCATATAGTTCATCAGTACAATTCTTTGCTCACAAAACTTTTTGAGGAAAACATGTATTAAAGTAAGTAAACAAACACGTTCACAAGTCCATGGGGCCTGATGGGATTCACCCCAGAGTTCTGAAGGAGCTAGGAGATGTTACGGCAGGAGCCCTCTCGATCACCTACCTTGTCTTGGCAGCCTGGGCAGGTCCCTGCTGACTGGGAGCTAGCCAATGTTATTCCAGTCTACAGAAGGGGCATGAGGGAAGACACCCAGGGAACTACAGACCTGTTAGTCTAACCTCAGTTCCTGGAAAAATTATGGAGAAGATTATACTGGGTACTGTTGAAAGGCATTTAAAGAATAAGGCAATCATCAGGCACAGTCAACATGAGTTCACAAAAGGAAAGTCCTGTTCAACTACTTTGATATACTTCTATGATAGGGTCATCTACCTAGTGGATGAAGGGAAAGTGGTGAGTGTAGTTTTTTCTGGATTTTAACAAGGCTTTTGATACTGTCCCTCACAGCATCCTTCTGGACAAGTCATCCAACTGTGGGATGAGCAGGTTTATAGTGTGCTGGCTGAAGAACTGGCTGAAGGGCAGGGCTCAAAGGGCTCTAGTGAACAGGGCTACATCTGGCTGGTGACTGATCACCAGCGGTGTTCCTCGGGGCTTAGTTCTAGGGCCAGTTCCGGACAATATCTGTACCAATGATCTGGATGCAGGAGTTGAATGCACCATTAGCAAGTTTGTGCATGATACCAAACTGGGACGTTGTCCTGGTTTCAGCTGGGATAGAGCTAATTGTCTTCCTAGCAGCTGGTACTGTGCTGTGTTTTGAGTTCAGTATGCGAAGAATGTTGATAACACCCTGATGTTTTCAGTTGTTGCTCA
>JAVJGG010000061.1:4561184-4573673 GCA_035590195.1 Aviceda cuculoides | reverse complement strand
CTAAACTTAGGCAATGCATCAATATACTACACCTCTGCTAGCAAAAAAAGCTATGCTACATATACTGCATATTCTGTAGCTGTGGAAAAACACACAGATCTAATCTTCAAAATGCCTCCAAAAATCAACCACGACCAACACCTGAAAAACAGAGGCTTGCATGTCTAGAACTATGGAACTCCATGACCTATCAGGAAGCTTTGACAAACACACCGCTAAATTGTATAAGCTGTTAAAATTCTCCTTATTTCCTGTGTCTGTTTTGCCATTGGCAGAAGACAGCAAACATTAACAAAAGCTTCTAAATTAGACAAATTATAACCATGCAAGACAGACAAAAAAAGATGAATGAAACCTGATGGAAGACCACCACTGGAATTAGCTTACAATCCTCCCTCCCAAACTATTGATGATCTCAAGAGACAATGATCTTCTCAATATACAACACCTTCCTTCATTTTCTCCTTTAAAATCCTACTGCAGTCTTCTCTGTGCAATGCTGTATACAAAATATGTGTTATTCTGGAAAGCTGAGCCCACCAGCTGTTATAATGACTGATAATGCTTCTTTAAAAGACTCGGTCTGCTCTTCCCAAACACACATTCCACAGCTCGGCTCCCATTTCTGCACTGTTATCAAGTTATATCCCTGCACTGCAGTAAGAATGGTTAAGCAAACCAGCTCAGAGCTAGAAGTGGCACTGGCATGTTTGAAGCACTCAGTTCCAGGCAAATGCAGCCATCATTCTGCCAGGACCCCAGCCAGGGGCTGGGCAAAGCTCTGCCCCCCCTGCTCTGGACTTAAGTGCCCGCTCAGGGGTAGCTCAGGTGCCCCCTACAGCACCGCATTATACCATAGATGTGGATGCGGGAGCGTCTCGGGACAGGCTCACAGTGTGCAAAATAGATCAGACTTATAGAGAAGATAGGGAAAATAAAGGCAGTCTCTGGGAAAAAAAAAAAAAAATTACAGAAGACACTAGGAAAGGGGTACTTCTATGTGGAGAATAAACAAGAGTTGATAAACATTTATAGCCCAGTCATGCATAATTTTGAATCTACTGCTTTTGTAAGTGACAAACAGAAGAAAGAAGTGGAAGGGACAGCAGGAAGCCACAAAAAAAGTTATCAGGACAGCAATTAGAAAAGGGACACTTATAAGGTATAATGAGCAATAGGTATTAACAACACATTATATATTTTTTTTTAAATTTGTATCATTCCTTTAAATAGCTGACCCCAAATATCTAAGAAAACACAGTAATTGATACCATTCCCTTAAAAATAAGCAGACTGAACCCCACAGACAACCCTTCCGAGAGCTGTTTTCAGTTCCATATGTATTAAGACTGATCAATCATTATCCACTCCTTTAAGTACAAGCGGTTTCTTAGTTCTCTGGGATAGAAGAAAATGCTTTTTTGGACAATGAAAAATTCTGTCTCCATTTTTTTCTTCTTCCCACTCCTTTTCCCCCAACCCCTACTCTGTGGGCCGGAATAATCAGAATTGAATATAAATGAAATGAAGGGACACCCACCTACTTCTATAAAGAAAATAAAGTCTTTTTTGTAATCCAATATCTCATTTCAAAAAGGAAATAGCTTCAAGACTTGCTTGCTTTTAAAAGTATATGTCTGATTCTATAATGGCAGTCTGCAAAAGAAAAAAAATCACACTCCTTAGAATGAAAAAGTCCTAGATTTACGATGTTTTCAGTATTTCCCCTACCTCATGATCTCTTTTCTTTCAATAATTTCATAAATAACTTTTTTTCACTAAATACTCCTGTTTTCTGTCTCTAAAGTGAAGAATGTAAAGTTTTCTTCATTCTATGTTTATAAAAGCATAAACAACTATAGCCTATTTTTAGAGGTCTCTGTAGTCCTACATACTATACACACTCCCAAGTCCTCCCTGGCTATTCAGTTCTGAAATCATAAAACTTCTTTGGAAATAAAAAAATAATAGATGCCTTCATACATAAGAGTTATGTCAAGAATTTAAGTTGTGCTTACATTTGCAAATATATTCTTTCATTTTGGCCTTTTCCTTAAAATAATTAGAACGATATTGCCAAAGCATATTCAGAATGGTACGCCATATAACTAACAGAACAAATAAGCAAGGTAGAATGCCACTTGTTAATTTGGCTTTATTTTAGAATAAAGCCAAATATGATGTAACCCACTGGGTGTTTCAGTTTCTCTGACATATTGCAATTGGGATTTACATCTTCTGTGCTGAGGTAAGTTGGTTAAATTGCTTCTACAATGACATTTGTTAGTTCTGCATAATATTTATTTCAGTGAATACACAGCATTTTCCACACTCATTTCTCTGTTCTCCATTGTTGTTTCTCTTGTATTTCACAGAATCACACAACGGTTGAGGTTGGAAGGGGCCTTTGGAGATCATAGTCCACCTCCCCTGCTCAGGGCAAGGTCAACTAGAGCAGTGCTTTAACAAACCAAGCAAGTTTCAAATATAGAAATCTCAAAAAAATTCTGAGTACAAAAGAAATCAAGTGAGAGAGCACCACAGCTTAAGGTGCAAGGATATTAATGGGAAAGATACTGAGGATACTGTAACTGATTGACTTTGTGTGGGTGTAGGACTAAAATGTCTACCTTCCCTCTCTACAGCACTTGATTGCACAGAAATGCTGTTGCCTGTAGCTGACGGGAAACCCTGCAGCAATTTGAGGCATTATTTAAAAACTAGCTGTCAGTGTCTCTTCTAGACAGGAAAAAGAAAAAAGAAGGCGGGGGGGGAGGGGGGAGGTAGACTGAGAAGTAAATATCTATTTAGTTCAGTAATTGACCAGAGAAAATAGCAGCAGGACTAATAGGGAAAATAGATGTATTTAGGAAAAAAAAACCTTTTAATTAATTTCATAATGTTCTTTTGAGAAACCACGTAGGCATATGCCACTAGAAAAATACATCACAAGGAAAGATGGCAAAAGTAGTAGTTTCTCCAGTGTAGTAGCAAACGACTTACTTGGCTTTCAGGAACGCAGAATGACTGAAGAAAGGAACTGGAAACAAAAAAGGATATCAGGATTCTGAAAATCTATGACAGAGAAAAGAGAGAGAGAGAATAATGGATGGTTGTAAGATGAGATGATAAAATAGTGCATACAGAGGAGAACAAGATGACACAGAGGGAAAACAAAATAGGGATCAGGGTTTACAGATGAATCTGAGTCCAGAATTTATGGAATTGTTGTCATAAGATGAAAAAGGGGATGGCACACACAAATAAGGAGAAAAGCCAGTGACTTCAAAACATAAAAGAAGGTAACAGCTGTTCTCCTGTTTCACTAAGTTGGATCATTTACCACATCCATATTTCAAATAGTAATTAATTAAGTTGTGCCGGAGCCAACAACAGCAGGGACTCTTTATTAATGAATGCACAGATCAGATAAACAACTGTACTGAAAACGACTTTTACTAGTAAACTTCAGCATTACCATTTCCTGTAAGAATAAAGATGCATTAAGAAGTGTCTCTGAAGGTTTTAAAGGTATAAAAAGTAAGAATCCAGAACCTATTTTCATGAGTAATCAAAAGCGTTTCTATGTGATCACAACTGAATGATTCAAAAGAACTATCAAGTTTTGCTATACTTCATGGATAGATGGATAACATTTTAGAATTTGGCAAAAAAAAAAAAAAAAAAAAAAAAAAACAACAAACGCAAAAAAACCAAACCACCCAATGAAAAGCACCTCTCCCCCCAATCCAAACAAATGAAAAAAGATTTTTTTTTCTATACTAAGCTGTAGCAAACTGGAACCCTGAGCACTTTTCTGAGAACAATCGGAACTAGCTGGCTGCTATTCAATATGCAAACAAGTCTGATTATTCTATATGGCTTGTACCAAAATGTTTGACTTGTATCAGAGAGAGATTTTCATACTTTACTGTAAGTAAGGATGGACTCTGGAATACTGTGTGTATGTGTTTTGCTGATCCATTTCAAAGCTCCAAATAAATACAAGAAGTGTACACACAGACCTACTTCTTAGGAGATGGGATAAGCAACCTTCTGTCAAAAAGCATCTTCTCAGCTTGAAACAACCCAGCTAGAGTCTTTGCACTGTATCACTGTTCAGTACACCTGGGCACTACTCACTTCTTTGGGCAATAGTTACTCCTTTTTTTTTTTTTTTTTTGAATAAGGTTCTATTTTTTTTGATCAGAAAACTAAATTTAGCTGTACGCTAAAGGCTGCTCATTCCTTTGTTAAGTATCCTTTAACATACTCAGTATCTTAAAATTTATTCATCATTAAGCAGGAGTTTGGATACTAAACTGTTTTTATAGTTTCTCTCCAAGTTTTCCTGATCCTGAGTACTAGCATTTAAGTCGCCCATAAAGGTCAAAGAAACAGTCATATTTTTCAGAGAGAGAGAGAGAGAGAGAGAGAGAGAATTGTTTAGTCACCTAAGTACAGTACCCAACTACCCAAAGCAGAAGCAAGAAGCATGAGGGAACCACGTCTGTCTTTCTGAACAAATCTAATTCAAATTTTGGAGGAAATAAGCAGCAAGAAAAAGTAAGTCACTTTGCAGCTCAAAGTAGGAGAAAATTTGTGAAGCCATACAACTGAGAGCCATCAGAAGATCATCTTTTCCATCCACTTTGGGGTGCATATGGTACAGTAGGGCAGAAGCAAGAATTCCTACTTTGCCCTTAGCTTGGCACAAAAATAACGCAACAACCTGCACGCAGTTTCACAGTGCACAATTGTCTGTACTTTCCTTCATTTCTGTTCTGTGTAGCTTTAAATACAAGACTTGCTACTCTTTTTTTCCTGTAACAAAGCATTTCTCTGCATTATTCTTTCCTAGTATCAACCTGTATTTATTAATTATCAATTTACTTTATGTTATCTGTGACAACAATTCCTAGTATAATCTGATCAGTAAAAATCTACTTACTATTAGTGGCATTTCTCATGTAACTTTCATCAAGATTATTAGCATTTGTATTTTATCAAGACGAAGACACTCTAACCACGATCAAAGTTCCTGTATCAGCACAAAACATTAGTAATTTTAGTCCTGCTCTGACTGTAGAGGTGAAGTGTCACTCCAATTCCTTTTTTACAGGTGGAGAATTGTGACACAGTAATCAAGTGATCTGCCTGAGGAAACCATGGATGCTGTTAGCGAGATTAGATTGAAACGTATAATTCTTGACACCTAGGTAAGTACTCACATGACAAGATTGTGGAGAATACCGTATCTCTTCACCTTTCTGCAAGAAAACTCAATATAATCTAAATAGATTTATACCATCTATCTCTTGAAATAAAATGGATATGAATTCATATTTGCTAGGTTATATCTACTATTGCCTATTTTTCGTTATACTTCTAACACTAAACTGTAAAAGCTGGACACAATGTGAAAACACAACACTCCATTTTTTATCAAATACTGCATAACTAAAATATTTGGTTTTATCCTTTGAGACTGCTCAGTAACACCCATCAGTATCAAACCCTCACTTAGTACCAACCACTGTACAAAAATGGAAATTCCAGCAGACTTGATGCAGAGTATTTATAGCAAACTTTATGAGAGAACTACTAGCTAGACTAATCATTGCTTTGACATTTTGGAATATGGGATTAGAACTATCTCTAATCACTTTCTTATGAGACACAACATTGGTCAGGTGGCAGTAGAAAAATGAAGTATGTGCATTCACTGATAAGAAACCAGAATCTCATTCTTGTTACTTTCACCCATCTTTTCTTTTACTGTAGATCATCTCCAAGTTCATTCATTGCTCAGTGATGGAAATACATCCTCTAGCTAGGAAATCAAAAAGACCTTCCCAGAAAACTATGAAAATACAACCACCGCTGACTTGCACAATGTGTCATGTTTATGACTACAAAGTCTCTTGTAGGTACATGAAAATACATATTTTGTACATAAAAACACACACATACATGCACTCACACTCTATGTATGGTAAAGAAAATATACTGATCGTCAGTTGGGTATAGCACACTTTCTTTTATCAGTATAATACAATTTTTTATTATAAAATCTGCCTAAAGAAGCACAAAAAATACTGGCCAGAATGGGATTTCACAGGCACCTTTCAGCATGATATTTTCAGAGTATATCCATGTTAGCTTTCTACTTCATGGTGTCAGAACTAACGCAGCTCAGGTTCAAAGATCTACAGATCTTAAAACAAACTGACCTAGTGCAAACCTTTCCTTAAAAAAAATAACAGGGAAAACAAATGCAAACTACCTTCTCAAAGTGCTCTAAACATCCAATACTCTTTGTCTGGGTCCGTAAAACAAAGAAAAACTTCATTAGAGGACAAGAAATTATAACACAGTTTGAAGGCAAGATTATATATGGGTGTATGTATGCATGCATATGTAAGACTATACATACACACACCCCGTCATGGTTTTGGTAACAGTTTTTCAGTTCAGCTCTTCACTCACTGAGTTCGATACAACTTAAAGCCGTAATTTCTTTCACTTCCCATGTAGTCAATGTTGCCCTTGATAATTCCAGTCTATAGGGTAGGTAGGTAGATCTGCCTTGAGCTGCTGGGAGGAATGCTACCTTGTCTAAACATGTGACTTTATTGCCAAAATTCAATGACTTCAAGTTTGCTCCTCGAATTCATTCCATAGCAGAGAACTGGGTTACAAGTTGTATTTTTTCTTTCTCTTTCCTTTTATTTCAGTAATATTTAATAATATCACTCTGAAAAATACCACTAAATTAAACCATACAAATATTTAAAATAATTTGAGGCCAATCTTTCAAAAACAGAACTTAAAGCTGCTTTGTTAATTCTAGGAAAAGAATTCTCTTGGATGAAAGACTAATCGCTAGAACTCTTTCCAGATTCAAGTATGGTTAGGAAATTCGTTTTAGAAATTGTCAATTATGATCTTGCAATAGAACTATAACAACATGTGCATTATACTTTTCAAAAGTATCTTTTACTGCCACTGAAATCAGGTGCAGTATTGTCAGACCGATGTCGCATTTTAAGAATATGCTGGCTACCTAGAATGTAGAGTTCTGTCATTTCCTCAGCGCAGACATCTTCGAGATCCAGAAATCTTTCTGGAAAAATTGTGACTAATGGACTACATAGCAGAGCTTCTGAAAAACTGCACTGTAAATAACAGCTATAATAAACAGGGTAATTTGTATTGGAATATATAGCTGTGTCCATTTGCAAGAAAATAAAGCCAGATGGGGATGTTTAACTTACTTTGACTTCGCTTTGGCATTCTCTGCAAAATTCTTGTACAAATCACTTCAATACTCACAGAATGTTTTGCATAGGAAAGGACATGTTGGCATACAACACATTAATCTTCATATGCCCATTCCAATTGTGCAGTGCCAATATACACAATAAGCCCATAATGATAGAGGTTATAGCTTCCCAGCTCATGATTTATTTCGGGCAATGGAATAAGTCAAAACTACTGGTGAAAAGAGTTTGTGTCATTATGAATTACAGTGTAAAGATTTTATTTCCTCCCGATAGCATTTACCATAAAGGCCAAAAGATCGGGGCGGGGGGGGAAATAAATAAGTTTCTGGCATTCAAAATGCCCAGAGCCTAGACAGCAGGTATGGAGACATCTGAACAGGAATGGAAAAATAAGTCAGCAATATAATCATAGCTACCCTCAGATGACACCCACAACATTTTACTGTGAAAGTTTTAGCTCTCAACTTTTTTACCAACTTTCAATGTTTTACTTAACTTCCTGACAGTAGGAAAGTGCCCACTGCGACTAAACTGTATACAGGCATTTTTTTAAAATGTCCATGCACACGTGCATGTGAATACTTTTCATTATATAAACAAATCAAATTCATTCATAAAGGGACAGTAACATTAAGCAAATCAACTGCCAGCCTACTGAACTGGGAGATCACACTGTAAACATCTAATACTAAGAGCAAGTTCACCCTATTACTTTTTCAGAAAAGACATTGTGAAATGTAAAGATTTTTAGACAGCCTCACATACACCCTAAAGTAGAAAAAAGCTAAGTTATAAATTGGAACATATTTTTTATATCCTCTAATAGACTCAAAGTTATTCTTAAAATATAGTAGTTTTAAGAAATTAATTTTTATACTGAACATTTTTCTTTTCTAAATGTAAATTCAGATTATACTGTTTACTAAAACAGGGTTATAATTAGTCTTTGCTGATGTCAGCTGAAGAACATCCACACATTTCTATGCAAGGTTGATTTCCAGTTAGAAAACTTTGATATAAATCATAAATTAATTCATTTTTTTCTTTCAACTTTATCCCATATCACTGGCTTAAAAGTAAATAGTCCTTAAAATAAGATAGTATGTGCATTGTTAATACTTTATGCTCAGAGGATCAGCCATGTGTAAAATAGGTGTATGTTCATGTAATTGGCTACAGTATTTTGCTACATGGTTAAATGCATGATTTCCTCTAATAGAATGCCAGTGTGGTCTACATCACATTTTCTACTTCATAAAGATCAAATGAGCTGTGACTACAGTCTCCCTAACTTAATGGAAAGTTCACTCAGTGACTTCCGAGTTTAAATTGTGCCTTTCTACTGTGAATCAATAGATTTAAAACACATTAATGGATCTCTTCACCAAAAGGTTTAATCCCAAGCGACTAAAAAGGTAGACCTAACTCGGATTTATCACACTTGTAGCATGCTGAACTAAAGGTCTTCAATTTTTGTAATGTAACAATCAAGTTGAATTAATAGAAAGACACCTACTGGATGTAAATCATACATCTACCTATGTATTCATGTACCTTTGCAGACACATACCAGTAGCTTTCAATTTTTGCTTTGAGAAATGTTGGAAGCAATCACTACAAAGCTATTAAGTTTTCCTAAAAAGTCTTTTACTGCTCAAAATTTATTTCCTCCCAACAAGTACACAAATTTCTGAACCATAGAGTAAATCCACTTCTATATAGGTATACATAAAGAATGATGCAGAACACCTGCATAGAGCTGTAGCTGAGTTACAGCCAAAGAATTACGTGTTCTTATGTTAAGCAAATGTACAAAGTCACCTAAATAAAGAAGATGGAATTGGCAGCCTATTTTTTTATTTATTCATTTACTTTTTTTTTTTTTTTTTTAAACAACTACCTAAATCTACAGGAAAATGAGACGAAATAAAATCAAGGACCTATGTACCCACAGATTCTCACTATGGTTACCAAGTCTTGATATATTCTATATGGAGATGTAAGTCTTAATCAGAGTTTTGAATAACTTCGGAAATCTTCAAAACTTCACCACAAGCTTGAAACAACAGAACATAAATCTAGAGGCTATGTCTAAGTCATGAAAATAAGGAAAAAGGATATGTGGTGAGACTGACAGATCAACAGTGATTCCCAAGGCACCTCAAAAACATTTAAGCAAGAACCAATGAAAACATTCAGATAAATTTTGCTAGTGGATAAATCAAGAATGGGAAGTTAGAGAACTTCAGAGACTCAAGCTAAAGGTTCTATACACACAAGAGTTACTTTGCAATCAGCAGGTGCATGGAGGCTTTTGATGGTCATCTCCAGAGACTTAGGCTATTTTGTCACAATTGTTTGTAAAAAAGTAGAAGCAAAAAAGAAGAGAATTAAGATAGTAACATAGCAGGATGAGTACCACCTGAGGTCAAGACTAGTAGGTTTGTGTTCTGAATAAGGGGAAGAACACTATTAGTGCTCTTTATGGAGCAAGCTTAAACTTAAAGGCATTAATTGGTTCCAGAAGAGACACAAGCAATGTTTAAAAAAGAAATGTGGCACTTGTAGACCCTCTTAAGAAAGAGCATAATTTTATGAGAAATCAACTTATTTCAAAGTACAGAACCTAAAATGGGAATTGAAAGCCCTAGCCTAAACACAAAATGTGAACTAGAGGAAAATCAATGTTTCTGATTTGTAAAGAAAGCACAAATCAAATATTGTTAATGATATACAAGCACAACATAAACTATTTATACTACACACATTAAGGATAAATTTCTTGAATATATTCTGTTATTCTGAAAAATGCTGCAAACAACATGCTGACATGTCAGAAAAGTGGAAATAATAATGTTGACATTATTAGTACTATATGCTGTTTCCTAGTAATTTCCCAGGATCATCTATTTTCACTTCAAGCAGCTGTTTAAATCCCATTTTTTGTCACCAAATCTAGTTTTGTTTCAAATTCATTATATAACCCAGGCATACACCTTACTACTTATTATACTATTACTATAATGCTCACCTCACTGCAAACAAGAAAAAGACAATGCTTTTCCATTGTGAATTTAAGGAGGTTTAGGTAGTTTTAGCAGGTGACTGCTAGTTTGGGGAATGAAAATACTGTTGGTTGCTGAATTCTTCTCTCCTCTCAAAAAGAGTAAAGCAACCCTTTGAGAAAAAAGTAAGGGATTCCTGACACTGCAAAATATAAGAGGAATGTGTTACCACACAAAATAAAAGTCAAATCCAACACCAATGTTGTAAAGGATGGTAGAACAGAGACCTTGTGAAGAACTGGTTTTATTGGTAGAAAAATCCAACCTGTTACCAACATTGCTTCTCACCCTGGGCTTCCACACACTCAAGATCATCACCTGTATCAAGAGACTGAAAAAATTCAAGCCACTATGTCTACTTTCTGCCTCTTCAAAATTAGTCTGTATAAAAAAATCTTAAGCGTTATTTTGGTAACCAAATTCCAGATTAATGTAAAAAAGGGGTTTTGTTTGACTGCTCACTAATCAACCCAAATAGACACACCTCACACCTCCATCCAACAGCTGAAAGACTATTTAATAGCTTTGGAGAGCATACATAGAATGAACTGTAACTGAGGGCACTGCATAAATATCTACAGCATGGAAATTATCATTGCAAATGTATCTTTCTCACTATCTCAAAATTGTAAATAGACGGGCATGGGTTTGCTGAAAGATACATTTTTTTTTTTTTCCCCCCTGAGGACTGCTTCTCCCCAAAGGGTCTGAAGAGTTAGAACAACATGGAAAACAGAATGAAGAAGCTTGAGCAGCTGCTGTCCATACTATTTTTTAGCTAGAAGATGAACAGGAAATACATTTGTTTATGATTATTTCTAAAGAAAATCTCCCTCAACTTTTTCCTTCCAAGATTAATCACATCAGGTCTACATTCTTAATGGACATTACTTATAAAAACTTATTTCAGCTTATTAATTCTACTTATCAAAATTGCCTCATTGGATCAAATACTTTATGTTTTATTTTTTGCAATCATTAAAAATGCATTGCAAATTAAAAAGTAAATAATCCAGCTGCCACTGAGACAGAGTCAGTTTAGAGCTTGACACTGAATGTGAAGGAAGTAACTAGGGCAAACACTTCAATAATAAAACTGATTTACACAGGACTTAACATCACTATAATTTCTTACGGCTTTCCCTACGTCTTTCAGGTAGTGAATATGGGCTCAACGGTTCAGCCTCCCTACTAAAATAAATACACAGATCTGTATGCATATTTGTAAACCCTATCAGGACAAACACAACTGCAGATTAATTGAGGCCAGAAGGATAGATCTCTGGAGGTCAATTAACTTCACCTCTTGCTCAAACTGGAGCTACCTTCAATACGAGATAAGGTTTCTCATGGTCTTGCCTGGTCATGCTTTCAATATCTTCAAATACAGAAGGCCCACAATGTCTCTGAGAAACCTGTTCCAGCAGCAAACCACTCGCATTGTGAAGGTGTTCTCCCTCCCCTGCTTCCACTCAGCATTTCAGCTGGTGCCACTTGCAACCACTGCTGCTTGTTCTTTTGCCGTGCACTTCTGCGAATACCCAGGCTCCATTGCCTTCTCTCTCATCTCTTTAGGTCATGGCTGACAGCAGTGCTCACCGATTATTTGCTAGTGCATTACACGCTCCAGCTTCTACTCAACACCCTTCTTGTTCTGGAAGGCTCGAATTGGACATAATGCTCCTGGTATGGCTACAAGAGTGTCCAAAAAGGGCAAGCCTCTTAATCAAGCCTCCCTTAAGTCCTACAAAAGAATCACTATTATTTAAGTGTTAATGTCAGCAAAATGGGAGCACATGAAGATAAGCTTTCAATGACACACGGCAACATCAGGATCTCCACTAAGAAAGAACACGATGAGTAACACTACTAACAACAGTAACACCTACCTGCTTCTGTCTCAAAAGCAAGTGTGAAGATTAAGGAAAATCGTCATTCTTAAGTTTTACATATGTTCACTAGACAAGAATTAGGGTGATTACTGCTCACAAAACTCACAGTTTGAAAAACTGGATCTTTTCAATAAATACAACAGTCTCATCATCCATTTTCTCTCCTGTTTATGCAGCATATACCAAACCACTGACACTGGTTGCATTTCTGCACACTACAGAAGGTGGGAGCGGGGGGGGCGGGGG
>JAVJGG010000061.1:4544248-4561084 GCA_035590195.1 Aviceda cuculoides | reverse complement strand
AGTGTCGTGGTTTAACCCCAGCCAGCAACTAAGCACCACGCAGCCGCTCACTTACTTCCTCCCCACCCAGGGCGAAGCGGGGAGAGAATCGGGGGGGCGGGAGGGGGGGAAGCAAAATTTATTAGAGTGTAATCTTTGCCTCAATCAACTTCAATCACTTGGTATGTCCCAGAACCACTGAAAATTATTATTAAGCTTTTGCTTGTTTGTTTATCATTAATAGAAATTATTTGGAATACAGAATATTATACAGGTACTGCCCCTGGATTTCAGCCTCAGCCATGTTTCAACTGTTCCAGAGACTTGCTGAAAAGAAGCTTTGAAAGATCCTCCTTATTGATTCTATTATCAGGCAGTTTCCCTACCTTTAGACTTATGGATAAGAACATGTTTAATGGTCCCATCTTAATTACCAGAACTGGCTAGGGAGGGCGAGCGGCTAAAGGACAAAGCAGCAACTGTGAAGGACATTTCTAATCTTATCGGAGGTTCCTTTGGAAAAAGAAATACAACTTCTATCTCCACCCCAGTCATTAGTCAGATGTAAACAGCTATTTGACTTGACATGGTTATAAGCCGTATTATCACAGTCTACGCTCTTGCTTTATGCAGTTTATCAGAAGATGGATGATGGCCCACTACCAATTCCAGTTAATGGGGTTAGACATATTTCCAAACAATATGTGCATGGTAGAGGCATCTACATGTGAACAGGGAATGATTCACTGCACTAGCCTTGTGTATGAGAAATGAATGTTAAAAGAGGAACTTTTTTAACAAGGAAAATAAATTCAATTCTCCTTATTCAACTTACCCTCTTCTAAGGACCCACAGAAGTAAAGCTTTTTTTCTTCTTGATTTTTTCGCCTATTCTTTTCAAATAAGTAAATGCAACATACACCATTGTTTCCAATTATAATACATTAGTTAAATTTTTCACTCAAGCCTCGTTTTGAGGGTAAGGGTTTTCTTGTTCTAGTCCTTTTATTTTGCAGTTTTTACAGACTATTATAAAACATTTAATAACTACTTCATTTACAGCAATTTTACAGACCCTTTTTAGTTATTATTCACAATTATTATTTACAATTATTTAGTAATAATTGTAATATTTAACACAAACTTAAGAATTTACATTTCCCATGTTTATTGCTAAGAATTTGTATATTTGCATTTTAAGCATTTAAATGCTTATGCTGAAGATTCAGTTTTTCATTAAACATTATTTTCTGTATTAATCTGTATTTTATGTTTATTTAAGCTATTACCTTTTTGCACTGAAGTTATCAACAACTCACAAATAATTATTTTTTTAAATTGTAACCTACATAGTCCCAAGTCTCAACCATCTACAACTGCTCAGAACTTCATTTCTACAGTATTAATAAAAGGACAAGTGTCTAGAAAGTCACGTGATTTACAGTTGTTAAAACCTCATAAGTTTCAATGAGCTATCAAAGTTACCTAGTTACCTAAAATGTACTCATCACTTGCAAAGGCTTAATAAATGGAATTTTAGCAGAAAACATGTACACTAGTAAAATACTGAGTCAACAAACATAAAGTGTCTTTTAGTTATATTCTCCATGTTCCTTTCACTGCTTGCTTACAAACTACTACTACTAAAAAAAATAATTTAAAAATCCCACAGTACTTTCTCCCCCCATCCTTTCCCTTTGACTTCAATTCTCTTACTGGAATACTACAGATTCCAAGCTTTTTCCTCACTTGCTTATGTTAGATCCATTTCATTTCCCCTAATTTGCCTACCGTATCACTCGGCACCAGACGGTTAAGCTCAGAACCCAGCAGCAGTCGCCCTTCAGTGTGCCCACACAGTTTTGTGTCTCAGAGCTCCAAAAGAGGAGCTTTCCATGCGAGAACTGACAATCTGTAAATTCAATTAGACCGACAGAAATATGAAGCGACTGCAGACACCCACCCTCTGCAGGCCTTTGAGGATCTGTGAAGAATCATTAAAAGGGAACCACTTCATTCAATGTCCTTCCAACGTTTTCTGTCACTTGCCAGCAGTCTACACAAAAGCCATTCTACTGTCCCATTACAAGCAACTAATCTGAGATTTAAGATAATGACAAAGAAAATGAAAGGGAGTCAGGTGACTAATATTCTTACACCTAATAGAAAATTGCAGGTTTAGTCACCAGCATATAATGCACTACTCCAAGTACACAATATGGTACTGCCAACTGACTTTTCTGTTGCTAGAAAGCAAAATCAACAACTCCATTGTAACAAATATTGTACATTACTCTGACAAAAAGCTAGAAGTCCAACTGGAACGAGAGGCCAGTAAAAGAAATAACAAAATGGAAATCATATGCTGAATGCAAGCAGGATACACTGGCAACACTTTTGAGGGGGGGAGTTTTCTGAACTGATGTAACTGAGATGAAAAGGAGTCATATTCATGCTTTTATACCAGTATTTCCAGTCTTCAGGACCTACCAAACCAAAGTCCTGGTCAGTTTTCCTAATTTGTTTTTCTGTCTTGGCATGTTTGGGACCTTGTTTGTTTGTTTCAGACACATTTACAGTGACTTTACTGCATGATCCGTACTTTGCACTGCAACAAGGCTGTGGTCAGTTGTCTCGACGTAAATGTCTAGTGCCACTTTAGACACTGCGGGATACCTGGCCTACGTTCCATCTGCTCCTTCAGGGGCACAAGTCTCCTGTAAATCCAAGGTCATACCTACCAGACCCAAGCAGATGCATCAAATCGCAGACATGAGGGGTGTATGTAATTAGCAAGGTATATGCCATGCATTGTTTACAAGGAAGCCACAAAGACAGAATTATACAGTCCCAGATTTGGGGCTGTCCAATTACTGAAGACACGACTCCTTAATAATTTTTATCCAATGGCCAAGGAAGTGACTAACTTCCCATATGACATTAAAGATGATGCAAAGTAGAAAACATTTTAAATACAAAGCTACATACACAATTCTTTTCCAGCTGTTATTTTTTTGCTACTTAGATCTATTTAAACAATTGCATAGATTTTAATTATTTCAAATATTAAGTCTAATGATTTTTAACAATTAAACAGCAAGCAGCTATCAGCAAGTTTGTTTGCTTCTTTTAAATGAACGAAAGCATAGCTAGCTTTTTTTCTGTGAAGTCATTAAGTCTTATGCATAGGCATTTGAAAAATGTCTTACTGAAATAAATAAAACAGAGATACTGGTAACTTATTTACTGATACTGTACAGTACATTTTACTTACTCAGAAATGCTGAAGACACAGGCTTGCAACATACTTAATTTGTACCTTGGCACATAATTACTATTATGTTCCTTAGACAAAGCTCATAATGACCTCCTGGTTTTTGCATGATAGGACAACTATGGCATCATAATTAACTTTCTAATAAAGCACTTCCCTTGCATCAAAAGTCCACAGAGTCACACATCTATCTGAGGACTCAATAAAAAGCATGAATATACAATAAAAAGAAGCAAGCATAGTCTAAATAAATATATATGAACACACTTGCAATGTGTGTCAAAGCGGCTACTTAAAAACACTGTGAAATTTAACCCCCCATTCAACTTCCAGAACTTTAATTAAAATACAAATTTCTAATTGTTTAAAAAAGTACAATATTCAAGAAGTGAAAAATACTATCTAAAATGTTGCATGCAATTTGCATTCTGTAACTGCTTCATGTTTTAACTAAAGATTCAACAAATTCTTCTACTGGTTCTATTCCATTTATGATACAACAAAAACTGAAAAGCTAGTTGCACACAGTGAGCGAGATTATGTGCTTTCCTTTGAAACCCTAGGTCAGGAGCAACTTCACTTACTGTATGCTGGAAAGATATGCAGCACATCTTCTAAAATACAAATTATGGAAAAGACAATGGGAGCCCATTATAGTTGGGCTCTCAGCCATAACACTATTTACTTTTTTGAGGCAGAAAAACAAAACAATCACTCAAAAAAATCAACAAAACCCCCAACAAAATACAAAATCTAAAGCAAAGTAAAAGACCTGCCGAATAAAAATTTTAATACATATGCAATCTATAATAATTTGGGTTTATTTTAAACATATTTAATAAGAAAACTTAAAATGAGGCTATTAATTAGTTTTTATGCAAATAAGATCAGTGCATCTATTTTTATTATCATAGTATGTTTCAGAAATGTTAAGCTATCAAATCAAAACAGTAAAAAAAAAAAAAAAAAGAAAAAACCAACAAAACCCCCACCCCTTAACAGAAATAAAATTGTTGTAGAACACACAAAATTGTGCTGAAAAGTAAAACTGCAGTTGTCTAATAAACCTTGAACTATGATCCATATGAATCCATATGCATTGTGATCCATTACAAATTTTAGTACTTACCACAGAATGTTTTACCACTGTTTAATACTTGGACTGGAACTACATGATGATTTTCCTGGATACACACAAACTTTATTTCGACAAACAATATTTCATATCCACAAAAATACATGGTTTTGACATTTCCTTTTCTTTTTGTCAGAGATTATGTAAGAAAGTTAATTACATTTAAATAATTCTCAGTAAATTTAAGTATGTTACCAAACTTTAATTCCTGCTGGCACTAGAAGTACCAAAGAGATTCTTTTGCCAACAACTATAGAAGGCAATTTTTCCATCTCTCTGTCATATAAATTATAAAGCAGGCTGCCAAGAAAGGGCTCAGAACAGACACTTTGAAACTGGTAAATTTTTATACAACTCTGCATACCTAAGACACTGCTGAAATAACTGTGATTCAGTGAATATGCTATAATGGGGATTTCCCATAGCACAGCAACAAATCCACAAGGGCAATTTAAACAGTGCTAGAAGAGCACGCCTTTTAAACTTCTAAAGAAGGATATTCAGAAGCTCAAGTAATTGCCTGGAATCTCTGGAGTCACTTCAGAAAACAAATTCTATCAAAGGATTTCCTCTCAATGAAGGGTCACCTTAAAGACTAACAGGGGAAGACAGCAAGTCCATTAGATCAAGTGACCAAATCCACGATCAGCTTGACATTTAGATGCAAGAGAAGAAAGGTGTCAGAAAATTAGCCAGCCTTTAACTGGGCAAAGACTTAGACCTAGAAGTAGGAAGTGTAATGGAATTGGATATCAATCTATTAGTAGCAACCCTGAAATGGCTTGTAGTGCCAAGTAAAAGAGGATAGATGGAGAAAGTTAAATACGAGCTCAAGGAACCTGTCTAGTAAGTCATTGAAAAAAGCAAGCCCTGTAATGCTAATAAGCTTCAGGAGACAAGTTCATTAAGCTTCTAATCCACAGAAGGAGTGGCCGGCCATTGTAATGCTACTTTAAAGCATTCAGATTTTGTGATGGCAAGTACATGTATGCACCTAAATATATGGTATAAAGTCACATATGCTGTAGTGCCAGCATACTTACCCTAAGGTTGTTTTGCATGATACCTCTACTCCCAGCCCCCTGAAATATCAAATCCTCTATCTAACTTCCAAATAAAAACAAGGAGTGCAACAACACAGGTAGCACTTGGAAGACCAAGCCAGAGTACATTCTGGACTACACGACAGGGCATCTCTTTAAAATGACAAAATAAGACCATAAAGGTGTATTAGAAGACAGGCACTTAACTAAGACTCGGGGTAATATTCTCCATTGGGAGTATTAGCAGTATTAATTGGGAACAAACTAACTGACTGACTTAATTCTGATATACTGCACCATCTGTAGAGTACGGGTTATAATTGATAGGCCAGCTGGATGTGAAATAAGGAAAAGTATGTGAACTCTTCTACTGTGTTTCTTACTCATTATTACTTTGCAAGTGATGCCTTTCTGTTAAAGTTTAAATTGCCCTTTCCATTAAATGGGCATTGTTTTGTACTTATTCCTTGTTAATTAACATGTTAGGAAATAGGTCACAGCTTTCCACACATGACAAGAGCATCACTTTGAAAATCTCCTTGTTATCTCTCCACTATAAAATTATCCTAACAGTACACATGAAAAGAGGTCATGGAGTTGCTCATGACCACAATTCTGTGCAAACACATGATTAAGTTAAAGGAATCTCCTAATTCTTACATTAGCTCTGACAAACTGCAAAACACACTTCTATTAATTTTTCAGCCTAGGTACACTTAATACAGAACCTGAAATTTGGGAACAGTAATATGAAAATTATTGGTTTGGGGACTAGTGAAGTCTATAGCACTTTGTCTTTGTGCTACTGCTGAGATAA
This sequence comes from Aviceda cuculoides, assembly GCA_035590195.1. Taxonomy (NCBI): domain Eukaryota; kingdom Metazoa; phylum Chordata; class Aves; order Accipitriformes; family Accipitridae; genus Aviceda; species Aviceda cuculoides. Next base: position 4,554,836 of record JAVJGG010000061.1, on the reverse strand, counting down.
TTTGATCTGAGAATTATAATCTTGCAGTTGGTTTATTCCAAAATTTGGGCAACTTTGCAAACCTCTTAAACATATTTTGTTACACATTTCAAGAGCTGGTCAAGAGTGCCTGGATCTTGGAACAAGCTTCCTCCTATTTAGCGTAACAAAACCCAAAGGGCTTAATCTGAAAGTCCTGATGGCAACAGCAGACATGGAACAAGATACATTTTGAGTATCTTTCTTTCACTGGTATGCAAATACTCTCATGAAGGAATTCACCTAATATACCTAACTGTAAGGCAAAGGAAAATATTTTTAATATGACCCTACATAAATTCCTACTACCTTAGTATGAAATGAAGTTATTGTAATAAATGGATTTATTGATTGATCCAGTGATTCATATGTATTTGCACGAATGTATTAGGGCAAAGAGGCCAGTAAACAGAGAAACTATGAAATTCTGACTCACTGATCATGAGTAGAAAAATCATAAAAAACTGGTTAATTGTAAGGAGATTTCTCCTCTGATCGTAAGCTAGACTCTAAAAAGGTCCATTCAGATTTTTATTTTAATTTCAAAACTAGTTGAACTGACAGTTAGTATGTGCCCCAAGCCATGACTGTCCCAAACACACTGATTTCAATCATTGTCTCATAGTGTGTGTAAGTGCATTCAAACATACGATGCATGTAAGGAGCTGCTGTTATTCCTTGAGCTTATACTGCTAAACCAAACAGTGTGACAGTTGTTAATTAAAAGAAATAAATGTAGCACAATTGTTGAAAAAACAAAACTCATGATCTGCCATTCAACATAAAAGCCAACAGCTCACTTTACATGTGAATTTTTGCTGTTTCCCAACAGACATAATTCATTTTGTACTTGTATGCATCAAGAAAAGAGCCCTAGGCTTGGGTTTTAATTTACACCTTTTACCAGATAATTTCCAAAATGTTATTGGAAGATATGCTTCATTCTATTGTTTCCATCATCCACTATGTTGTACCATACCGGTAATCAAATATATGTGAAAGTTACTTGGTCTCTAGAAGACTGGAATTATCTTGAATTAATCATTTTTTGTAGAAAAAAAAAGAAACCTATTTTGAGAATAGTGGCTTTCAACAGAAACTCAGAAACAAGCTTAACTTCCTCTCATCAACGCTTCTCTGGTGTTTCAAATATTTTCTAGGGGAAACAAAAATAATGTGAAGCTTCTTGTATCTTGAACCATACTGCAAAAGGTCACTGCAGATAAATCAGTGACAGAACAGCAGTCATTATTAAGCTCCAAATGGCCTGAATTCTTCCATTTTTCAGCAGCAAAATTTTGTTCAACATCAATTAAGTCTATTATACAAGTAATTGCTTCATGTCCTGCACATATCAAGAAGTCTGTACCCATCAACACAAACACAGAAATACCAGATCTGTAGAATCTACACTTTAAATATATGCTCTTACTTAACAACTGTTTTCTCACATATCTTCCCTAAAGCAAGTGAACACAAGAAAATTACCACAAACAGTTAACAATTATTTTTCCTCCATTTCTATGGATCACCTTCTGTTCACTACAAGAAAGTTAATCAATAAACAGAAGTCACATTGGTAAGGAGCCACAGTATTATGTGTTACACTCTTACATCATACAGTAGATCCAAGTTTAATCCAAGATAAAGGCTCCATGAGCATGGCACAATACATGCAATTTCTGTGTTTATTTCTAATGTATTGATCTGCTGAACAGCTTGCAATAAATGCCATAAGCAATATACCTCATATACAACATTTAGCTAGAAGGAATACAATCTACCTCTTCCAATAAATATTTAAATGTATCTACACAGAAACAGAAAAACTGAGATCATTTAGAAATGCTGCTCGTGTTATCTCTTAAATTTAAATCTTGTTGTCACAATGCCAGGGAAGCATGAATTCAGGCTGCTTTGTATGTCAGGCACACAGCAGCATAAATAGAGATAACCTGAAATTAAAATCATAAAACCAATTGATAAGCAGGAATATGGTTTAAAAGATGAAAGATGACAAAACACCATATGCAAATCCAATTTTTACTCTAACGTAATGTAATATATACACACGTTTTAATTGCCTACTTCTGTAAAAGCAAAACAAGGCAAAGAACATAAACATATGGGACAGAATTTACTCTGTTGCTTACATTTTCAGACTTAATTAGAAATATTTTAGGGCATGTATATACCACTTCCTACAAATTTTAACAACATAAAATACATTATGATAATTCTTTACACAACTGAAAAGCAAACCCTTTATACTTTTAAAAATGCATCTGAAATGAGCACAAATGCATGACTTATTCCAACTAACCTTGCCTTATTAAAAAGTAAGCATTAGGAAAGATTACAGCACAAAGTGGAAGAAGAGGACATACTTCTAGCCAAGGGTAACAAAGAAATATATCCAGGAGTCTTAAAAGTTGAAGCAACAGCAGGCTGCAATTTTGGTTGCCATTAAGGGCATTATGTTATTCACTGCAATTTCTGTTAACAGTAGATTTAAAGATAGACAGTTCCATACTAAAAACTAGACATCAATGTAAATCTTCATTTAAATATCTAACTTCTCAAAATAGTTACGACATCCCTGTTTACTGACAGTTAAAACTGTATCAGCAGCTCAGTATTCTATACATTTCATGAAATTTGTTTCCTGCCTCACCAGTTCCAAGAGAACTTTAATACTGAAACTAGAGCACACGAAACCACTAACACAGACAAAAGTTCATTGACTGGGATGCTCGAGAAGAAATCTTAAGGAAAACTTAAATTTTTTGGAAGTGTGCCTCACTAATTCCATCTTACATCTCAGTGCTGTTTTATATCATTGAGTATATTAGTATAGGTATTTATATCATAGGCTAAGGCCGATGAATCAAAGGGACAATGACAAGACTAGAGAGAGCAGTTTTCCTAAAACTGCATTCCAGGATAAGCTCGGTAACTTCTATTACTCAATGCCCCAAGGAGAACTGAAGGCTCCGATTTCAAGCTCAGCTTCTTTTTCATAGAGCCAATATACCTCCAACAATCTGAACAAAAGTAACCTATTTTTGTGAGACAAAAGACCTCCAGTAATGCACAAAATTCAGTGAGCCTGAATCTAGCAGGCAGCATTTCATTACATCTCACATCTCTGCGACACAGCTACATTACTTCATCATGCCTTAAGGAACTCGCAGGACATCAAATATCTACAGGTTTTCCAACTACATCTGTTTCCTCCCACTTCCACAGCCTGTAGCTGAGTGTATAAATGTACCACAGTCCAGTTATACATGCATGGTCCCGTACTTCTCAGAAAAATTGTATGTCAAGAAACATACACTACCAAACATGCATTTCAATCAGTTCCTAACCAGTGTGTCCTCACAAGCTACAGACCACTGAAAAAAGCACATCTTTACTGGACAGCTGTATAGAGAGCTTGTCATTTAGAGCACTGCCCGAGTTAAAGCAGTAGCCATGGCCTCCCTGCTTCATTTAATAAAAGACCTTTTTTGCATAAAAGATGATCAAGAAAGCAAGATGGGGAAGGTGCATTTTTTAGGTCTCATCAAATTGGAGAACAACTTGTGGTTGCCTGTTCTGGACTGACTATGAGAGAAAGAGGAAAAGAGTGACAGAAAGGCTCGGGGACGAAGAAAATGAAGGACAACTTGGGGGGGGCAGGGGGAGGTGAGCAACAGGACAAAACAGAGGACAGAACAGACCCAGCTGAGAGTAACATTTTTTATTTTAAGAGACCCTTGGTTATGGCTTGGCTTGGTTATATCTGCAGGATATATCATTTCTCACAAATTTTCCTGCAGTAGCCTTTTGATGAGGTGGCACAGTAATAAATGGGGAGATAATTTGATGTGTTGAACTTTTATTGCTAGTGAGGAATAAAAGGATTTTCAGCTCCCTGGCTGAGTCTGCAGTCCCAACAGCTGGAGGGGGGAGGGAGAATAGCAAAAGGAGAATACATACGGATTTCTCACAAAAATAACTTCACCAATAAAATAGAGCAGCACAGAGTACATGTAAGAATTAAGCCATGATAACCAATGGAGTTCAAGCTGGCCTGCCATTCTCAAAACCATTAAAAAGAGAGGATACACATACACACTGCTTTTGCAAGTACTGGGAATTCACAAATGCTCTGCGCATCACTGAAAAAGGCAAGTGCTCAAAATTAAGCCTTTAAGGTGTAACCCATATGTATAAATCAGTTGTGCTCCCTCAAACGGCTAGTTCCTTTATCGAATAATTTTCATCCCACTGTTTGTGAAGACTGACCACCGTTCATTCACATTCCTTTATTTTCTTTTTTATATATTTGTATGTAATAACTAAAAGAGAATCCAAGCTTGGTAACAAAATTAGACATATTTATTTCCACAAAAGTAAAATCAGCTTGGATATTATCTGATTGGAATTTACTCCTACTTCTCCTACTAAAACTTCACCCTTCTAAGCAATTCACACCCTTAACATGTTGTTTAAAAAAAAAAAAAAATTAGTGACCTCTCCCTTCACAATAACATGCAAATTGCCAATTAAGGGCACAAAAAAGGTTCAATATAAGAGCCTTTCAATATATCTGTGTATTGAAGATATCCTAACACTATAAATGACTATACTATTTGTTTTCCAATTAAAGTTAAGCAGGTTTAATTAATTAATCTCTTGTACTATGTCATGCTACTCCAATTCCTCCTCTTACAGCATTTTTTTCCTCCAAAACCCCCACGGAGGACAGCGAGTTAAAAACCAGTTCCAGCAGAGGGCACAATTGTCATTTTTATGCATGTCCCAAAACTGCTAAGAGGGTTTGTATTATTTGAAAGGTTACACCACAGGCTTTGTAAAAGCGCCTGATGGCAAAAAGAGATTCTAGTAACTTAAGAATGCCATTTTCCATTTTCCGCAAGGATTTAAAAAACAGCTCTCCTTTTTAATACTATTTTTAATCGACCAAATAACTTGATAAACACAACCACTATGAACAGCAACTCCGTTAACGTGTATAAAGTTCAACAGCATGCATAAAAATTATTTTAAGCTCTGCATAGGTTTTGGACCTATGTGATTATTTACCACTTGCTGAACCCTAGAGAAAGCAATCTCATCAGATTTCTCATGAGAAACACGGATGTTTAACCTACAGAACCTGCAGATCACCCCGTCTCAGGGATGGTAGACTACTGAATTGTTCCTCATAGTAAAGCAAAACAGAGCCACTCTAAATTTCCTTACTGGATCATTTAACGGAGCATTTCACAATGGAAGGAGGTGCAAATTGCTGCCTAACACTTAGTTCATGAAATCCAAATCCCAGCATTTTCACAAAACATGCTATGACCTTCAGCATCCATAAATATCTAGCATCTTTAGCCTGCAACACAGCTGCTCTACGAATATATTTCCCAAGAGCATAGCTCCACCAGTACTGCAACAGCAAGGCTTACTGTGTGCATGCTACGCAGTGAATATTAGTTCCACTTAGGCATCTTCCAGAATTTTCAAATAAAGCTTTTTATGCTTGACTAATATTTTAAGGCACATAGACAGAAATAGAAAAAACTAGGAGGAAACAAATGCAAGTTAGAAACACTTTAGAGACTTACTTCCTTCTGAAAAACACAGGAGATGTTACTATTACTGTATGACTTAACATGTCTTTTCACTTCTTCATTGTTTTCTGAAGGATAATTAGGAGTTAAATCAGCTCTGGATAGCTTTTACATGAACGAACCAAGGCAAGTCAACAGGTTCAAGATAAAGAAAATCCCAAATACTTAAAAACTACAGTTGTCATTGAATTTAAAGGTTTACCTTTGGTCTTATGCTTGTTAGCCCTCCTTCCACAATACTGTCTAAGCTTTTGGTCAGGCATGATGTATGCAGACTTCAGTGTTTCAACCTTTCAAACTGCTACACGCCATTGTGCTAATAAGAAATACACTTTCTAAGTCAGTATGTCACCTACTTGTGACAACTCCCAAAGCAAACCCATGCATCTGGTTACATAGCATACAGCTACAAAGTAATCATGTTTGCAACACAAACAGGCTCTATCCTAGAACTCCAGTAAAATTTTAACATTAACTGATTCCACTGTAACAATGGCAAAGGAGCGGGTTGAAGACAGCCAACAAAAAGCAGCCCACCTCACACAAATACAAGCTACAATTTCCCATTTCTCCCTGCAGTGCAGGAAGTAGAGATTGATTTTCAGAAAGACTCAAAACTCCTCAGTTGAGGAAGCTGCCTCTTTTCCTCTGATTACAACTTTCCTCCAAGGAGGAGATCACTCACACTCCTGCCCATTAAATCTCCAATTTTGAACCTCATGCTTTCATATGCTTTAAATGCCATGGGTATTAAGCAACTGAGGAACTATAAAACGGATCCCTAAGAGGGTACTTCGTTGGATGGATATGATGACAGTAAACATCAGAGGTCAGAATCAAAACCTGAAGAGTCAGCAAAGGTCTCAACAAGACACTAGATAAAACAGCAAACGCATTATGAAAACTAAACTATTTCACAACATTTACTTTCCATGTTAACTTCTTAAAACCAGAATTCTCCACCTATTTTCTAAGAAAGGCTTTGTTTTCTTTGAATTGTAGGATTTGAAACTATCTATGTGGAAAACTATCTAGAGAATCTATGCACAGTGCCTCTTGGAGGTCGATACTCTGAAGGAGAAGTTTCATTTTCTATCATAAAAATACGATCTGGTTAGTTATGGGTGTTTAAGACCACATGGATTATGTTGTTCCTCCAGTAGACAAAATTTAAAAGAGAAAAGCCATAAATGGCATACATCACATGGTAATTTTCAGCCACGTTCCTGTAGTAATGTTTCTAATGTAACTAGATTCATGACCAGACACAGGGAGGAATTTCTTCCACAAAGTTACCTGGACAATAGTTAGAAGCACATACACTCCAAAGAGGCCACTAATTTTTGACCTAAACTTGAGATGATCTGACTTTCACCTTATGCCAAAAGCTCTCTCCTGAATTATGGCAGCATTCCCAATTCACCTTGAAGCAAATACTCCTCTGGGAATTTTAATGGCCACTCAATACTTCTCTAGGTACATTCTGATGAAGAAAACTACAGCCAATAAAAAAAATCTACAAATCAGCTTTCAGATTATTTTTGTTACAAATTCATTATAAAAAATTCTACTAATTAATTTATTCCATTATCCTAGCTTAGACAATATTATACTACATTTTAATTCTCACTTTTAAGATAGCACATGATTTTATCAGATTTGATGGAGGTTGAAAGTTTCTGGGTGGAATCCTCTATCTAATAAAGGTTATTAAGAATTTAAATAAGACTTTAAAGTGAGGTTAATTTAGACACCAAAGAATGGCTATACATATTTCACAACAGTAGTTCATTAGTGGGCTGAAATTCAGTCAACTAGATTAAAGCTTCTCATTCATTTTACTGAATAGCTTTCCACCCAGCTCCTAAAACCCCAAACCAAAAATTTAAGCCCATATTTAAATTGCAGGATCTGAAGTAAGAAAGAAGCGTAAAACTCTGTACTTTGCCCAGTATCTCTGTGGTTGCAAACAGCAGCTGTAGTCAGAAATAAAATGGAAGACCAGAGAATCTGCAAACATACCCTCATGCTACAGCTCTTCAAAAATTCTAATTAATTAGACCAAATATGCCTATGGGCTTTAGCACCTGCACTAGCACTGCCAAGGTTTTGCAGTATATTCCATAGCAGCAATAAGACAGATGCTTGACCAGCCTCCCCCCCTCTCAGATTGGGGCTTATGTCCACCCCTGTGGACTGTATTATGCCATACTGATATTATGAAAACCAGTGAGCATGCAAAATTTATTATATGCATGCTATAGCAGTCTAAAATGCTTAATTTATGCAAGCTCACTATTACTGCACACTCCCTCAAATTCATGACAAAGTGATGAGACCTGAAACTACAGTAGCATCGTCTTAAAGAATTATGCCCCATGCATCAACTAAATATTTGTTCCTGTTTTATTAATTTTCTGAAACAATAGATGATAAAAAAATCCAGTGGTCCATTTAAACAATCTACATAGTAAAATTATGGCCAGCAGCCAATTTGAAGTGAACTGATTAGGCTGAAGAGGTATCTGGGGTCCTTTATATTCTCTATGTGGTGACCCTTGGAGTGGTTTAATGAAAAAAATTCATGGCATGTGAATCACTGAGCAGGAAAAAAAATTACTAAAAGCTGATTACATTATCAAACTCTAATATTGCACCAAATTATTTAAAAAAAAAAGAAAAAAGTATTTAAACTTTACGATACCATGGAACATGTATCAAAGTTTCAGTTAACAATAACTTGCACTTTCCTTTTTCATACCTTGAAAAAGGAGTCCCAAGGAATATATAACATAAGGCAACACTACTGAAGAAGTAAAGAGCCATTTCATTTCTGGATCAGTTATTTTCAGTAAGGTTAGATAAAGCATGGTTCAATGCTAATAAATAAAAACTCCATATGCTATGTAAACAAAGGATTTAAGCTTTTTTAAGCAGCACTGCAGTTTTGACCTAAGCAAGCTAGCCAAGGAGACAGTTTGTCATCACTCAGCATGTTTTCTCCAATCCCCAACTTGCACAACTCCTCTACAGTCTGATTGAGGTGGGAACCATCTATCAACAACTTCCCCTCCGTTTATGTCATCTCCCCTGTTCTTTGCCCTGGCATCACTTGCTGCCTTTCCTGCTGTCCACATGGTCTTCACACTTAAATCAGCCATTGTGTTTATTCCAGCGCAAATCAGATCAGCAGGAAATGAAAAATCACCTCAATCCAGACAGCAACCAGCAGTAACAGAGCTAGCACCCTTGGAAACACAACAGACACAAAACTGTAGAGAGTTTGGGGCTTATCTAACTTCTCATTTGACAAAACCCGCTGGGCAGGTAGTGGGAGGTTAAGTTAAGTTGCTGCTGTGCCCATTTCACTGTGTTGAGAGGAGAACTTCTGACGCCAAGAACATGGAGGGAGAGTGTTGGGACTCTTCACCAAATTATTTTTGAAACCCCCCAGAGCTCCTGGGCTGGGACACGCACCACCTGCAGGACCTGGCTGACAGGGCAGCAATCCCAGCCTTTGAGCCAAAAGCTCAGTTCTAGTGTATTACTGTCAGTCTATACGGGATCTTCAAAGCCCAAATACTGCAGGTGTGTCCAGTCATATTTTTACAGTCTTAGGCACTGTTATCAACAACACAGTTGTTTTGAAACCCAAACGGAAGCCCAATGACTTCTTAACCTGCAATAACATTTTTCCTCATACTTTGGAGTACTGGCTTACCAAAATATTAAATGTATTAATTTAATTATACCTCTATACTGAGTGTGGTTGAAAGGAAGAACTAGCAATTCCTTTGTATTTTATTTTCAAATTTAAAATCTACTCATTGCAAATGTCATTCAAGAAACATGCATGCCTTATTGACATCGAATCTGATTAAGATGGGCATTGTTTCACCAAGAATCATATAAGCAGCTAATTTTACTAGCTAGTGAGATCTATATATGATGACATAAATGGCTTTGTTTCAATTTGTTTTCCTTTCTGTAACTTGATGAGAGCTTCAATTTTTTCTATTAGCTAGAAAATTAAAAAATACAATTCTTTTTTCCAAGGTTTCTTTTTAAATGTATCTAGTAATTACCTAAACACATACCTTTTGCTTTGTTCTTGTATTGAAAAAATAGGCACAATTCTGCAAAATGACCCTGACTGATGAAGATCTATACCAACATGTTTCAGAGGTTAAAAGAGAACTGTGGTCAGAATAAACATTTCTCAAATCATGACATCTTTCAGCATGTCTTGCAAAATTCACAATGTGACTTCTAAATTTGTTCCAAGTTCCTTTCTATACTACGCTTTACCATCTAAAACCAATTCAGATGCATCACAAAAATTTTAGACCGAATTTCTATAACCCTGTATTTGCATGATGCACAATATATTGCAAATACTAAAAATATTTTAAGTAGTTTAAAAAAAAAAATAAAAATATGAAGTAACATGCAATTACATGCAACCTGTCTAGTTCAGAATTTACATTCATTCTCCAGTACAGAAAAATTAAACCATTGTTACAGAAGCATTTTGCTCACAAGCAAAATACTCCAAAACAGAGCTTTCCCAAAAGAAAGGAATCAGAAAAAAATCCTTCTGGTTCTTATCTTCTAATTTTGTTGGTAAATGACTGAATGAATTGTATAGCTAACTAAAACCCTTTTTTCATTAAATTCAAAAGTAATGCTCTTTAGCTGTATGCATAAGTCTAACAGAAACCAGACATTCCAACCCACTGTACTATTCAAATTCTCTCAAATATAGATCAGAAAAAAATTCTGACCAGACAGTATTGAAATAGACTTATAATTTTTTACTCAATACTTTGGAGAAGAATCACTGAGAAGATAAGGCTTTTTTCCTCAAACAGCAAGAATGCTGGAGAATGAGATTCGACATGTTTCTAAAGGTCACATAAAAATTCCTTTAATTTTTATTT
>JAVJGG010000061.1:4526091-4537021 GCA_035590195.1 Aviceda cuculoides | reverse complement strand
AAGACAATTAACTCTATTCCAGCTGAAACCAGGACATATTTAAAAGAATATTTTTTAAAAACTGGACATGCCTGATTTTCTTTATAGAACATAAATTGCTTCCTTGACAGAACAGCAGCATTGGGAGAAGGTAGTTCAGTGGAACACAAAAGGGAATTTTGTTGGAAAAGTACGTGCACATGACACATGAAAGATGAATTTCTCATTCATCACTAAAAATAATTTTAATGAAGCTAAGTTAATTTATAAATATTAGATTTCATCAACAAGAAGTTCTAGTTATATAGTATCTATCTAGCCAATTCTACTTATACAGTATCCAGTTGTTTTATTAACAAATATTTCCTTTTAATCTTTCTGAGGATCTTCAATGACTCCAGACAGACTTACTCAGCAGAAAACAGACATCAGTTTCTGCATGAAAGCAGATTATTTAGCAAGACAAACAACTTATCTGCAAAATGATGGAAACAAATTAACATGTACTGCTAACAGAGAGATAAGTTACAGATAGAACTTCATTAGATTACTCTTCATTATTTCCAGTTAGTAATCAGAAGGCCAGAATTTTTATTTTCATTGTGGTTTTGGGTTTTTTTTTTTTTTTGGTTTGGATTTGTTTTGGGTTTGTTTTACAGTTTATTATTAACAATACGCTTTGACCGTGAACTTACAGGTAATATGCATATTGGGCAATACCCATAGCAAAGCCTACTCTTACAAGATCTAAAGTGAAAATTTAGTATCAAACCTATATGGCATCTATGATGTACTCATTATAGAAACACATCACAGAACTCCACAAGGATTTCAAATCTAGCATCATTACAGAGTGAAATAGATCCTTTTCCTGCATATATAGGATTTAGAGAATTAAATATTTATGTAGCATATAGACTGAGCCAGATCTATATGTAGATAATTGGCAGTTTTGAACCCACTAGTATACACGGAAAAAAATTTTGCCACACAATGTCATCTTCAGGTCTGAAACAAAAGCAGCTGTTTTGAAAACTAAATACAATTTGAGAATAAGGGGGAAAAAATACAGTAGCTACAAGGAAGGGAATGGTTGAAGAGAAGACAATAGAAGTAGAGGAATGAACAAGGTAAACTAGTCACTGGGGGAGGTAGGGGGAAGGGACAGGCAGTATATAAGAGAAATCGTGTCCGTCTATAAACCTCGCCTATGGCCCAGCACATCCCACTACTGCTTTAAGAGGTGCAAGGATATACCTATCTCTTGACACCATAAAGCAATCGGGTTTTCAAGCTGCCAGCTAGGCCATTTAGATTACCAAGTGTTGATGATCTCCATTTGTATTGTCTAGATCAGTTTTATTAACTGTGGTGGTTCAGGGCTCTGGTTTGCCCCGTTGCTTAGAGTTAAGCCCCATACATCATGGGGCTGTTTCAACTTTCACGGTGAAGGGAGAATGCTTAGAAACATTTTTTTTCCTGGCCCCACATTTGCAAAGCAAATATAAGATACCTTAACTAAATGCTCCAAATCCATTTTTCACAATAAATGCATTTATGACTTCTAAAAGATGTCCTTACTTGGGGATGGAGGCAAAGGGAGATGGCCTGTTATTCCTAAACAGCTGGTTGGGCTGCTTAAGGCTTTCCAGCCATTGCAGTCACCAAGTATGCTTCCTTATTCACAGTTATTCTACTAAGTAATTACAAAATAGCTCCCCTTACTTTATATGGACGCGACATATGTTGTTTCCCTTTCTCTTTGACTTAATTTGTGAATAGACAAAACCACTAAATTAACCGTTACATGTATAACTTTCACAGTTAGCAATTAGCTTTTTCAGATCCTAGCTTGAAGCAAAAAGTAGCCATAGAAGTGTTTATGATAAAAGATAGATTACACTAAATCCAGAGATACCATTTACAGATAATGTTTAATTTATTGAAATTTCCTTGAGTCAACTTAGCAAGCTCTCTGTACAAATTCAACATCAGGGGCTATTCAGCAGAATCAATGTAATGAATATCCTTGCAGAAACCAAGTTTTTAAAATGTTTTCTTATGGAAGAATAATTAATAATTGTCCTCAAAACATTAGAGGCAGTATGATAGGACAGTCAGTAAATATGTCAAAAAAGTTTCAACCCATATACAGACATATTCTAATCTCTTCTAGAAGTTGTTTACATGAAAAAAATGTAAGAATACTAACAATGACCTGCAAACAGTAATAGTTCTCATTTACCAATATACAGAATTATCTGTATAAAGCTATAAAGAAAATGTGGCGATTTGTTGAAATTTAATTACGTTTCTTAAAAGTTCAGGCAGAGCAACAGTTGGGAGATTTCATACTTGAAAGAATACAGCAAAGAAACTAAGATAAACCAAAAGGCTTGATATTTCTAAGACAAAGTAGAAGCATAATAAAATCCAAAAAAATTAAGCCATTTTGAAGCACTCTGTGCACACCACAAAGAAATAAAAATGCAACAAATGTAATTACTCCTCATGCAGACACAATGCGGTCTCTGACAACAAGGCACTACAGTACTGCTTTTGATTTTCCCTGTTATTTCCAGTGGTTTCATAATGTATTCAGCGAACACTTTGGAGCACTCAATGTGAATGAAAAAGCTACCCAATATGTAAACACAACTAGTTAACTGTAGAACTGCTGACATTGGGAATCCCTCTCAAAGCCATCGTCTCATGTAACTGGTTGGTAAAATGCATGACACTGGTCCAGCAAGTAATAATTCTGCACGTTTTTAAGAAGAGCATAAGACGGCAAATAAGGAAAGATCACTATACACGGCAAATTCCCACAGACACTGCACTTCTTATGAAATTATGATTTTTTACAAGCTGTATAAAAACCTCCAAATATATCCCAAGGAGCATGCCAAGACATGGTTAGAACTGTAAATACCACCTTAGTCCAAAACTTTGATTCCTAAAGAGCATTCTCTCAGTGGCAAACCCCTCAAAACAGGCACAGTGTTTTTTCTTAGGATTTCTTAATGTAATAATAATAATTAAAAAAAACAAAAAAGAAGAAAAATACTGCATCTCTAAAAAGAGATAAATGAAATAATCTTCTCCAACTAATGAAAGTTAAACCTAATGTTCCTCATGGTGCTGAAAGCACACAAGGAACAGTTGGAAGAATGGCAGTTCAAGATCTTCCAATTGCCAGCATTGCTTTCACATGCAAAACTGATTTAACAACTTTTACTGTGCAAAAACAACTGACTTAAAGGATGCATTATTAATAAAAGGAATTCCCAACAAATTTTCACCGATGAACTGACCCTTGGTGCTGACTTGCAAAATCAGCTGCATTGACTTCATTAGTTAACAATAGTTTGATTTCTGAAATTACTTCATATGTACTTCAATGCAAAAATACTATATAGAACAAGTTTTTAATTTTTCCAAAGCTTCATATATTTTAAGGAAATTACTTCAAATGAGAAGACTCCTTATTCAGGTGGTGTTGATAGCATCCGAGTTCTCAAACACAGTAACAAAGACATATGAACATGCAAAAACAGGCTGTCATATAGGAATTTATCTCCCTGCAGTTGCAGCAAAAGAAACATTTTAAAATTAATATTGATTGTGCAGTATGAAATAACATACTTGTCTGATATACATGATGAATTCATTATTGTGTGAGTAAAGGAAGACAAAATGAGAAATACTCAGTGATGTAAATAGTTTTATTCCTCGTCCAGTAAAAATACAGAAGTATTGATTACCTTTCCAACTGAATACTCAAGTAAAATAAAATCTCACCCAAAGACATTATCAATTTCAGTTCAACGCTTACAGATCTCAAATGAGAATTTAGTTAACCATGAAAAAATTTAAAGGATATGAATATGCCATGATAAAACAAAAGTGCAAGGGATCATCCGTACACTAAACTTTAGATGATTTAAACACTAATTTGAACAACATCCCAAAGGTTACCTGGGCAGAAATACTGTGGTATTGAGTGGCACCAGCTGTTGTCTAAAAAGAAACTTCTCTGATGGCAAATCAGATTTTAAAAAGATGAAGAAAGATCTACAATAATTTGATAAACTAAACCAAACAAAGAAGTTTTACATCAAGAAGGCTCAAATAATTCCACAATCATAATAGCATCATAAAGCAGATATTAAAGTTTTAGTTTTATGATGACAAATATTCATTACAGGTAAGAATTTGACTGGTGTGTTGTGTCTTTTCCTCCCCACTCCCTTCCAAAACACAGATAAACTATTACTACTTTAAAAAAAGTAATGTATATTAAAACCCACTAAATTAACATTTAATAAACTTTGATTAGCTCATAAATTTAAAAATACAACTCTTTCCTATTTTTTGGGTCACAGACTTTGGAATTGTGAGGGTGGAATGAAGTTCGTCCTCGCATACCCTCCGTTATATATGCAATGACTATGATTTATCACACGTCACAGATGAATTAAGAGCACTTACACAGATAGCAATAAATGCAAACTGGCCTTTAAAATGTTTATGCACACAAAAGGATAGCAAAGTTCAGTAAGTTTCAATGCCTTATTTGTCTCATTTGATCAAATAGTTGTCTAACTGCTTTTCTTTATACTCATGTACAGAACTGGATGTGAGCTCCCACGACTTGTCAGATGGGAAGCACTCCACAATCCTGCAAAAGTAGCAGCTGAAGGGCTGATGCCTTTCCCTTTTAAATACAAGAAAGGAGAACCCTGACACCCCAGTGCAGAATGGTCCTGCTGGCCCCTCGCCCACCAAAGCGACGTAAGTCAAAACTGTTCACGATAGTCAGCAACACAAATGTAAAATATCTGTGACGTTAAGACAGGAGCATAGCAGACTTGAGGCAAGTACTACCATTCAAAAGAGCAAAATGGTTTTCAAATTGCAGGAAGAAGCTTGTGTTTCTAAAACCAAAAGGTCAGTTGACATTTATTTATTACTTTGTATCACAGTGATTTGTATGAGAATGCAGAAGATTTCTAGACAGTTTTCCAGACATCAGGTATCCTTGAAGTTACATTAACATGGCTTATTTAGTGCTGCTCAAGTGGTTTCAGTGATTAACAGCATAATCTCCTTGGTATACTATTTCGCTCTGTTTCTGAAGGGACCAAAATAGCAATTCAACTGCACTGTCCTGCCTAGATAAGCAATTTTATGCCACCTGAATACAGAATGGTGGATTTCCTCACCCAAGCAAAAGATAATTTTCAGACAGATATTTATTATATTTATTATATGTCTGATATTATATATTATTAACATATTAACATTATTATATTTATTATTTCAGACAATTATTTAAATAAACCAAGATATTTGACTTACTCCCCCCTGCTTTTTCAGCTGCCACCTTCCAATCAGGCTTTTATAGAAGACTGTCCTGGTTACTGCAAGATGATAAAAACTGCCAAAAATATTACTATAGTATTACTATCAGTAAAGAAAATATTTAAAATCTTCCAAAGCAGAGAAATAAACCACTGGCCTCAATGAATACCATGTCATAATGCAGAAAGTCTGTTCATTTTTCCAACCTGTGTCTTCCATAGCCTAGGTAGAAAAGCATTAATATGCCTATATCTACACACACACCCTGAAATACACATAAATACCCATAATATTAGACACAAACAATAAATATCAGTGGGCATAAAAGGAGAGAAGATGGACTTAGTATCAAGCAAACGTGACAGCTTGGTTGCTCCGTACATTCTACCGTCTTTGACTTTTAGACTTCCTGTGTTAGTACAGGCTGTGTTTCCAAACCAGGTTAGAGCCCGAATATTAAATAACAAAAATCAGGACAAGAGGTGTCATGGGACAAAACACTGCAAAAACAGGATGGCGTTTGTTTGTGGGTTTTTTCCAAAGTTTAATCTATTCCTCACTATGAATATCACACAGTGCAAACAACACACCCTTCAAATTTATGATTAAAAAAAAGAAAAAAAAAAAATAATCACTGTCATGTAACTTGCCAATATGATAATAAAAATATCTTCCTTATTTTTAGGCTCCTGGATCTTTTTGAAAGCAGACTAAGTAATTTGCCTTCAAAAGCTGTGGAAGTACATATGCTCCAGAAATAGCTCAACTTACTCAGCCCTTGCGCTTAGCTGTTCACTCCATCACAAACTAGTTCTGAACTATTTAAGTTCCATTGCCTTAATTCTATCAATTTAAACTCAACAGCTGCCAGCATACTCTGCAATTTACATGTAACTTCCGCTACATTGCTGTCAAGATCCCAAAGCCTACACCTACCACATTTCTTAATCACAGAAATGCTAATTTTGGTCTGTGGTTATCGCTGAATCCTTGGGGTCTATCTACCCCCTAAAAATCAGGGGAAAAGTCTTATTGTTGTTTATTATTATTATTACTCATTACCTCTATTCTCCATGAAGACTGAGATAACTCCAGTATCAGCTACTGCAAGGCACACTGAATGATGACACTGAACCATACCAGGCAGGAAAGGTCTCTTAACTATTTAAAATTATGGTTCAATTTTCCATTGCAGTTGAGAACTGCAGAGAAAAAGAGACAGCTTCCTCCCCGCCCCCCACACACCGCCCCCCCCCCCCCCAAGATCCTGTAAGACTGCCATGCTTTGCTAGGCTTTTCTCTCATGCTCCCATAGCACCTCTTGCACATTTTTTTTAAAACTTATACCTGCATGAAAGAACACACTAGGGCAAGCAAAGGCTGTGCTTCCTTGTTTAGGTTTATTGCCTTTCATATGTATCTCATACATTTACATTGCAAATACATCTGAGATGAGAAAGTCATTTAACTTGCACAAGATCAAGTAATTTTGATGATGTATCCCAGCACAGACTTCCTGCAAATAGCTATGCTCCCAACTCAAAAGCCTCTTGCTCTGTTTTCTAGGATAGTTATATTTCCTGCTTAATTGTGTTTTTATCTTAAAACAACCAAAAATGCATTATGGAAATAAGTCCTTTCAAGAATTCACTTTGTGAAACTAAAATAAACTTGAAGGTTTATTGCCTTGCAAATTATTCATTGTAGCCCTTTAAATGACAGGATAGCAAACTGCACAAAACAAGGCAGCAGAAGAAGAGAGGCAGAGTGTCAAAATTCTCTAATCTATTTTTAAAATCATATTGTGTGTGATGCCATATTTCAGAAAGTCTGCCACCACATACCACTGGGAAGCAACTCTTCTATAAACCTAAAGAAAGCTACAGGATAGCGTCAGGGCTATGTAACAGCAGCATATCTACCATGAATAGGTGCAGGCAGACACAGGCTCATGCTGCCTTTTCTTCCAGATGTCCAAAAGCCACAAAGCCACACTGGCACTACGCTGCATCAGAGAGGAAGACATACGGTAGCTGCTGCAAACAATCACAGACTTTCCAAAAGCACTCTGTTCTTAAGGTACTTTTCTATAAGTTGAAGTCTGGACCACGTACCAAAAATCCAGAGTGGCCTCAGCCTTCTTCAGAATTTTGACTGTAACTTGTCCTTAGGTTTCAGCACTGCTGTGGTGTCCAGGGTCATCCCACCTACACGTAGATTCTCCTGTTCCATCTCTTTTTTCTTGACTGTAGATTCCTACTGTCTTAATTAGTTCTGCAATTAAAAAAAGGCTTCTTGGCTGCATTAAAAGTTTCTTGTGTTGTCAGGGATCACTTCATGGTCCTTCTGCCCTCCCCAAGCCTCTAGGACCTTGTGAGTTCTGCAACAAATCAACCTCCTTATTCTACACTGTTTGGGTATTTCCAGAGGGGAAAAACTGATTCAGCTACAAGATGACCATCCAGGTCTTTCATTGTAATGACTTCACTGTCTACAGCTTGAGGGGATCAGATCTGCCGACCTTCAAGCTATACACACATAGGCTTCCAATTCATCAAATTGAGGAACATCAAGCTTTGTGTAATACTATATAACGATTAGACAGAAATTGAGGCTTATACTGGAGATCCAAGTTAAAACCAATTAACAACATCCTCCCACAATTCTAGATAATTAAAAACTTGGGCATGGATATAGTTTCTCTGTAGCAGTACAACAGTATCAACAGTTATTCATACACAAACATACTGAGTTTATTCTCAATTTCTTGTCAAGCTTCCCTCATCCAAAAGGATTCCATGGGAATTTTCAACACAGCATTTGATGCCATATTTATTATATCCTTTAGATCAATTACTTGGAAAGCATCAAATTTGCTACAGAATTAACTAACTTAAAGCAAAAATGTTTTCTACATGTTCTATGTTCTGACTCCAAGTAACAATGAAAATAGATTATTTTTTGTTCATCCTCACCTTATGTTTCTTTTCTGTTCATTACAGAGAAGTGACCTCTGCTCTGCCAACAGGCAATGTCAACTCGTGTCTCCTGCTGAGTACATTCTCAAGAGAAAACATTTACAAAAGACCATGCACTTACCCCATGCTGCCTACTAGGCTACAGAAGATAGATTCAAAGAACTGGAGATTCACCTTTTCTGACTGCTTTCAAGTCGCACCAACTCTATGCCCTCCAGAACAAAACACCAAGAAAAAAAAAAAAAATCCCTCTCTTACTAGGCAAGGTCGCCAGCGTACTAATATTACTGCTCAACATTTTATGCTTCCTACCTCTCAACCATATCCACCACCAGGGTCTCATTTTTAAGCTGCTTGAAAGCCTTTTCAAAAGGGAACATTTTTTTAATTATGCATTTATAGCACACTTTCCAGACAATTAGAAACAATAAATGCTAATTAAAAGCAAAGTGATGATGACTGTGATGTTAAAAAAATATGCAACTGTAGCAAATGAGAAAAGTTATTTTTTTAAAAATCAAAAATCATACTTGTGTGTGGACTAAGGCAACTTTGCAAATACATCAAAAAAAGTTAGAGAATGAGGACTGGCCACTTACCAATACAAGAGGCTGAAGTCAAAGTGTACCTGTAACTTAGTTCAGCATCCACTAATCACTCTTCTTCTTTGAATAGTATTCAGTAGTTCAAATACAGGTTCTGAACCATTTTATAACTTCAATATTTACCATTTCACTACCACTTCACAAAATAAACATCACTGTGAAAACATTTGCAAATCACTGCTGCTGTTTCAGTCCTTCCTATATTTTACCTCTTCTGCTCCAAAATTTGGATATTTCTTTATATTTTGAAGGAAACAGAATGGGCAGAGAGTACATCTATTTCTTCTTAACTAGAAAATACAAATTATGAAACTTAAATCCTTCGCATACTTCAGTATTTCTCTTTAAATGTCCCACAGAGCTATCACAAAGACAAATTAAAAACTATTTAACTGTTATGAAAAGCTGACTAATATGTACAGACTAGAAAGTTAATTCATTAATACAAAAAATTTTCTGCTCATTCATCTCAATTTTCTATTGTAGAGGAACTTCCCATAAAAATGATTGTTTCACTCCAACAGCACCACGGTCTTTTGTTTCTTATTCACCCTTAGCAATTGTCATCCTCTTCATCTTTATGATTCATAGCTTTGAAATTTCTCTCTCAAAGCAATAGGAATTTGAAACATATTCAGATTAAAATCTCAAAAATAAAAAAAACCTGGTTTTCCATCACTTAGATTTGTTTTTATGAGTGCTTTTCTAGCAACACATGAACAGGAAAGAAAAGAACAAGATATTGACCACCTTTAAACATCAGAGATCATCCCAACTTATTTGCCCATGTGAGGGACTGTGCTGAATTGCTGACATCAAAAGACACTTGCTTTTCATTGTGCACTACGGAAACTGTTGGCTTCTCAAAACGAGGACTACTGTGCATAAACTGATACCACTACAATTTTCTTATACTTTGAGGGAGGTATGCTCACCATTACATTTTCAGAAGACAAAAATCTGTGTCTCAGTTGTATGTTATTCTAATGCGGAATGAAATCTGTTGCACTCTTACTTGATCACTGATGAATAAGAAAAGTAATTGTAAGGCAAACAGCCTTAAAAAAATATATACAGAAAGTAACACTGGGATGATTGCAAATTGAAGTCAATTTTTTTTACAAGTCTGAGAAAGAAACAGTGAAATACAGCAAGCTACCATTAATTAAACAGATTACTTCAGCACAGCACAAACATCCTTCTGGCAAAACCTCAAGCTGCAAGGAAGAAATTAATCCCAATCTCAGCAGCCAGTATTTCATGGTATGAAATGCTACAACTAAATTATTTTGTGCTGCCATAGAAGGTTTTGCCAGGAAAACACTGAAGATCATGAAATACACAGAACATGTCATGACCCTTCAAAACAATTTACCACCTTCGTCCCCTATAATTTGTACTATTGTGCAACTAGCATTTGGTCTTGTTTCCCACACTGAAAATTATACTTAAGGGCCCAGATCCTGCTACCAACAGGACATATATAATGTCCTGTATCTTTCAAGTATACAGTTCAGTGGGTACTGCAAAAGTGCAGGAGTCCTGTAGCCTGGAGCTGCTTGTTAGTCTACAAATACAGTTGCCAAGAAAGTGTTAAAAAGATTAAAGATCAGGAGGAATAAACCATGCTTTTCATTAAATTGCATTTCAGCGTAATGGCACAAAAGGTATTAAAACTCTCCAGAGCAGGGTTAATAACAGATTCTATGGAGGTGGTTAATTAAGAGGTCAGCGATATCCCAGTACATTTACATTGGGTTTATGGACAGATTTTGTTTAAGGAATATATCACCTTGTGTTACTGGTAAACTCATAAAAATTGAAGATAGGAGTTTTTGAAAAAAGTAATCTTGCTGGGTTTTGTAATCTTGTATTTCTTGCATACAGCAAGAGCCTTCTTCCAAAATTTCTGACAAAGTTACCGAGCTCATAAACACTAAAATCATAGTGGTAAAACCATACACTTAAAGAGCAAATAACACATCGGGGGGGGGGGGGGGGGGG
>JAVJGG010000061.1:4490555-4520154 GCA_035590195.1 Aviceda cuculoides | reverse complement strand
TCATTTTATTAGTGTTATCATTATCATTATTAGTTTCTTCTTTTCTGTTCTATTAAACTGTTCTTATCTCAACCCACCAGTTTTACTTCTTTTCCTGATTTCCTCCCCCATCCCACTGGGTGGGAGGGAAGTGAGTGAATGGCTGCGCGGTGCTTAGTTGCTGGCTGGGGTTAAACCACAAGATGGTATCTACATTATAATACATTTGAACATGTAGATGTAAATTCCTATATATAATCTACATTCCTTTAACCATGATAAAATACAGCACATTAAAGTATTAAGTGTGAAAAACAAATGTAGAAGTAACTGTTGATTCATCAATTTTAAGTTACCACAGCTTATTAAAAAAAAAAAACCAAAAACTTTAACCAATTCAGAAAAATCCTTTTCAACTAAAAAAAAGAAAAACCACCTTTCTTTTTTTTCCATAGTATACAGATGTTTGTTCAAACAATGTCTCTTTTCCAGACCTTCAGAGAGCTTTTCAGAAGTAGTACTTTGTTTCTTTCCAAATGCCAAACAGATATTTCCCATAAAGGCAGTAATTTTAATTGATCTGCCTTATTGTTCTAACTGCTGTTCACTTTCAAACAAACATTCCTGTTAAGCATAAACACGTATGATGAACTAGCCTGGCCTGTGAACAAAGCGACTCAAAGTTCTGCATGCAACTCATTTGTATCAAGCACTTCAGAAATCCTATTATGTATTTTAAAAGAACTGTATGTAATTTTCAACTGAATAGCCCTTTTATGATTTTTCAGATCCTGCGGGGTTAATAACTCAACTCTTAAGCCTTTACTAGAAAAGACATTTTAAGTGTCTTTAAGAAGAAATTGTTGCATGCTGTCCTCAAAGCCTGAATCCAACTGAAAATCTTAAGACTCCTTTTGCCTTTATGGTTCTGGATCAACTTTAAGCTTCCGCATCAAGCACATAACATATGCACGTAGGTTTGTTTTTTGTAAGTAGCATCAGTCACTCAAAATCACGTAAGTTAGAAAGTATCACATCTTAGCCCCAGAGCTGCAGATGTGCAAAAGAATAAACTTACACGTTTATGTAGAATTGTAGGTGGCACTCTGCATTTCGGAACTGAACTTATCATTCTTGACAATGCAGTCACTGATGTTGTGACTATCTAAATCAAAATGCAATTTAAGATTGCCATTACTAGTCAACCCAACTGCTCTGAGTAATCCCATCCAATCTATTTAAGAGTAAAAGAAACATGAGAGAACACAAAAAATATTTTCAAATATTCCCTTCTGGTTTTTTCGCTCATTTCCTGATGCTCCCTTTTCCACTCATGTGTTTGATTAAAAGCGTGTTCATGACAGGAACTCACGGATTTAAAAAAATACCATCAGCACTGAAGTTCCACCTACAAATCCCAGTCACAGGGCAGACCCTAATTTTCTATAGAGCCCTTACCTGAATAGGAAATGGGATAGCTATTGAATAGCATATGAAGAATGAGAAGAGTGGAAAAGAAAAGGTCCTGACCCAAACACATCAATAAACAAGTGATATGCAGATCTTATCAATCTCCACTGTAGCTTTGCTAACTTCTAGCAGTTACTAAGTAAATTTAATGTATTCCGTAGTCCTGGACTGTAAAGTCGCACACACACAATGACTGATGACAGTTTTTGTCACTGTATTTATGCTTTAGAATCCCACAGTAAGCTGCAATTGCTATTTATCTTCATTCCACCTCCTTAAAGCAGCCACTGGTGACTAGAGTGATCAGCTATTTGATTCCCTGAGATCCTTCCTGCAATCAGAATCAGTGGGAGCTGCCATCGAGTGAATCAATTGACTAATTTATAAGTACCTACCTAGATTGCAGTTCTGGACTAAGCACTAATAAATGCATAGACAGACTTTTCCCAGTGTCCAGACTGCTCAACGTGCTCTCCACACTGCGATCTGGGCATGTTCTGTGACTGCAAATATACAGAGTTTACCAGACCAACATGGTAATGTATAACAAGGAGCCCATAAATGCAGATCCCTTCTGCACATTATCTCATTTAACATACTGTTTCTGACTGCTGCTGTTTGAGCAAATCCCTCAAGCAAATGGATAATAAATGGTTTTCTCAAAACCATTTACAGAAGAGTGGTAATACTATATATTTAAGCCTCATTTAAAACACTCAAACGTAAAAAAGACCACTTGCTCCACTGGATGGCAACAGAATGCTAACTTACTTGCCTTAAGGTTTATTCAGGATGTGCAAGCATACAAGATGAGAAAAATTAATTTGAAGAGCTAGCTGCAACCCTATTGATAACAAACAAACTGAAACATCTTAAGAATTACTTTTGTTCTTCAGACAAGAAGAAGCGTGGAGCAAAATAAGTGGTCTTTCCAAGTTAGTATAAGCACAAATTAAAGATAAGATGATGCCCAGCTGGATGCAAAGAAAGCCTACAAACCTGATACTATTTTTGAGTACCTTTTAAAGCAAGAAGTCTAAGGGCCTTTAAGTTTATCCAAAGTAACTGGTTTCTGTTGCCTATCCTTATATGCACTTAAGCAAAACAAAGGAAAAAAAAAAAACAAACAAAAAAACCAAACCACCTAGATCATTCTCTCCAAAGATCCAATACTTATTTAGCTTATTGTTGCTGTAGTTATACCTACATCATGGAACAGATCTTCAGGAAGCAATGAATTGTGGAAACACCAAAACAGAGTGTCTTGATACACTAAATATAAGCATAGTAGTATCTGCACAAAATTAGACTAGCTTGATGGCAAATTAAGTGGAACTACATACAAACAAACTGTTAGCTCTTTGTATGTACTTATTCAGTGTCAGGCTGGTAAGCTTAGTCGTCTTACACCTATGACACAGGAGGAAAAAAAAAAAAAAAGAACATTATAAGTGGATAATGAATGGGAGGGCACATTAGACTACTTATCCCTCCCATGAGTTTACCATTCCCAGCCATTTAGAAATGACAGTTTAAATCGCTCAGTGTTGTACTGCTATGCCATTTAGTCCAAATGAGCACTTCATGCTTAGCATACAAAATTTGCAGGGCAACCTCCTCTCTATTTTTGCTTACTGCTTTCTTGTATTATGTAAAGTATTGAGTAAGAGCTCTTCTACTGATCAACTCAGGGTGGTACCACTACTCATCTGAAGTTAACTCAATATGTAAATAATAAAATATATCCACTTTGTTATCAATAGGTAATTCCAAAGGCACGACAGGTGTTTCAAGACATCATTAGTTGATCATGAAATTCCATCTGGCTGCTAAATGGAAATAAGCCTGTTTCTTTTGCTACAAAGACCCTCACAGGCACATTGTTTGCTTGAAAGAAACACACAATAATAATCAAGATATTGGGACCTTTTGCATAGCCTTCATGTGGGGAACTGAATCTCTGGAACAGGATGGTCAGTTGCTGCTCAGTTGGGGAGAGGTATCTCCATCGCAAGGGTCTTTCCAATGGCATCCAGTTGGATCACACGAGACTGTCCGAGCTATTGTTTTGCTGAATTCTAACAATCCAGCTGGCCTGTGGTCCAACAGTATTCCAGTATTTGAATGATCCATTGCTATTAGTTAGCTTAACTATGTACAAAACATCTCCCAATTACCGTAACTGACCTTCATGACCATTCCTGCATCTGCAAGAATGGTTTCAAGTGGCTATTTAAAAGTATCCATGTATAGTGTGGTAAATTCTACAGCAAGAATCACACATCGGGGTTTGTGAGACTGCCACGTGCTCTGCCCAAGGAAATAATCAACAGATCTTCGGCATGCAGGTAGCGCCTATTAACTAGTCTATATGCACAGTAGCAGCTGTATGGGACTGCTCAAATTCCTTGTTCTTTTAACAAGTAGTGAAGGCTTGCTGTGAAGGTGGCCATAAGGGTTCAGTCATCTTGTCCCAGTGGTGTGCAGCCCAGACATCGTCTCCAGCCAGGCACTGTTTCCTCTCTGGGGAAAACAGCTGAGGGATTCCTGGACCACGCAGGAAATTATGACTAAGTGTGTGCAGATAGGCACAGCCCTAATGCCCAGCTGCACCACAATTATAATTACATGGCAAACACGAACTTCATCCTTATGTCACAATTATACCTCAAATCCCAAAGATCTTACCACATCTTTTCCTCAAAGTAATAATTACAACACAACTTTGAATAGAATTATCAGATTACGTAATAAAATCCTTTTTTAATTCCTGAATGCACGAAATGGCTAGGAAGTCTTCTGTGGCACTCAGACACTCTTTATATTATTTTCCTGTTTGAAGTAGCATTCTTCATTTATCTCTATTATCACTCTATTTAAAATGTTGTAGAGTTTTATTTTAATTAACTTCTGTCCAGTATGTCAGGATGAAGAGAATAAGCATTCAGAATAGTTAAGAAAACAAGTTTGTAGTTTTTGTTGTTTGGTTTTTTTTGTTTTGTTTGAGGTTTTTTTGTTGGTGATGGCTGGTTTTTGTTTTAAGTGTGCATCACGCACTCTTTTTGACATAGCTTAAAAGAATTCTGGCACCTCTAAAAATATCCATCACAGAAGAGTAAATCTGAATATATCCAAGTGCAGTCCAGAAGAGTACCAAATGAAAACACTGCATACAGGAACCTGAGCTGACCACTTTTCATCCAGCTGCCTTATGACTTATTAGCTGTATTTGTCCGTATCTGAATAATAGCAAGATTTATTCTGCAGACGAATGTTAATATTTTCTTCTCTTACGGTTTTTAGCCTCCTATTCTACAGAAAAAAATTAAATGAAGCAAAACCTGCTTGTCTTCAGGCAGTCACAATCACCTCTATAATTCTATAAATATCCTCTGCACAATAACTCATGGCGTATATAAAAGCAATGACAAGGTCACTTACTATGAACAATTCATGATCGGTTACCCTGGCAACAGAAATGTGTGGCAACAAGGGAAAAAGGCACAGTAAAAATTAGAGGATGTTTCCATTATGCGACTCCTGTGATTTCTCCAGAAGGCTTTAACTAAAAAGTCTCAGACTCCAGATGTTCCTCACTTTCTCTAGTTTCGCAGTAGTAGGAACTTCACTTGTTTCAGTGGAGTTACTGTAAATTTATACTAGCATAAGTGAAAAGAAAACCAAACGTGACTGATAAGGAATTTAATTCCTTATCAAACAAAGTTGTCTCATATTATAGCATGAATTTGATCCATCTCTATGGAAGAGTGTCTTAGGAGTTAGAATTTCTAGTTAGCATTCACTGTTAGTTTTGAGTCATATATAGTTTGCTCTCAATTGATATTCCCTATTTCGTCACCTTTCGATTAAAAACCAATCACCAATTTGCACATCGCAATGGTTTTCCAAGTTTTCAACAGAACTTGTGCAATTAATGTATTACTTTAGGATTTAAAAAACTGACTTTCTGGAGCCTTAGCAGAAGCAAAGGTTTTCTGGAAAGCCCATGGTGCTGGCATGCCTCTTCCACTCTGAATCAATCTCTAAAGCTGAAGTGAGCTCCCACAGCAGAGGTTTTATAACAAGAGTAGGTAGTCAGTATTTCACCAATCAAAACTCAGTCTTGACAAGTACTTAACCAGCAATAAACATGCTTCTTCTGAATCATATAATTGAAACAGATTCCACAGTAGGTATGCATGAGTCTTGCTATATCAGAATAGGAATGGCAGTCTTAGGAATGCATAGTTACTCCAAGCCTATGGACAGAAGATAACCACAACCCACTCACATCCTTCACTGCAAAAGGCAATGTTTCTGAGGTACCCCAGAAATGAGAAGCAGAAATGAAGTAGCAGAGACCACAATTAGAAGCCATGGATGAGTCACTGTTGTTGCACTGTAAAAAACCCTCTTCCGTATATGATAAGACATAGGCATGAATCTATTAGTTACACACATAAAGCACTATGGTCCTTGCAAATTGGGCATATAGAGTTTTCAGCCTCTATCAATCAGTATCTTTTTTGTGCTGCACCTCTCCAGCTGCCTCCAAGACAAGTAACATGGTATCACTTTGAGTGGCAGATCTACAGGTACCGTAGACTGTATGCCATCCAAAGGTGGTATCACATACTCTGCCTTGGCAAAGTGTAACTTGAAACTTACAGTGAAGAAATAATTATCTATTGACAGCAAGCAGAATAAAAAATGCTTTGTGGTATGGTCAAGTTTGAAATTTTGTGAAATAAGAGATCTTAATTTCTCAAAGCACCTGATATTGCCATAAAGAGGCATGAGGACAAGCTGATCTTCTTAAGTAAGCAAGCGATTCTTAAGATATTCAGAGTTCTGCAGCTTTTTTGCTTTTCATGCTGTAAGTTTAGTTTTGGGAAACAGACTGATGAAAACCTGATGGATTAATTAGGATTTAATTTCAACAGGTGATTGCAGCATGGTTTCATCAACATTTCATTCCTACAGATGGTTTTGTAGCCATTCTTACGGATGGCCCATCCACAAGAAACACAAACTCAACCCAATTTCATTCTGAATACTGGCCCACAATGGAACAACACTGATAGCCAGAAAGAGGATACCACGTCCCTTAACAGTTCAAAACAAAATATCTTGAGGGCAACCTAGTGTTTCTTCCAGAAAATTGCAACCAGTGAAAGTGGAAAGCACAAAGGACCTTTGAGGTCTGAATACTACAGAGAATAAGTGACAACTGAAGGGAGTTTATAACACATTAATACTGCAGCAAAGTAAACTTTATAATGAGTGATACACTGTAAGTTTCATATGCAATGTCAGTACTACTTATGTTGAGAAAAATATCTGCTTAGTTGAAGACTTCTAGTGCTGAAAAAACATTTCTGAACTTACAGGTAACACTATGTTTGTTGAAGACTATAGACCTCTTTACCTTCCCAAAGTAAAGAAAGTAACTATCTTGAAATTAGCATTGGTGGTTAGCATCAGGTTCAATGTCCCAGTATCTTCAAGTAAGAATTTCCTACTTTGCCATAAATGTACATTGTTTCCAGTTTTTTATTCTTCTTTACAAAGGCCTAGAATTCAAGCTGAGGTCTGCAAATCAAGCCATCATTAATCCTTTCCATACATCAATGCAAAACCTGGAGATTACAGAAACTTAACTACCTTACTTGCAGAGTCCAATACCGAAATGTGACTTTGCAAACAAGTGGCACAAAGAATAATTTTACCTCTATTGCTTCTCAACAGCTTCTCAGCAATTTTAGAGATGCCATTAAAGCGATGTGTTTCTAATTGCTGCTCTTCAAATTTGATCTGAGATCTATAAACTGTCTAATAGGAGAGCTGTCTATACAAGGTGAATTTACGGAAAGATGTCCAAAGAAAAGGAAAAACTGACAAAGCAAAAATGCCAAGAGAGAAAATGGCTACATACGCACAGATTAAGCTATTTTAGGTCCTAGAGCGCACACAATAGGACCAAGACAACATAAAATACCCATATAGCAAGAGGTAACCACGACTTTATTCTGAAATGAAATTGAAATTAAATCAAAGATGTTACTAGGGGAAGAATAAGCGTAATAAATCACACCTTGCAAAAGAAAACCATATCAAAACCAAAATTGGCTTCAGGGTTTTTTTTCCTGCTTGTTTAACTTGAAGTGATTAGACTAGTGTTCAGAAAAAGGACAGACACAGAAATTTTTACTTCATATCCAAAACACATGTTGAATGAATTACTATGGCATTAAATCACACTATTAAAGCTGCACCAGTTATGCTAAATGGAGGTAGTGTTAATTAAATTATCAAGAGTGTGCATAATGACATGTAGCAAAACCAGTAAAACTACTTGGGATGAAACTCAAACGAGTGCATATTCCCAGTGTTTGCTTTTTTAAAGTACATGGGAATTTATACTGAAGATCCACATCAGAAATAAAAAGCAGCTCTTCTGATCATTTGCTAAATAATACTCAACTTGAAAATAGATGCTGTGTGATAAAACTGCCTCTACAATTTCCAGACAGACAGGTTTTACTGCTTAAAGACAGAACAAAACATAAAGGGAACTGAAAAAGAAAAGACAAAGGCAATAACTGAATCCCTAAACATACGCTATCCATCTGAGCTACTATGTTGTTCTCAAGCTTGTTTCTAAGAGCTTATACAACCAACAACCTTGTCCAAAGAATGCCAGAAGATTAAATGAAGCTTTTCAACAGCAATTTTCCCCCCTTGTTTGGCAGAATATTCCTGTCATAATTAAAAAGATCAGTAAGATTATTTATTTTATGCTCGTCAAAGTGTGAGACTGCCCAAGTCTATAATATAACTACAATGTTGTTCCCTTGTATTTCAGACAGAAGAGACATACATATGAAACAAGAACTGCCAAAAATTCTACTGTAATCTCCTAAAAACTCTGCGTATAGAAGGAAGAAGAACCTCCTTTAAAATTTAAGGTGGTGTGGTTTTTTGTGGTTTAAAGTCAACTTCATGATTAGGAAAGGACTGACTCTTAATCTCAAACTCCTGAGTAGAAAAAAAAAATTAGAATTATTACTTCTTCATATTTCAATTTGCAAGGTTTGCTAACTGTCTGCAACTTATGCCACAGAGATGCCACAATTTCACATCATAAAGGGAACTCCTAAAAATAGGTTTTTCCATTACCAGAAGACAAAACAGAAGGGGATAAAACCCCTCAGACTGGCTGCTAACCTCATTTGTTTTTTCTATCTTGTTCTCCTAAAATGCTCCATTGACAGTACATAATTGCAAGGACTTGATGACCAGACCATGTCTGCCCTTTTGAGTATCTATATGAATAACAAAGAGCAAGCCCATGAAATCTGAAAATTCCCTTCCACCTCTTTCACCAATATAAAGATCACAAAATTTAAATAATCAGCAAATGTATCAGACCTGTTCAGTCAATGATTTTCTTTATCAAAATGTAGCTTTGGTCTTCAACTGTGGAAGACCAAACTTCAACTCCGCCTACTTCAGGATTTATTTTTTTTATCATCTAGTGCTTCATCAAATATCTA
The DNA here is from genome assembly GCA_035590195.1 of Aviceda cuculoides. NCBI lineage: Eukaryota > Metazoa > Chordata > Aves > Accipitriformes > Accipitridae > Aviceda > Aviceda cuculoides. Next base: position 4,511,149 of record JAVJGG010000061.1, on the reverse strand, counting down.
CAAATCCAAATTCTCTCTTGGTCTTTTCAAATTATTTAATACCAGGTACATGTTATTTGGATGCTATAAACTCCATTTTTTCTGTCAAAAAAAAAAAAGGAAGAAAAGAAGACAAGTTTTCAATTATTTACTACCTATGGAAAGGGAAGCATAAGCTAATAAATATTTCACTCCATATCTATTTTTTCTTCTATTAAACAATGTTTCTGAAATAATCCAACATCAAATTGAATCCAAAGTACTACAGTCAACAAGCAAAAGCAGTATCTTCCCTCGGTTTTCTCAACCATTTTAAGTGTCAGTCCTGAGTCCATAATTGAGTTCTACAAAACAAGCAAGGTTCAGTTTTGCTCTTCTCCTCTGTATCAATGCACATAGGCCTAAAGGCACATTATAGATAGATGCGTAGAAGGAACATCTAAATCTTTCTTCTTTTGCCTGCAAAATACTGGGGAAATATTTTCCATATACACTTTTCTTTGTCATGCTAATAAGCCATCCTGGTCAATAGATTCTTGCAGTGTGAGGTATTTGCAGCATTATGGCAGACTTCACACTGATAAAACACCACACCAAAAACATATCACAAAACACACAATCATCTGTCACTATAAGTTATCCAATTGTAGCTACAGGGAGTATTTTTAAGCTGGCAGAATGTAATTGCCTACTTGGAATTCTGCCGAGACACTGGAGCTAATTATTTTTTAAGAATGAATTTAGTGCTTACATGAAAGCTGATGGATCAATAGCAAAAGAAGATGAAGTCAGTTTATTCACAGACTAGGTATGGTGCTAGCTGTGGTGATGCAAAGTTCCCTGCTGTGCCCTGACAATATACCATTTTCCTAAAATTGGAGGGGGATATGCATTAGAGTGAGACTGTTCAACAGCCTCCAGTTTTAATAGAAGCTACAAGCAGCGAGCATGAACATGTGTACCTATCTGTCCAGACCCAAAATAGTGACCAAACTACTGCCTTTCATCCAGAAACTACTGTCTTATCTTGCCAGAATTCAAAATAGTGACTTACACTCTTAACATGTATAATAGATTAAAAGGAGAATATTGAATTTAAACACGTCTAAAGTACTCTTCTAGTACTAAAGGAGAGTGCTAACAATATTATGTCAAATTGACTGAACTAGCCTGTATTGTATTACTGATGAAGATATAAAAACAGTTTTTAAGATTTCTCTGCTGGCTGTTAAGTGGTTTAGGAGACCAAGTATCAGAAGGAAAAACTAATTCTACACTCAGCTGCATAACATTATGGCCTAAAAACATGTATCCTGCATGGGATGCACCTACCTCTTCTTTCAGGATTTACTGACTGTTCCATATGAGTCACATTGGTACTATGAGGCAAAGGCAAAAATTAAGTCTCACTGTTAGCAAAAAAAGTAGCAGGTACAGATTCTGGCTTAGCATCATTGCCACACCACCACCATCATTCATGATCACTTTGCAGTCACACAAATATATGTATTGTTTTAGAAGATAAGGATTCCTCCCCTATACTTCCAGTATTAAACAGTGAAACTAAAAGGACACAAATAAACTTATTTTTTTGCTAAGTCTACTATATAAAAAAACCAAACAAACCAAACAGGTGTATGGCATGTACATACACACCCCATCTCTGTCAGATACTGGATGCATGCTCAGCATAGGTCAGATAAACAAAAGTAAAAGCAACAGTTTTGATGCTGAAAAAATTGTTTTGTTGCTTTAGTTGTAGATAGAGAAGGCTTTTTATTTGAAAAAAAGTTTTAAGTGCTTTGACAAATTATACAGCATATCATAAGTAAAATGTTTTCAAATAACAATGTTCTCTGAATTAATATTGCAAGTTCTAGAAAAATAGCCAGAACTGTTTTTTTCCTGTTACAGAATTAACACGAACAGAAAGACCTTCAAATCCAAATCAAGGAGAAAAGATTAAATAACAAAAGCTAAATATCAGACTAGGCTTGCATGTTTTGTTCTAAAGTGCAATGTTGCAATTATTCTACATTAGAACTAAGAGGAGAATCTAGGAAGTGACATTGAATAAAGTAAAACTGACTGTACAAAGCAGAACCATATGGACAACAAACATTGTTATTAACAAGGTTTAAATTCAGTATCTTTACGGTCACTGCACAGACCTCAAAGACAAGGCATAAATAAATGACGGCATTCTTCATTCACTGTGAAGAAAATCAGCAAGATGGAACCATGAAACAAATTTTGCAAGTGGTTAACGTAACTCGACAGCAGCTGAATATTAACAGTTATGATTCCTGCCTTGGATGGGATCTCTGGATGGAAATTAGAGGCAATATAGCCAAACATATTACTGATGTAGCACATCCCTCCTGCAGCTTGTGCACGAGATTAATGCCTGCATGCAGGGGTCAGGGATCTCTTTCTAGATTCTTCAGAAGCAACTGTGCAACTTCTCAGTTACTCCACCTACAAGATGAGCAAGTTGGTAGTATTTGCTTGCTTTTTAATAGCGGTGTGAAAACCATATTTTGTCACTAGTTAGAGAACTCAGGACTCCTTCTGGAGTTTTACCTCTCACAGGTAGATACACAGCATGGACAGGAAAGCTGCAAAGCCCTCCATCCTCGTTATTGCTGGGCTTGGGACAGGGCGCTGCCACACTTCCAGACAACTACCAACAAACAGTTGCCCTCTGGTTTTCATTTTCTCAGCATTCAAGTGTCACCCTTTCTCCTGTACCACTCACTGTCTTTGCATTGACAAGCTACAGCATCAGCACCAAGTTGGACCTAAGCTGGATCTAACTTGGTATCCATTTCTTACCCAATTAAAAAGAAGTAATCAGGCAAGAGCGGAAGAGCTAGAGGTCTGCTCTCTGTCCTCACATTTTCCTCTTCACAGCCCCTTATTCTGGCACTAACACTTTTTATCAAGGCAGTGCTGTTCTCCCATCACAATACTGGAAACACCACAATAACTGTGCAGTGCAGGATGGTTACAAAATATAATTATCCAGTTCAAGTTCAATGGTAAAATGCAGGAAAAAAAGGAAGAAAAAAAATCACCTGTCTTCATCCCACAAAGCAATCCAACATTGCCATTGCAGAATCTGACTGGGGTTTTCTTTCAGATTTTATTTCTGATTTGTTTTATGATTGGCAGTCACAAATTAATCAGCCATTGTGTGACCTGCGTACCCAGTAACAGATCCATTTCTTTGCATTTATTCTTTGATGTAAGATATTTTGGCTACAACTTCAGTTAAATTCTACTTTACAACCATGCCGCTATGACATTTGTGTCCAAGTTTTTCAATCCAGTTATTTTTAATTCTTAAAATCTAAAATCTGTTTTCTTTTACATAAGTGCCAAGAAAAAGACATTGCAGGCCTTTAAAAACAAGCTCCCCAGAATTATTTACTGGAGTAATCTTTAATCATTAAGTTGAGCCTGAGACCTGGTCCAGATGAACATGCAAGAGAGAAACTCCTTATCACCGACAGAGTTTATCTGGTAAGCAGCGCTCCCCTGCCCCGGTACTGAAAGCTGGACACAGACACCCAACACAGGTGACTATCACAGAAGAAAGCTGAGCTAAGGGCACAGATGAAGACTTCGCATGATGCTGCACACCCAGTGAAACTGTATGTCTGCACCACGCAGAGCAATAGGAGTGTCCTGGGGAGCTCTTCCTAAGCTCTGCCTTAGGAATAGGCTCAGGAGAAAACACACCACAGGGAATAGAAACTGAGAACACAGCCCAGCTGTGCAATGCTCCATAGATGCCATCAAAGAGTGTAGAGAAACCTGATAAATCTGCTGTAATCATTCAAGAGCTAAACAAATTATTCTGGAAAACTCGAATTATTTCACAATCAAAAGAATAAAGGCCAGATTTAATCACTCTAAGTTCTTTCCTCTCCTTCTGAGCTGCAGCTTTGAGAATCTTTTAATATAAACCTGAGAAACCCTAGCTAATCAAGGTTCATTTATTGTACACTACCAATAATACCAAAAAAAGGAAAATACAACAGCTTTTCTTTTACATTCCTTACTGTCTTCCCACTTACAAAAATAGGTTGCCTGTGCATTGCAACCTCACACTGACATTCAAACTGTGCCTATGCTTCCACTAGCAACTGCTGCCCAACCTGTACTATCCAGTAGCTGCTTAAAGCAGGTCGAGACACATCGATGATCTTCTCAACTCATTTTTTTATTTTTCTTCCCATAAAAGGCTTTGTCGAGCACTGCTGAAGTTAACAGGCAATGGAAGCAGGATCAAGATGAATATGCATCTCAGACTAGCAGAAACAGAAGAGAATCAAGTCTTGAAGAATGACAAGAACTCACAGATGTTCCATTTAATTCACTTTGCAAAGCGACAATTTACATTTCCTTTCTAAAGAAAACATCTGTGGCAAAGGTTTACATTTCCTTTTCTCCTTTGATTTGAATTCACTCTCTTTTTCTTATATGTCCTTTATATAGGCCAAACAATACAGGTTTTTTTCCTCAGAGCTAATAATGACATACTGCAAAGTAAAAACAAAATCCTTCAGCGCTACTGCATCATTAGAAGTAATTTATACAACTGCTATAGATGACTGAGTCAAAAAAGAACTGTGAAACATTGAAAACCATGAACATCTATTAAGGAGTACACAGCTTTTCTATGTCTCCCCCTCACCCCCAATTTACACATGATAGTGATTTTTGAACACTGAATTGAGTCAGTGCTCCTACTCAGTTAACTCATTCACTAACGACAGATTGGAGAAAAGAAATAAAGTACATGCAATTGTAGCATGCACATTGTCATTCACAACTTTCATACGTACTAGTATAAGTAAGATTAAGAAACAGAACATGTAATGCAACTCCTTCCCCTTCCAGTCTTTTAGTAACAAGGGTTTATAATGCTATTGTCTTTCTACATATAGATTATGTACAAAAATATACAATTTCTATTAAAATTTGTCATGTATTTGTCTACCAAATTCCCTTTCTGAACATCTACAGAGATACTCCTACAGCCTCACATTCTCTGATTCACTTTTTTCCCCCAGTGACAGTGGCTAAGGATTCATTGAGGCTTTCAAAACTCAATTGCCCCCCAAAAAACAATTGTACATCAGCATAGTGGTTAGAGCACTCACCCAGTAATTAAGAAATCCAGGTTGAATTGCCTTCTCTCTACCCGAAAGACTAAAATAAATAATTCTACCTATATCCTTCTAGAAGACAGCTCCTAGCTACAGGTTGTACACTTCTCTGGATGAAAATATTTGCCAGTTTTCTTTTTACAGTGTTCTACTTGGCTAGAAAAGAAGAAAGCTGTGATCAAGGTTCATTGTGAATGACAAGACAGGTACAGCAGAAAACACTACTACCTCAGTAGGCATCCGAGTACCATGTTCTAGTTTCCATCTTCTGTTTTGAATAAAACCAACAGGTAACTTCACAGATTTATCCTGAGAACAGGGACCAAAACTCTCGTCTGTCCTACAAGGCATGATCCAAACTCCACAAAGTTAAGCTTTTTCCAGCACTTGCTGGCTTACCATACAAAATAAAATGAACACACACCCTCAAAAAACTCAAACAGCAATCCAAGCTAAGCTGACAGCTTCAACAGGAGAAGGGGAGCACACCACCTTTACTACCAACAGCATATATGATATAGGATCTCTCTATGGAGAATTATGATGTAAGTTTAACATTCTTCCCCCAACACAAGGTGGGCAGAGAACATGCATCTCCCATCTAATCCCTGGACAAATATTCAAATCATTCAGCTACAGTGGGTACAAGGACTGCAAATATCACATCCATTTCTTCCAGCCAGACATAGAAAAAAGAACACACCGAAACATTCCTAGAGGTAAGAGTTTCTGAGAAAAACAGTAATTTAGTTATGTTGCATGCACAGAAAATACCACCCTAACCCCGCCAGCTTAACATTTACTTAGAAAAATACATAGATTTTTGTTCCCAGTTGGGCACAGATGTAAAATCACTGGGGTTGGACTAATGACCTTTAAAGGTCCCTTCCAACCCAAACTATTCTATGATAAAACACGCAAATTCACACACATATCAAAAATATGGCAACTTCTCAGTATGCAAAGATTGACAATAGGCACCACTGGAGAGTTAAGATAACCCTTATTTTTTAAAATAAAAACTGGAAGCCTGAGACTAAGATGTTTGGAGTCTGTATCACAGTTCAGGGACCTAAATCCTTCATGGATGTTTCTCCAAGAGTATTAGTCATAGGTCTGTATGAAAAACTGAGATCACTGGAAGAACTCAGGTCTAAATCTAACTGGGGGTGGGAGTGGTAGAAATGAAGAGAAGTTCCACCTATGACAATTTTATACTTAAAATAAACTCAAGACTTACTTGAAAAGGAAACAAATGGGTTATTTGCACCGTGTCTTTAACTAACCATATGACAGCAGTAGATGCGACAGGCTGTAGCATAGAAAGTATAGTTATTAACCCTAAGCTTTTTAAAAAAGGGAAGGGATCTGGATTCAAAGCTTCGAAGAAGAAAAGTTTTAAAAATAATGTAGAATACAATATGCACCAATTATTTTACATGCTTAAAAGCAAATATTCCCTCACCTGCATATCTATTGTTTAGAGTGTATCTGCCAACTAAACTTCTGTTTTGTGGAGCTCCAGCATACAGCATTTACTAGTAAGGGAATAAATACTGTGGGGAATATGTATAGCATATAATCATTTATGCTAGAAATTTGGAGAATCAGCTCCCCCCCAAGAACTAAGTAGTCCTTCATCAGTAAACACAGGGGGAAATCATTACAATTCTATACCCACTGTATAACAAAATCTTTCTTATTCTGCCCATCAAATTATTGTGTATCTCAGGGCACTCCGTTCAACTGTAAAATTATAGTTAAATGCCCTCCAAATGGTGAAAAGTGATCCTTAAGTCAACTGCACTTATGAAACATACATTATTTAGACAATAAGCCTATTCCCATAGGATGCTGATGTATTTCTAATTTTTATATACGTTAGCTACTGAAACTACTTGAAAGCAGACACGTAAAAATAAAAATCAGAAAAGAAAAAAAGCACTCAACTAGGAGACTTGAGGTCCTCACCCTCCACTATTACATACATTTATCTGTCATCTCAAAACTGATTTTCCTGAAAATATTTGAAACTTCTTCCTTTCTACTTTTGTAGTTGCAGGACACAAATACTTTATTCTGAAGAAAATACCAGGTTTTATGACCAATTTTCTGTAATTCTATTAATGTGACCTCTATCCAGTAAATGCTTGTATATATAAAAAAAATAAAAATAAAAACATTGTCCTTTAGATCCATCTCCTTATAGCTTACAAGATATATTCCTTCACAGAGTTACCCTAATTTAATGCACACATAACAGGAAAATTCGATAGAAGACACTTAAGTACATATTTTCCAAATTTCTAATTACACAGGCTTCCTCCACGTCTTTGAAAGTATGTTATTAGCATTTAAAGATTAAAACATATTACTTAATTGTGATTTCTCTTCTATTTGTTAGGCTATTGGTCTGGAATGTTGCCTTTTCTACATGCAGCAACTCATCACACATGTTAATCTACAACAGTCAACTTGTAAATAAATTATGTGCTTAAACCAAAGCACAAATATCATCAGAACATATCCCGTAACACCATTACTTTGCACTCTCATTTACTTTCTAAGACAATCCACTGTTACTGGGCTTGTGGGAGAGGGTATTGTTATTTTCCTGCAGGAATCATAAAAAAACTGGAAAGCTTACTACATCAAATTATACATCAACTATATGCAAAAGCATGAAATATGAACTGATAAAATATCATATCTGTACTTAATCCATATCCCAATTATAATAAAACCCTTGAATACACATTTTCTTTTATTTGGAAAATATTGCACAGAGATTTCTAAACTCTGAAGTAGCATGCTTAAAATCTGGTATTATTTTTATCTTGTTTTTCTTCATATAAAAAACCAACGAAACACAAATGTACTTATGCTCAGAGATCCTGACTCCTCACATTACACTGCCCTACTTTCCTGAACTGTGACAGAGAAGCACAGATAAAATGCATAAATTTATGCTCATACTCACTCAGCTGTTGCTGAGTACACTGTTTTAGCTTGGGGAACCCAGATGAGGTCCTGATTCAGCACCCCATCCAACCATAAACCAAGGTCTCAGATTTCTTAACCACCCTGGAAGTCACTGCAAAAGTCAGCTGTTACTTCCAAGACACATAATTGAAGAAAATAAAAATTTCCACGTTTAAACGCATGCTTTTCTTGTGCCTTGTTGCTGCTCTTGAAGATATGCACCGCAGCAGAAGCAGTACTGACACTAGAAAACTAATTCCAGAATAACATCTTCAGCTACAGACCACCAAACTGCCTCTTCAGATGGTGTTAGCCAATGTAGCTTCACCAGTATCTGAGAAACTACAGGCAGTTTTACACCAGCTGAGAGTTGGAACATCTGAAGGTCAATCTTCTTGCAGTTTCCTCTTCCACTAGTGTAGAGAAAAGAGAGGGTTTGGCTCTACAGTCCACTTGCCAAGTCCACACTCAAGAGTAAACAAAACTCTTCAGATAAGTACTTTCATACTGACCTTCTCTATTCCTATGTACAAAACATTAGTTAGGCTATGCAAATGCAATGCTCAGCTTCTATTTCTGTGACATCGACATAGAAGGATCAGCCTGCACTATTACCACGACTTTGTGACTGCAACCAGAGAAGCTATAAAGGAGGTTATATGAGGGACAGCTGAGCCAGACTACCTTCCTCCTGTTCTCTTCAGGCTCAAAATGACCAATACCTCCAGTTTTTAATATTTTATATTATATACACCAGGCTAAATCAATAGGGAAGATAACTGAAGTGGCAGCATATTTCTTCTGAAGAGATTTTATATTTTAAAAAATATTTTTTTTTATTACAAAATTATGTTCTACATGCTATGTAATCTAAACTATACTTTTAACGCTACTCGTTTACCATTCTGTTCAGTGTGGTCAATGAACTGGCTTTCTTTAAAAACCTTAACCACATATTCAGCAAACAGTTAGGAAAAAAGTTAAATTCATTTACAGTCTTCCCCAAGCTCCGTATTTCCTTCTTTTACCATTCTTGCCTACAATGCCTCCCTAAGGCTGTTATCAGTTCCATCTCAAGCAACAGCAACCTAAAAACAGCTTTTCTTACCAGGGACAGTGTTCCAAGAAGCTCAGTGAAATCGCACTGATTTTTTTGAGCTTTGCATGGTATCTGCTTGCCAAGCCTACTAGCAGCACCAGAAGCACTGGAGTTAGCTGTTCAGCCCCAGAGAGCAAGTACTGCATCAGTTTTAGTTCCCATACTATCCATCTTTCTAAACTTTGGGGCTACCTTTTTTCTTCTTACACGAATCATTTTTTTTGAAGAAGTGATTATTCAACTGCATTTGGTAGCATTCACTTTCCAAACACAACTTTTTTTCAAGCTCTGAATAAGAAGGAAAAAAGGTTGAACATGGAAAAAAAGTAAGTGTAAACATATATAAGTATGTACACATGTGTGTACTTATAACTGCCTCTCATTTTAAACACCAGCAGAATTAGATGCAGATTTCTGACTTGAATTCCAAGCAAGTCATAGCTGCGATCAGGACGTCTCTGCTTCTTTCAGTCACCAAATACGCACTGAAACTCAGTGAAATGAGGCAGAGGAAGGAGGAAAAACTGACTTTCAGAACATCTTTAAAATAGCTTTTTCATATGAAAGGTCTTACAAGAAAAACCTAGCACAAAATTCCTCGTAGATCTGTAGAAGAACTGAAGTATTGTATTTATCTGAGACAGAGTGCCCAGTAATGCAGAGTTCCTGTGACAAATTAAAATACTGGGTCCATGCAAACTAGCCAAGCCCTTACTCCATCTTTGTGAGAATGCAGATAGATGCAAACATCAAAACTTATTTAAAAACATTTAAATCTTCTAAAGAGAAAAATACTAAGCTTTGTAATCACTTTTTTTCCTTCTTTAAAGAAAAAAACATCTGATTCTATACTTAATTCTTGTTTTCAGCTGAATATCAAAAGCCTTGAAACAACATCTACCCTTCCACATAGCCTGAATGATCATCGAAGTCCAGGACATACATGCAACAGTACTGCAATATGTGCAACTGCAAACAGATAGGCATGTTTTTATCTTCACTCATCACTGACAAATCAGATACTAAAAATCTCAAACATACCATAATGCTTTAACTACATCTTCCAAAGCATGAGAAGAAAATACTTAAGTTTAGATTTTTTTAGCAATATCTGATGTTTTCACCCGAAGATCCATTCTGTTCCATGCACCTTCCTTTGTGTAACATCCAATTCCTGTTTTGCCCAGAAAACAGAAATTCAAATGTTATTTTTGTACCCAAGAGGCTGACAATTTTTTTTTAATGACATAAGGCAGCACACAAGACGTGTGTTACATCCAGTGTGTTGTAACTGACGGGATAAGTTTCAGAGGGCTTGAAAGATAAAACTGCTACTGGGAAAACAGCAACCTCTTATTGCTACCTGTTTGTCTACCTCATTATGAAGAGGAAAGAAAAAAAAAGGGTTGTTACAGACAAATCCTAAATGAAAATCAAAATGAGACCTAACATACCCAAAAGAAAAGGGATGGTAACAGCGAAAATTTCAAGGCTAATCCAGGAATTTTCTCTCATGCCTTTTACGAAGCCTAGCACTTTGATGCCTCAATCAAATATGCCCTTTCTGCCACTACTGTAATATAAATAACATTTTCCTTCAGTTCCAAAACACATTTCTATGAATATGACAAAAGGAGAATGTACAGCACAGACACTGGTATTAAATATTTAACTTTCTACCTTAACAACCTTTCTTTTTTTTGCTTCTTGCTTCTGCTTGAGGCTAAATAGTAATGCCAACTCACGAGGCAAAGCTAGTATCAGTCCTTATATATTATTCATTCATTTCAGATGTACGAATTCCACCTCTGTCTCTAAAGCCAGATACGTCACTTCATAATAAAGCTCTTTCAAATCAGAAACCTAGAATTCTTATCGTGCTAAGAAACCAGGACTTACACAACATTTAAGGGTTTAGAGGTCCCTTCCAATGTACACCATTCTCCAATTCATTTCAAGCTACATAGTATGTAAACACACACACTTTGTTGAATAAGCCTCTTTCAGCTGCACACCTTTATCAGGAAAAAGAAATTAGTGACACTTTCAGAAGCTCTACTCAGAAACGGTTGCTAGAGATTTACTGAAAACAATACTGAAAATCACACCAAGCAATATTACCAGAAAACCTAGTTTTGTTCTTCAAATATTATGAACACTTCAACTTCCGTTCACTAGAACTGCCTTTCAAATCACTACCTGACCTTCATAGGCTTCTCCAGAATTACCAGACAACAGAATTCTGAAGTTGTTGCTTCCACTGGGTGGGACTACAAATGAAATACTTTACCACGTAATTTGAAAGCACACTCAAAAGAGAAACCTGAGCAAAATATTCTTCTCAGTTCCTTCCTGTAAGAAGATTCCCCTCTGTCAGTGTAGAAGCCTATGAAACTCCTTCCCCTCACCACACAAGGTCAAGATCTTTGTATAGTGAAGCTGTACGTTACGAGAATTGGCATAATGTAGTTTAACCATCTAGGCCTGAAGGAAAACCTTTTGTACCATCTAGCCCAGAGACCTTTCACATTATATAGTTACCTGTTACTAAGCAAAGCAGAATCCTTCAATCAATAAAGACACTTTAAAAACTCAATGTGGCAAAATGACAAGTGTTAATTTAACTGCTTTTGTAGTCAACTTCCCCTCTCTTGAAGGTTCATAGGTAGGCTGACTACACTCCTTAGTACCCAAACTGACCATCACCTGCCTAAGTGCATTTAACAGATGTCATATGATGTTACAGAAACATGTATCATATGTTGGTTCATCAGATTTTATGCAAAATGACCCTTCTGTTACTCAAAGCAACTCTTACGCAGTAGTTTTGTCCCGGAGAGAGGGGGGGAAGCCATCAATACCTAACAGTATTTAACAGTAGACTGATTAAAGCAGAAAGATTAAAGCAGAATATGGGGTTTAATGCAGTATCATATTGGTTTGAATATCCAGAATAACTAATGAAAACTGTGACAGTGACTTACATTGCTAGAATTACAATGTGTTATCACACCTTCTGAGAACGAAAAACATTTACGAACACACTTTCGGCAGAACAATCTGTCTAACAAAGGTTTTTTTCCTGTAACAGTTTGCCTTGTATGCTTAAATGCCACTTGTTCTGGTTTGCCAACTAAACAAAGTAAGAGTTCAGTGTTTATACAAAGTACATTGGAATGTCAGGTGCTTATTTACTTGCTTTTGTAGCCAATTTCCTTGCCCCTCAAGGCTCATTAGTCAGTCATCTAATCATTCCATACAATAATGCATCCTCTGTGTTTCCTTCTTGAGTTCAGGAATGTATCTTCATCTGTGTTTCCAACAGTGGTGTCCTTCAGCTCCAACCTTTCTGAGGACTTTTTGACTGGTTGCCAATGTTACTATCTGTTCCACATGGTGGTGGATTTCCCTAACACCTATTATTTCTGTTCCACCATATACTTAGCCATCTGGACAACAAGGTAATATAAAAAGACTGCTGTTTCATGCAAAATCTGTATGGCTTTGCAAGTAAAGGGTTTGCTGCACCTGTACACCTTACCATTTTACAAAGATGTCAGAAAGAAATAACGGAATACTTCTGTGCTCTCTTCCAACCACAGAATCATACTCGCAGTTAGGACAAGGCTGAAGGAAGTAATACTGAAAGGAGGTGAAAAAGCAAGGTGATAACTTCTGGAGTACCTGTAAGTTCTGGAGCACCACCAAGCTGTGTGCAAAGCTATACATGAACTTCATGAGGTCCAGTCCTGTTTAACATCTTCATTAATGGTGTCATGATGGGGCACAATGGGACCTCAGCAAGTCTGATGATGACACAAAACTGGGAGGAGTAGCTGATACGCCAGAGGGTCGTGCTGCCATCCAGAGGGACCTGGGCAGGTTGGTGAAATGGACTGACAGAAGTGCAAAGTCCCACCCCAGGGGAGGAATAACCCCATGCACCAATATAAGCCACGAGCGAACCAATGGGCTGGAAAGCAGCTTTGCAGAAAAGGCCCTGTGGGTCCTGGTGGACACCAGGTTGAACAGCCAGCAATGTGTCCTTGCTGCAAAGAAGGCTCAGAGTATCCTGGGATGTGTTAGGAATGCTGCCAGCAAGTCGAGGGAAGTGATCCTTCTCACCTACTCAGCACTGGTGATGCCACACATGGAGTGCTGTACCCAGTTCTGACCTCGCCAGTACAAGAGAGATATGGCACTACTGGAGAGGCCAACAAAGGGCTACTAAGATGATGAAGGTCCTGGAGCATCTCTCATATCAGGAAAGGCTGAGAGAGCTGGGACTGCTTAGCCTGGAGAAGAGAAGGCTCAGGGGAAATCTCATCAATGTGTAGAAAAAATCTGAAGGCAGCGTAAAAAGAAGACTGAGCCAGGCTCCTTTCAGTGGTGTTTAGCGAGGGGGCCAGAGGCAATGGGCACAAACTGAAACACAGGAGGTTCCCTCTGAACATCAGGAAACACTTTTTCACTGGGAGGGTGACTGAGCACAGGTTGCCCAGGGAGGTTGTGGAGTCTCCATCCTTGGAGATACCCAAAGGCCATCTGGACACGGTCCTGGGCAACCAGCTCTAGGTGGCCCTGCTTGAGCAGTGGGGTTGGACCAGACGACCTCCAGAGGTCCCTTCCAACCTACACCGTTCTGATTCATTTCAAGCTACGCTGTATGTAAACACACACACAAAGGTAAACCCAAAACAAAACAACCACCACCAAGCAAGAAACATGCCCAGAAGAAAAATACTAATTTGGTGTCCAAAACAAATAGCAGACATTTGTAAACTGGTAAGCCAGCAGGCAAATTCTATTTTCAAAGCTGAGTTTCCATTCAGTTAACCAGCTGACTGAGAACTCTTTGGAATCCAGTTTCCAAAGGAACTGACAACATGTCACTAAATTAACACAGCAGTAAAGAAATGCTTATTTATTTTGTATTTAAAACATCAACAAATGTTTAGGTGGAATTACTATAAACATTCAATAGCCAAACACTGAAGAACAACAACTGCTACTGTTTACACAGAGACAGCTGTCCAGCTGACAACATACCATCAAGAATTTTTTTTTTTTTTTTGAGGCTGGGTGGAGGGAAAGGAGAGAGAAATGAACTTTTCCTGACTAGAATTCTAACAGAACTGGGACTTGAAAAGCACCCCATTGCTAGCTACTGGGAGCGAGAAATCACCCATGTCATGCTCTGCAGTCCACAGAGCACTGAAGATATTCCAGCTGCTTCACTCTGCTCTTTACTGCTACACACACAGTGAGCAATAAAACTCATTTAAGAGTTTACTAAATGTTGGTGGTTTTTAATTCCACAGCAGAGAATAAACAAGGACAACAGGAGCACTGCATGTAATCTACAAGCAGATGTAGAATTTCTGAGAAATATGATTTGGATTAAAAATGCTGTAGAACTCTCCTGACAATGGAAAAGTGGCTAATTTGAAGTGCTTTGGAATAATTATAATATAAAATGAAAAGGTTCCTGATGCATTATATTACTTAATTGAGTTGGAGTAATTCTCTTTGAGTTTCTATCTTTAAACCATGATAGTGTATTAATGAAACTTCCCAAGGAAACTTCAACTACAGACAGGTGAAACAAATTGCTGCTAACCCCTTCACAACTTCACACTGAAAGACACCATGAAAGTAGTATTAAATGGGTATCAATACCAAAGGGAACAAAACCAATTACTCACATTTAGGGTTCTGTTCAGTTTGTTAGAAAATAATTTACACAGAGTAAGATAAACCTAACTATTCTAGAAGCCCAAAAATTCAGAATCCAAAGAGTTTCTCTTTTACAAGATCTCAAATTATTTCCTTCTTAACATATGAACTGCATATCTCAATTTTAAAAAAAAAGTAATAAAATTAAAATAAACAAATCAGTATTTTGTTTTAACTGTTCTCTAAACATATTTTTGTCTGGTTTTTTTGTCCAATTGCACAAAGAACATATCAAATCTTGTTTCAGATCCTAGAAGTTACTCTGAAAGAGAGGAAACAGGTATTTTGAATATCCAACTCATCTCATGGGGTGCTCACGCTGCTGTCTGCAGCTTACTAAATGCAAATCTGACCATCCTGAGCACCACACATGCAACATGCAAACCAGACTATCACTTGCTGCCAGACCCTGAGGACACTCTGGCTCATTCCCAATTCAGCAACCTATCTGCTCAGCAATGCAAAACACTGCTCTTCGCTAATACACATTTCAGTTCTAGGTCAGTTTGCTGACTTTCAAAGCTTTACATAATGGCTTTCAATTCAACCCTCCTGCCATGAGTTAGACCACACACACCCCAGATAAATTTCACTGCAGTGGTCTGCTTGCTGCCTAAACTGTGTCCCAGGAAAGCTTAGCAAAACTGAACCTTCACAGAAGTGGCTGTCAGAAAAAATATTAACAACCAACTATCCTGCTACAGCTAAATGTAAAAACACTACTTTGCCCAGGCCTTACCTAATAATTTGTAAAAACAGGTAAATACCATCTACTGATGAAAGAAAATAAGAAGATCATTTTTCTGCTTTTCACCATAGGGAGGGAATATGGTCCCATACTGCAGTAATGAGGTCCACATAACTGCACAGTTAACTTGTTTTAATTAAGCGAGTTACCATCAGTTTTAATAGTCTCCTTATATATGCCACAGAAAAATGCATTTCCTTTGATTTCTGGGACAGTCACAACCCTGATGAGACATATTCTGAATAAGAGAGCCATATAATCTTCTCCATAACTTCTATCCAATAGATCAGAATTATGTTACTAAAATATTCAAAAGCCTTTCCTCTCTCACCCTTCTTTCACTGGTATTGAAAGTAAATCATTCTAATACCAACAGCAGCTAAAAATACCCCTGTATTTTTTATATACGTAGAACATACCAACATGCCTAACAATTTGGGCAAAATAAGTCTGTCTCAGGATGGAGTATCTTTACATTTGGGCAACTGAGCAGCTCCTGCAGCCTCGGTGGATATTGTTTGCTATTGAACCAATCAACTTCCAAACTGCTGAACCAGAGAGAGCCAGGCCTTTGAACAGAGTAGCACTGTACAATGTCTCCAAGGAATTGAGTTGAATGCAATAGGCTTGTTGACTGCGCTTTTTTGGTATGAATAAACATCAGTCTTACAGCCCCAGCTCCAGAAGATTTGCTAAACAAGATCACTATCCTTGCAGCATCATTACATCAGGGCTCCACAGGCCCAATCTTGAACCTCTTTTTCTTTTAATGGGAATCTCTCCACAGGCACAGACAACTTCCTGTATACATTAGCCTTACAAACAACATTTTTCTTATCCTGGAAATCAAGACTTCCCCCCTTCCCCCTCCCCTTTTTTTTTTTTTTAAAATGAGGACTGAGCCTCAAAAATTAATTCAATAAGTAAGAGAAATTTACTGAAGACAGTGAAGAGCCTAACATACAAAGCTTAAAACATTTAGCAATGCTGCCTAAACCCTGAAAAATCAGGGTTTGCCAACAACTATGTGAGAAATCATACTTTATTTCCTACTAAAATACCTTGAGTAGGAGAAAACTATAAATGTCACATGCTGCCCTTTTTTTTTTTTCTTTAAATCAGTAGCTGCTTACAGACATCCCTGCAGGTGTTTAACTATTTAAAATTAAATCTCACATTAAAAACAGTGCCTCATTTGCAGCTAGACTGAATCTGTTCCCCGGATGAAGTAAACCAGTCATCAAATAACATTTTCCTACTACATTCAAAATGAATGGAGTCATTCTAGTGAAGAACACAAATTACCGTGGCAGAGCAGAGGTCTTTCAGTATAACACAGCACATCAATGATCCGCAGACAAAAAAAAAAAAAGGTCATTTTCTCCTACGCTACATTGCTTGCTAGCAGGACATCCTCAACAGAAGTCTGCCCTTAAAAACAAATGAAACATTTTCAACATCTCCTGTTGTGGTCTCCAACCCATCTGCACGTCCAAACGTAACTGGATAATATAAAAAGAAATATGTTGCCTTTAAGTGGTTAGAAATGGGAGCAAGAGTCAGAGTAAAAATGTGAATTTGCATTCTGGTAGGTAGCAAAAAGTCCTGACGACAACTGCAGAAACTCTAACAACATTATTTCCAAAACCATTTGGCACTCCAAAAAAAGCTCACAGTTATCTGAATTAAAGACCCATCTGCTCCGCATCTTTTACGAACAGTAATTCCTGACCAGAGGACTACTCCAAACCTACTCCCTGGAAGAGACAGAAGTCCCTGAACACCGAGGCTGCCTCTCACGCTCCTCTGCCTCTTTACCCAGCAAGGCCCTGAGGCCGATTCCCCTGTCCTTACCAGTTTCCTGAAGCTCAGGACTTTCTTCCTGCCATTATTAACAGATAAGAACAGTAATAGCAAGAAAGGTAACAAAAAGAATAGCAAGAAAGGTAACAAAAAGATGGGTCTTACCAAGACATGGTGTAGCTGGTGTCTATGCCCAGGCGCTGGCGGTGGGGCTGCGGGGCCCTCTGTGAGGAGAGGCCGGGGCTGCCCCGTGCCGGACACAGCCGGTTCCAGCCAGTTCCAACGGCCCCACCTGAGGGCACAGGTGAACCCCACCACCCGACTAGGAGTGCCTCTGGCAAAACGTGTATATGGAAAGATCAAACGATGCACAGCTGTGAGGAAAGAAAAAGCGTGAGACCCAGCTCTGTGAGCCTCCAGGTGAGAGCAGGAGCAGACTCCGACTCCCTGGCAGCCCGTGGGGAAATCATGGCAGAGCAGAAGGAAAGTGTGAGGAGGAAGGAGCAGCAGAAAGGAGTTGCTGTGGGCTGACCACAGCTCCTGCCGCCCACCCCTGTGCCGCTCGGGAAGGAGGTGGAGGAGTCGCGATGGAAGGAGTGAGGTTGACTCGGGGAAGAAAGGGGAAGGGAGGTGTTTGGGGATTTTTTTGCTTTCTTTCCCACCATCCGACTCTATTTTTATTGGTGATAAATTGTATCAAGCTGACTCAGTTTTGCCCATGAGAACAACTGGTAAGTGATCTCCCCGTCTTTATATCAACCCTTGTGGGTACCTGGCCACCAGTCAAGGTCAACCCACCACACATGGTGATGCTTTTACCACACTAGCCAGTCACTTACTCTAGTACCATAAACCTAGTTTTCTTGGTACTAAAATCATCAACAATGTTTTAAGGGAATAGGTTGAAAAGAAAGATTCTGTTTTAGACAGCTGCACTTCTCCAAATAATCACAATCGTATTGCTGACCCTCAAATTGATCTCTGAGCAACAGCTACTACTAGAGAAACAGCAGTGTTGCTGCATGTTCCTTATGGTGGTGCAAAACAAAAGGACTAGCTACAGGTCCAGCAGGACATTTGTATTACTAGTGATATTTACTTCACCTGTTCTCTATTTATACGTCAAAAGACGCATGGTTTTGATGTTTTCTTCCAACCAACAGTTATGCATGTCTGTTTCTTCTCCCTCACAGCCATTCCATGTGCTTTATGCAAGCAATGCAGGCATGAGGAATATGCTTATTGCAATGTATGTCAAGATGTGCAGCTCACAGGGATGAGGAGTCATACCACCTTGTCATCATGCAGTCTTGACACCTCCCGCATGAAAGAGTGAAGTGAACTTTGCTTTTCTAAAGTATTTTTATAGTTTTCAGTTTGGGCTCTTCTCTTCAGAAATTCTATGAATTCTATTGGGAACAAATAAAAGCACGTTAACACAGGATAAAAGTGCATCTGTGCTCGGGAAGAGTAGTCTTAATTTACCTCGAACCTGCACGTTCAGAATTTGAGTCCCTGTTGCTTGTTAATGCTGCTGAATCATCTGTGATTAGAATGCAACTTCATTCATGCTGTTGATATGCAGTGAGCATCTGGACTTTCAGCAGAAGGACAAAGCATGCAGCAGTGGAGCAGAAGTTGCACAGGTGAACGTAAACACCACTGAGGTGATGAGGCAGCTGGTGGGCCAGTTGCAGCTCTTTGGCAGAAGTTGCTATTTCCATGGTCAGAAAAAGTTACTGGACATGCAACATTTAGAAGACAGGGAGGAAGTTACCTATTAAGAGAGAAAATTTAGGGTTTCATACAGATTTGGGTGAAAACATGAGATTGATATAAAGTCTAGTTTGTTGCTTTCCCATTCCCAGTGTAATTGAGAGAGGGCTGTCACAGCACTAGACAGTAAAGGAAGAAGAGGGAAGAGCACAGAGATGACAATATGCCTGGTGTCCTGGAAAGCCTTGTTAAAGGAAACTGTCAGGAACTAGGAAGGATAGGTTACTGCCAAATTAAAAAAATCTTAAAAGTATTTGCTGAATTTTGTTGTTAAAACTGAACTTCAAACAGAAGTTTTACTGCTAGAATCTCTTACAATCCCTGTACCATTCTGACAATTCCATATTTTTTCTGCATATATGAAATAAAGCAGTTTAGCGAGAACAGATTAAGGAACTCTCTAGACTTTCATTACAAGCCTGTCTCCCAAATCACCTTATATGGAAAATTATATCATAGATTTTATAATCCATAGCTTGCCACACTTACAGCGTCCATTTCTGAAGATACTGCAGCAGGGCTGCTTCTGCTAGGGAACTAGAAGTATGACATCCGTGAATGTTTCCTGCGGAGTTATCAATGCTGTCTTCCTACGACACATCACCTTTACAATACCTCCTTTTACTGCCATAAGGAGGATCACATTTTTCGTTTCTTTCAGGAAATGAAATGTATATTGAGTTGCATTCTTAATTTGGTTTATTTCAGTCTGTTCACCAATTACCATATTAGATGACTAGTCTCAATAAGTTACTTGTCGATTTTCATCAAAGCACCTGCCACTCATTGCACTGCACTTCCACTGTACAGTCTTTTTGACATTCTGCCTGGCAAGCCTCCAAATGAACACAAAGAGACACTCTGCTCTTGGGGAAGTTTTTCACACTATCCTTACAGGAAAACTCGTAAGCTGTATGCATTACATTTCAGCATACAGAGATCTGATTACAGTATTAAACCCTACCTATGTGTTTATTTCAATAAACAGCCTACTTAAAAATTCATTTCTAGAAATGTTTTCAATGGGTTGGAGAAAAAAATCTCAAACAAATTGCAATAAAACAAATTTAAATGTATTTGAGGGCGCGTGTCCTGGTTTCAGCTGGGATAGAGTTAATTGTCTTCCTAGTAGCTGGTATAGTGCTGGTTTTGAGTTAGGTATGAGAAGAATGTTGATAACACTGATGTTTTCAGTTGTTGCTAAGTAGTGTTTAGTCAAAAGTCAAGGATTTTTCAGCTTCTGATGCCCAGCCAGCAAGAAGGCTGGAGGGGCACAAGAAGTTGGGAGGGGACA
>JAVJGG010000061.1:4469390-4490455 GCA_035590195.1 Aviceda cuculoides | reverse complement strand
GCCCGGGCACCCCGCGGGGCCCCGGAGGCGCGGCCCCCCCGCAGCACCTGCCGCCGAGCACCGGAGGCAGCCGGGGCGGAACCTCCCCGATTCGGCGGCGGCGCGGTCGCAACTTTTGGCCCTCGGCGGAGCGGTGGGCCCCCCCCGGGGGGAGTCGTCCCGGAGAGCCGGGTGCCTCCCCGGCAGGGGCTGCGGCCGCCGGGGGCGGGAGGCGAAGAGGTAAATACGCACCCGCAAAGTGGCACCCGGGAAGGTGCCGACTCAAAGGGCGCCCTTGGCGATGCTCGGACATCTCCGCCTGCTTCCTCCCCTTCCTCTTGCCCAAAGGAAACCGCATCGCACCAGAATTCATTCCAAAGCTCGGCTAACGCGAAGAGCGTCGCAGCATCCCGAAACGCGTGAATTACTGTTAAATCAGGCTGGTGGCAGCTCTTTACGAGAAAGTTTGGGAAAAATAAACACCGAGACCTGCCAGAACGCTGCCTTGTCCTTTGCAACGCATTGGGTATTAATTCTGTAGCGAGCAAACGTTTTTGTGGCGCTCAACCTTCAGTTACAACAAATTAATGCCTCTGAGATTTAGTTCAACCTGTAAACTTGTATCAATCGCGGCTGGGTAGTCTGAGGATAAGATAGATGTGTTACCCCCTGTGGTTTAGCAGTAGGGACTGGGTTTAAGTGTATAGATAGAAAATGAAAACCAGTAATCACACAGGTGATAACGAGAAAGCAGGCTTGAAATCTTAAGTGTACGAGTCCTTAAAAAAAACTTTACATGAATAATCTCCCTATAAATTCTTTCATCTGTGCAGAAAATAACTACAGCCACAGCATTCGTAAGTTCAACTGTAGTTCACACACGTCACGTACAGAAGCATCTCAAAAGCACATATGTATATCCCAATGCCTCTACAGATGGCTTTGGGGCTTGGCCTGTTTCTTTTGCTATTTCAAGGCCCGAGGTGTGCTCCTGGATCCCCTAAATGCATAACTCGGTGGAACAACTCGTGATTGTACCTTGACCAAGTCGCACCAGTTTATGGAGCTGGGTCGTTTCACACAGTAAGTTCAGAATTTATTATTCCTCATCAAACATGAAGCAGTGTTAAACTAATGGCTGGAAACCTTTAGATCTACCTTGTTTAAATCTGTCAGATTACAGAGAGGTATAAGCTTAGTCAGACATTCATTTTCAGGATCAAAATTTATCAAGTTACTACAACAGATTCTCTCAAAATATATGTCCCACTCTGTAGGCTGATCCCTATTAAGTTAATAGAAAGATCCCAGGATGGATCTTTAAAGCCACCCGGTAGGTTTCCTTCATTTCTTATTTCAGCCCTCCAATTCACTCTGAAATCAACACAAAGAAGGCTATGGGAGGCTTATGTACCCAACACATGTAAATTGGAGGTCAAAACATTATGCTAAAGTTCTTTAAACTACTACAGAATGATTTTACCGTGGGTAACTTTGGTTACTCTTTGCAGTGAGCGATATCTAAACCCATGTTTACTAATCTGTTTATGAGAATGTGATACTAGTAGAAGCTTAGCAAGTATAAATTAAACACAATGCTGTCAAAATTTCTTCAGCTCTTAATTTGTACGTTCAAGCCCCCTTATGAGAAAATAATTTTCAACATTTTGATTAAATATTACTGACTACTTTCATAGGTTTGTCATATGGTCAAGTACCTCCTACTTTGTCAGCACTTTCATTAAGACCAAACTGATAAAACAACCTAAAAGACAATCTTTAATGTAAAAAATTTCTACCCTTTGATGATATGTGCTCAGGCAATCTGAGGCAGACTTTCTTCCTGGTGAAATTTTTGCCATTAAATTCCTCAGGGTAAATCCCAGCTCACACAGAGCTTATCGCTGAGTGATTCGGAGTAACAGTAGATTCTCTTGCCCATATGCTCCAAGACCCTTGCACGGGACCATGCAGCCCCAGGTTTATGAAACAGAGCAAGAAAGAAAGGGCCCTCCCAGATGAAGCAGCCTGTAATTCCTTTCTTTTCTCCATATATGTGATTTTCAGGGTGGCACCAAGGATCAGATTTGCCAAGATTTTTAGGGATCTCAATTTCTTTCAAAATCTGACCTGTAGTCTTTCAGTATGCACTCACCTATCTGTACAACACCGGCAGTATTTCTCTAGCCAGCTGGCAGTCTCAAGAATGAAGAACTAAAAGCTATTTTAAGGTGCTAAAATAATAAACAGGTAAAGCCCACGCAAATACATGAGCTATACCAAAATCCTTCATTAAAGAACACAGAAATCTCAGAAACTGGAATTAATAAAAAGTTATCTTTAAACATTTGAGCATTCCTGTTGAGTAGTGAATACTCACTAGAGGATTAAGGACCGCTCACAGGATTAAAACTAAATCATGTCCAGGTGTTCATTAGTTTCATCTGCCCTTGATTACAGAAACAGGTATATATTAAATGACTAGCCCAGAGCTTGTCTTTTGGAGTCTCAACACCAACATATTCTCCTTTTGTATAAGTACTGGCAAAAAGTTTCTCTTGGGTTATTTTTCATATCTGTTTTCCCTCTGTTCCCTTCACATGGAAGAACTTTGAACTGCAAGTCTTATCTTTCTTAAAAGAACTCCATACTCAGAAGGTTGCCATCATTATTACACATAGGCTGCCAGCTGAGGTTAAAGTTTGGGTTTGGTCAGTGGCTATAGGAAGAGAGAATTGTTGATTAGAAGGTATGACAGATAAATTATGGGCAGAGAAATGGAAGCCAACAGAGGTAGCATCATATTCATACATGGGTCAGTGGCACAGCAGAGAACAGCACCTAAATATTCTGTTTTCTGTTCCAGAGCTCCAGGAATTAAAATATTTTCTTTCCTAAATATGATGTATCCAAATGTGCCTGCCTGTATATCTCTTAGACAGTTACCACCTTCAGAAAGGTATCCTGCTGTTTGTCTTTGTAATATACAGTACATGTTAAGCATTTGATAAAAAATAACATTGGTGATTCTACCCTAAAGTCATAATTGCATGAAGCCATAATTCACAGTAATTTCTGTAGGAAATGTTTACAAAGAAAATACCCAAATTTAAATATAATTGTCTAGTCATGCACTTAAACAAGTTGGCTTTGGAAGGAGAC
The DNA here is from genome assembly GCA_035590195.1 of Aviceda cuculoides. Taxonomy (NCBI): domain Eukaryota; kingdom Metazoa; phylum Chordata; class Aves; order Accipitriformes; family Accipitridae; genus Aviceda; species Aviceda cuculoides. The sequence goes on along the minus strand of JAVJGG010000061.1, from coordinate 4,487,314 downwards.
ATTTTCCAATTTAAAAGAAATTATCAATAGCAAGAGAATAAAATAAACAGCAGGTAATGAAAGGCTGTGTTGAAACACAATGTTTTGAACAAATTCCCAGTCAGGGATTAATTCTTAAACATTTTAACAAATTTCTTTTCTGAATAAAAACCTGTTTCAGGTTTTCTTAAAATTTGAACCATTTTTCCCTTTCAAGTAAAATGTTTTCAGAGTTTATTTCCAGATTTTTTTAATTTTTTTTTAAAGCTTGTATTGGAAATAAAACTGGTGTGCGATTATTCTAATCAAGAGACACCTAGATTTTTATGAAAAACAACAGGTTTTGCACCTTTTGCAAGAAAGCAGCTGGTCAGCAAAAGAAAAGCTGTTCTTGTTTTCCTGGCTGCTGAATTCTGGAATAGATGGAAAGTCTTGGAATAGAAGACTCACACTGCAAAACTCAGAGCTTGTGGAGTGGGAGGTGGAGCAGACACATCCTGAAGATCAAAGGGAGCTGCCAGTAAGGAGCACACCATGAAGGCAAGCCTCAGCGCAGCTGTGTAAAACTTACTCAACCCAATAAACTACTTAAGTTGCTGGATTAAAAACCAATACTTGAAGAAAGGGTTAGTTAAGGAAATTATTCAATGAGCAGAAGTTCCCCCAGCTTTACTGAAATATTTTTGTCTTCCTGCCTCTTCTTTCACGTACCAGCTTGATCTTTGGAGGCTGCAGTGCTGAAGGTTCCTCCAGCTTCCATCTAGGCCATCTGTTTTGTCTGCTGTCAGCCTGTCCAGGTCTTCGCACTCATCGTGGACATACACTCAAAACTTTTATTGGCCCTTCTCCCAACCATTTTTGCAAAACAGACAATTAGCATCCTTACTTTCAACTACCCAGACCATATAGCCTTCTCCTTATGAGCACTCTTCAACGGTATCTGGGCCAATAAAGTAACTGCAAATGCTGCAGGATTAAATTCTGTACCGAGAAATATTTGGGAGGAGCACTGGCAGCAGAAAGTCTGTGATTTGCTTCCAACCATCTGATCAGCAGCAGGAGGAAAGAAGACAGTCTTTCTTCTCTGTGTAACTTTTGAAACAAGATCGGCTTTCTCCTCTGCATAACTTTTGAAACACAGGGTTAAGCAGCTTATGGCAGATTGCCTGTTGGTTAAAGGAAGCGTTACTCATGACAGAACCTGAGCTATGAATTGCCCAACACTACCTAAACTGTATTTCAGACTGAGAACACCAACCCACGTGTAACACGTGAAACCAAATGGGCACGTATGTACAATGAAACATCGTTAGGTTCAGTGCCTGGTGTCTTGTCTTTAGAGCTAATTTGTTGTTCAATACTGCAATTATATGGGATAAATATATTAAGTGATGATTACTGCGGTAGAAGAAAAAAAAAGGTTTCATTGCTCCTAAAAAAAAAGATAATAAAGAAAATAGATCTATGAAAAATACAAAATAGATCTAAAGAAAATAGAACTGTGGTATGCAGGAGATGAACTGGAGGAAAAAGATGATGATTTTTTCGACAAAATAATTGTTCCCAGCAGCAGACTAAGTACATGCTGCCAATGCTGTAACAAAAGAAAAAAAATCAAAAGGGAAGTGGTAAAAAATTTATTTGAAGTCTCAAAACATAAAGATTCCATGTATTTGTAACAATGATATAAATAGTATATATACATTTAAAGCTTTAAAAATTCATAATGTATTTGCAGCAAAGAACATCCATAACGCATCCACAACCACTGCAAATGTATTCCTTCATTTTAAGGGCTGTTCATTTCATTACCAATGGTAAGTGAACACATAAGCCATTTGCAGTGAAAGATGCAAGCTTAAAGAAAAGTAAATCCGTTTGTGGTGGTTGCTGATGTATTACAAATTGCAGTGCCCCATAAACACTTCATGAATCATCTTCAAAGTAATTATGCATTGGTATATACTTTGGTAATAGTCCATTGATAGTTAACCCTTCACACATTATCAGGAAGTGTAGCCTTGAATGATTTGGAGAAAGATAGTATCTTGATTCTTGAAATTCATGATAAAACAGAAATCCTGCCTCAGGCCACAAACTTAAGGAAATGGACAAACCAACTTTCACACATAAAACATGAAAAAAAGTGTGCCACTCTGTACATGTACCATTCTGGTGGTGGTGTTTTTCTAGTTTAACCTCAGATTCCTTAAGCACTTTTTAATTCTTGACAATTCATAACATCTTGAGCACTTATTTTCTGGTGATGTGTTGAATGGAGTTGAATAAGGACAATGATGATAGCTTTGGAGTTTTGGTTAGACTGAATGTGTCATTCGCTTGTGCTTTGTAGAGCAAGGATTATTTGCTAGGTATCAAATACTGGAGCCTGAATAGTTCAATGCTTTTGTCTTGCTGTCAGAAGAATGAGTTAAGCTAGTGTTGCTGTGCTGCTGTTGTTACCTTTTTTGTTCATATAGCTCTACTTAAAAAAATAATTCTGGGACATTTGACCCAAATTTCTAAGTTACTTTTAAAATCTACTGTTATGTAGATTTAACATCTACTTAATTAGAAATTTATAGTTATTTAGTAGAATCTTTAAGTAGAAAGATAATACTTCTATTTTAATGCCATAGTAGCAGTATCTTCATGTGCTTGTATCTAAATATCTATAAATCAGAGAGCTTCCAACTTATTTGTCTGTATAAAATGTTAATCTGTTTCATTTCTCCAAGGAGTTGTTATTCTGAATTACCATTTTTCTCTACCCTGACTCTGACTTATAGCATATGTAAAATTGCTCTTGAAGAAACATCTCAAAGAAACAACTGCATGCCCAACTCATCAGCGTCTACTGATTTTTATCTCTGTACTTTATCTCCAAGCTATTTTGAGAGCACCTTGGGATTGAAGACTGTTCAGATAGAGCTGATAGCTTATTGCTTTATATGTGGAAAAAAGGTCAAGCTGGTTTAACTGACCTTTCTTGTAGGAAAATTACAGGTTTGCATGTTGTCTTTTTGTTACCCTTTGTGGATGGATTGGTTCACAGATTAAACATTATCAGGTTCTGTGCTTCCCTTTCTATTTTCATTTCCATTTATATTTAGGCAGGGCCACGGAAGTGTTGAAAAGAATTGTTAAAAGGAACAATGTAAGCATTTTTTCTTTAAGTTTGGGACATTTGCAAGGGAGGAGGCACACCCTGCTGCTTAAAGAACCAGAGCAGGACTCCAGGAAATTTTAAGCCAATTCCATCTCCATCTGACTCCCAAGGATGCCAATGTCACAAACCACAAGCCACTTCCCCTTTCTCTTCAGTTCTCAAATGGTTTTCTTCCCCGTAAAATGAGAACAACGCTCCTGACTTTCTTTGTAAAAGGGCTACTAGACTATTTAGCTGTAAACACATAGCCAGGCTACAGAGGGATCCTGTAGTGGCCTGTATGGACCATGCCACTTGGTCCAAGGAGTACGCTCTTCTTTCTTAAGCAAAATAAATACTGCAGATGCTACAGAAAGGCTTTGTAGTTCTTGTCATAAATATGGGTATCTTGACAGACTAGAAGGCATACTCATCTTCTCAATACCTAGGTAATAATTCATGGGGAAAGTAGATGAACTGGGGAGCCTAGTTAAGCAACTGTAGAAGATATTTAGGGTGTATTTGGTGCTGTGATATGTTGCCTTTAATTCCTACATCGCCATAGCAGGATTCAGAGCAACTGAAGGACCGACAGGTTTAATGGTTTCTTCAAGTGCAACTTCTTTTGATTAGGCCATAATTAATAAACTTTTTAATATAAAATCAATTATACAGGTTTGAAAGTACTTTTTCCATACTTGCAGAATATGCAGCTTACTCCTTCTAGAGCTGTCTGAACAAATTGGCATCCACAACATCTTCAGCATGTGCTAATATTTTCATCACAACATCTAACTTTTCACCTTACGTTTGGAGAGCTAAATGACAGACACCTGCATTTACATATATGCAAAATTTGAAATTCTTATTTGAAGTACTGATTGAAATACTTAAGCTCAAAGACAGAATTTGAAAAAATCTTTCATGAAAACTACTTGATTCTCCATGCTCCAAAACATGAGTTTCTAGCCAGCCTTTGTAGTTCATGCATTACTGGATTTTAAAATTATCACCTGCCCCTCAGCCTACCAGTATGATTTTGGCATTACTCCAGAATTGAAGATAGCAAATCCTGGAGAATGGACTAATGTAATTGACAACCACTTGCCTAACATCACACTTGTTTCTATGTTTGACAGCAGAGAAAGGATTTAAAACAGTTTTATCAACAACGAATACAGAGAAGCTATTGTTTAGCTAAGACAAAGAAATTCCCTGGAAATAATGAAATATTTTCCAGAACATTTAGCTGTGGATCCATATTGCTTTAGATAGGGAATCAAGCTGAAAAGTAGCCCATTATAAATAAGAAATAACAAAGGAAAAAACATGCAGAGGTGTATTCACTCACTTTTAAGGGTAGAGAGTCCCAGAAAATCCAAGAGCTGCAGGAAGTCAGATCTGCCACAATCTCTGACTACATGTCTTTGGGGATTAAACTACAGTTATAGAAATAGGTAATTTCTTTCTAGTATTTTTATTGCTAATGTATTCACATCGCTGTTCTCATATGTGGAATATATATTAGATTCATAAAAATGAATTGAAATTTACTATTTCCTGGATTATCTTATTCCAGTTAAATCCTCGATTCATAAGGCAATTGCTGAAGATAAATAGAAATTCATGAATTCTTCATAAACTGCAAAAATTCAGAAGTTAGAGATGAAAAATGTAAGACACGCAACCCTTCATCCGTAGGCCACAAATTCAAGTCCAGGTTTGAGATCAGCAGCGACAAGATCCATTTTCATCTTATCACCTAAAGGCTTTCTAGTTGCATTTGTGAAGTCAGTTTGTACCCTCAGTTCCATCTTTATAGGGTAGGTGACCACATAAGTAATTCAACTGGAACTCTGGAACTTGTCACAAACAAGAAGTTGTGAAATGTGAAGTCTCCTTCATCCATCCAACTCTATAAACAGCACATGTGAGCTAATTTCCTAACCTTTCACTAAGCTTTATGTGAAACTAGACACATAGGAGTTCTTGCACATTTTTAATAAAATAAAGCTCCTCAAATATCAATCCTTTCTAACAATTTACTCCTCTGGAAATACCACCTTTGAGGTTTTTCTGTTCTTTATTGGAAAATGGTTAGGAAAACCTTCTCACCGGGGACCTTTGGCTACGCAACTGTTAAAAAAAAAAAAAAAAAAAGAAAGCTTCTCCTTAACTGAATAATTTCTACCTTCTGTTGTTAGATCGGAGTACTTCAGAGTCAGACTTACTTACCTGAAAGAAAGCATAGAGGGGGACATACCACTATTTATTTTAGGTTTTTCATGTTTCTTGTATTACAGGTTAGATTAATGGGATTTTTAAGGCAATGTGATAATGTGTGGAACCTTAAACATTTTTTATTATGCATGAGAGAGAAGACATGGAGATTGATCCCCACCTTTCTCTTGGCAGACAGTGAACAGCACTTGAAGTGATTCCTAGCATAACACCAGCCACTTGATCTGCAGCATTTTGGCTTTAACGACTTTTAGCCTATAATGTTGGGAAGGACAACTCCTCTCCAGCATTGTTTGAGATGAAGAGATGCTGAAGGCCACTAACGCTCAGCTAGAGTCTGTACTAAAAATTAAGTGTGCGTGGATAGTCACTAAGCTTATTTCTGTAACTACATCTATGGAACTAGAGTTTTAAATAAATCAGATTTTTATAAGACTTCATGCAAATTTAAATACTTAACCCATGCTTAATCTGTCAGAAGAATTTTCCTGAGAAAGTGACTGAAAGTAGGCATTTAATTTTGCTTACAAGGTTGATTATATCATCACCTGGAGACCTTAATCAAAGTAGATGTAGGATTTGTACTTACAGACCAGTTTGCACTTGCACAGCACACCGCTCGAGAACTTTGTCCAGTACCCTCCATTTGTCACCATTGACTACATTACATTCAAATTTTTAGAAATTAAAAATTACAACTGACTTACTCTTCCGCTCTTTTTAGAGCAAGTGAAAATTTAGCCTACAGGTAGCATACTGGTAGCCTACAGGCTGTCCAGATGCAGACAAATCGGGAAGTAATCTGAGAATTGTCCCTGTGCCAAATGTTTTAATGTCCTTAAGACACCTGTGCTTACAAAAAGAGTCAACACACAAACATACAACATCGGGCTATATTATATAGCTATGGTTATTTCAGCTGTACCTGTCTTTAAGACAGTATTTTTTTGGTACGAATCATGTTGAAATAATCAACCAGAAGCAATGATACTCAGGCCGCTGCAACATCACGCACTTCAGTGCTTTGATACATGCCAAAGATTTTCTAACATGTATTTACAGCCAGCCTATGAATATGGAAAACATCACATCAATACACAGATAAAAATGACGCTTAATATGGCTTTACGAATCTCCTTTGCAAATTGCCTTTATGCAAATAAAGGCCACATGTTAATTACAGAACCGCTTTAAATATAGTAAGGGATTAAGCAATTACGTTTTTTATAGAATAAATAAAAAAATAATACTCTCTTTTCCATTCTACTACATAAACTTAATTATGAGTTAAAGTGTTAATGAACCTATAGTAATTTTACACTGAGAACAAGACAGATTGTAATAGATTAATGTCATGGTTTAACCCCAGCCAGCAACTAAGCACCACACAGCCGCTTGCTCCCCACCCCCTCCCAGTGGGATGGGGTAGAGAATCGCAAAAAAAAAAACAGTAAAAAAGAATAAGAACAGAATATACGAAACAAGTGAATGCACAATACAATTGCTCACCACCCGCTGACCAGTGCCCAGCCAGTCCCTGAGCCGCAGCATCCCCTGCCAACTCCCCCCAGTTTACATACTGGGCATAACGTCGCATGGTATGGAATACCCCTTTGGCCAGTCGGGGTCAGCTGTCCCGGCTGTGTCCCCTCCCAACTCCCTGTGCCCCCCCAGCCTCTGCTGGCAGGGCAGTACGAGAAGCTGAGAAGTCCTTGACTTAGCGTAAGCACTGCTCAGCAACAGCTAAAACATCAGTGTGTTATCAACGCTATTCTTATCTCAAATCCAAAACACAGCACTGTACCAGCTACTAGGAAGAAAAGTAACTTTATTCCAGCTGAAACCAGGACAGTTAACCAGGACTCTGCCTAACGTTAATTGTAGTGGGAGTTCAACTAGGCACCTACTACTTCAGAAAACCCCTTTAGGTTACGATTTATTCCTTGAGGGAGAAAGTTTTTAAAATCTGACATGGCAGTAAGAGTTAGGCTTCCGAGGAGTTTGATCCTTTTCAGAATGAGAGTTAGGACACTAAACCACTTGAAAATTCTATGGATTTTATAGAAAAAGTTGCTCGATTAATCTTTAGCAGACTCTGTCAGGTTTTTGACCAAGTGTGAGGGGCCACTACTACTTTTTGTTATTAACCTCATTTGATGGAAAGATAATTTGTTTCTCCATTAATGTTAATCCCTTTAAAATACTTCTAGTGGTTCTCCAATTAATCCATGCCCTTTATTTGATGGCAGGGAGACTAATTGCAGAGTAAGATAATGCTTTTTATGAGTATGTGTGGCAAAAAAAAGTTAACCTATCTTTAAAAAGGCGGCTTTCTTGAAAGAGAAGCATTTCACAACTTTTGTTTCCCAGGTCTGAAAAGATGTGGACTATGATCCATATGTAAGGATTCCTACATAAAAGATTCCAGAAGCATACGAAACTAGGATTTATATTGCGTTCTTACACCAAACACTGTTAAAATCTTTCAGCACAACTAAAAAAAAAAACCAAAACAACCAAAACCAAACCTGATGAGTAGATAATATTTTCCTTGTAACTGGTGAGAAATAGATATCTGCAACACAATTTCTCTTGCTGCCTTTGTACAATACAAGTACTTCTATAACAGTAATGAGAAACATCCATTTAGTGGGGTTTGGTAAATATGGGAACATGACGGTGTAAATATTTAGTTCCATTAATAAAACAGATGTAACACGGCTGAACTGTGTGGCAACAAAAACAAAGACCTTTCACAAGGACCATTGGGTTCTGCAGCATTTAGGGAGTTCGTGTCAGCTTCATTTTAAGCTCAGCAATAGAACCATCGATTTAATTAGGTAGGAAACAATGAAAAAGGCATGGAAATTGATTTGGGATGTAGAAAATGCACATTTTTGGTGATACTCTTCCCCTGAACTGCTCGGTAACAGACCAGTTAATACTGCCATATAAGTAGCTATGTTGAAATTCCCATGTTAACATACAGAAGAACTGGAAGACTTCCTATCTATGTTATTATTTCTTCCTACACATGCAGGAAATGTCACATATTGGAAAATTTCATGACCATATTCTCAAGTCACAGCTGTGAAGACAAGTAGCACAAGGTCTGATCTCTTATTGCTCTACGCCTTACATAGTTATTTCCCTGTGCCCTGAAGTGGTTGCATAAAGCATACAAAATCCAAGGCTGCATATCCATGTCTTATATAAGCTTTTCTTAAACCTTACATTGCCATAAATGCTTAAGTAAAGCAAATGGGGAAAAAGCGAATCAGGCCTCAAAAGCTTTTCTAACGCCCCTTCCTGACAGCTGCCACCCCTGCACCCCCTCAGCTACCAGAACCTTGCCACATAAGCCTGACACAGCAGTGAAGCCTGTAGGAAACAGGTTGTGGACTGATCACACCGGGGTCGTTTTTGACGTAAATGGTGGTGACGTAAATGGAAAAAAAAAAAAAAACTAGCTAAAATGAAGATGGCAAAGTCACTCTTTATAGAAAATTACTGCATTATGTGCAGCATCTACCATGTTTACCACCCACAGCTGAACTTGGGCTGTCACTTGCTTTGGATAAACAATCCACCTTTGTACTTATCTGCCATTTCTCTCTGTCCTGCAAGTATAACTGACACAAACCCATGGCATACGGTCCCTCTTTCACCTTGCTGTTGACGAGAACCATGCACAGCTGAACTGACCATGGCTCGTTATGTAAAGCTAGCTGTGTTTTGAATAATATTCTGTCCTCATTCTGTACTCAGTCAGGATACTAAATCTGTGTTGGAAAGATACACTTGACTGCATACCAACAAAGTAAAAGGAATTTCATAACAATTAGCCTTCTTCCATTAGAATTAAAATGCTATGCAAATTCTCCAGTGAGATGTAATTCTTCCATAACACTGACAAAATCACTCCCCCTTACCCTTTTCTTGACTTTTCATCTTTTAGTGCCTTAAGTATAAAGTTAGTGCAGTCAATCTGCATTTCTTGCTCTCTTTTATCTACATGTTTCCTCATTTCTCTGTTTCATAACAGTTTCTTTGTTTCCTTATACTCTATTTTACATCTTTCTTTTCACTGGACAACCCCTTATTAGTTGAGTGCCAAGAGTAAAAGCTCCACCATTTTAGCACTCCTGAGTAGCAAAGGGGACAGGAAGATTTGAAGAGGTCTCATGATTTATGTATTTTCATTGAGCATTCTTCACCTTCCGTAAAATGTCAGAAAATAATGAGGTGATGAAAAGTTTTTGAAACAGGATGTGAAAGGCCATGTGTCAAGACATCGTACTCTAGTAATCCACTCACACGTCCCCTTTGTATTCCATTTTCGGTCAAACTATCCAAGTTTTTTAACAAAAGGATCACAGTAGTAGAAGACTAGACTTTACTATAGTAAATAAATGAGAAACTTTGAGGTGAATAACGTGTTCACATAATTTTTGTTATCTTTAGTAGATATTGTTCATTTCTACAGTGTAAAATTATTTATACCTCATGAACCTCATGATTACCATTACTATAAGCACAATTTTGTTTTCATAAAATTTTCCAAATATGGCTCAGAAGTACCATAAAACCATCTAAAGTGGGTTAGTAAGCCTACGTAACAGTCCTGGAGCTGAAGGAGCACACAGTCTGCCTTACAAACCTTTGAGGAAGAAGATTAACTCAAGGAACACCTACCATTTGTTCTATAATGGCTACCAGGACTTCACCAAGACAAGCCTGATTCTTTCCAAGGCACCACCGGCTTGGCCAACGGGCTCAGCCACCTGTCCTGTGGTGGGGCCGTTGGAGCTCACTGGAACCAGTTGGGGTTTTTTTTCTTAGCCTTTCTATAGCAGTAGATTGAAAACCATCTTCAGTGTGTCAAATCAACAAACAATAACACCCCGTTGGAGACTTAGACAGAAGTGCAAAAGAGTAATCTACTGTTCTTAATCAAAAGTGCAATTATGTGTAAAATTGAATTTGCGTATTTACTTTTTTGAATGCTTTTATTTAGAAAGCAATAGACTACTCATTTGGAAACTGCCAACACTACAGACTTGGAACAAGTATTAAAAAATACTATTAAACAGCTTCAAATTTTGATCCTTACCTGAAAATCAGATGAAAAATCCCCAGTTATAACAGAAATGTTAATTCCTAAGGTACTGTTCTTCACCACCTTTTTTTGCTTCATGAAATTTGACTCCAGTCAGAGAAGATTCTGCCTATTGTACCTGCTAGGGTAGACCTAGTTGCTTACAGCCATGACTGTGCCCTCACAGCCAGTTTATGTTTTTATAACTTCATCATACTGTCAGAGAATTCCTATCTTATTTATACAGCTGTAGAAAAATCAAGCCAGAAGAGTTCTGAAAAACCATCAAACTGTAAACCATTCTAAAACAACAAAAAAAGAACACATTATCACATTATTAAAATGCATATACATATATCTGCTCATTAATAGTTTATGACTCTGGTAAGGTTTGCATTCATGAGATGCAACAAAAAAAACCACTAAAAATTTTAAAGGAATTTAAAATTCTTTTACTACAGCATGTTAATAATAGAAAGACTATTCTTTGAAAGTAATAGAGCAGAAAAATAAGGCTAGATCTTGTCTCAGGTCATAGTAACCATCATTTAAAGACTATGAGTGTGTTTTGGTTGTTAGAGACAGTGACACAAAACCAATTTATGGTGACCAGGCAGAAGGCATCCAGCTGGAGAAAACCTTCCCAATAATCAATGACAAAAGGGTCACCTCAGTTGGGTTTTCACTGCAAACTAAGACAGCTTCAGTACGCACTGCTTACCCACTCACTCCTCTCTGCCAAAGAGAGAAAGGTTGGAAGAACTAATTAAGCCTGAAATTATGTAGCATCATGGAATATTTGCCTATGATGCAAGTGCTTCTGATCCAAAGGTAGGCTCATAAATTACCCAGTGGCTACAGACACATACATTTTTTAGTGTTCTGGTTGAGAACATCACATATACATGCAACTGCTATATTTTTGTTTAAGGCAAAAATTATGTGAAGCCGTGGCAAGTGTTTGGAGAAAAATTAACTATGACAATGAGCAGTGTTTTACAGTTATAAGTCTGATATTGCACACTTTTGCATTATATGGAATACCAGGTGATTCACTAGAATGTCTTCTGTCTTGCAGCAGAATAACATATGATTCTGAAAAAGCTATAGGAATAAATAGACACCACTGCTTCCATCTGGAGCTTTGTGCTGCTTTTAATAATCGGTCAGGTGAGAATCGTGTAAAGTAGGTAAAATAAAAATTGCTTCCAATGTTGAAATCAGCAGTGACATAAATACAACTTTTTTTTTATATGATGATCCATAAGCCCTTTACACAAAATTCTTAAATTGGTTCATGCAGGCCCAGCAGACTATAGAAACTGGGTACAGTCTACACTTAAATTTAGGATTATCTTCTTTTTTTGAAATGAAAAAAAATCAAACGATACTTAAAATTATAGTTTCCCATTTATTGCATTTTCAGTTAGGTAATATTTACAATAAAACCAAAGCACCTGCACAGTTTTAATAGCGTACTATCCAAAAAAAGTGTTTTATACAGAAAAGGACAAAGACATTGTGATCACACCCTATCTGGACGACACTACAGTAACTTCACCCTTAGTAACAAAACAACAAAAAAATTAGCATGCATAAATTTGGAAAACTTAATGTGCTTTATGGATCCAGCTCATAGTATATTTGTACTGAAAGAAGGCAAGTAGGTCCTGTTTCATTAGTATTTGCTTTAAAAAGCAACTTACTGTGAATGTCAGTAGAAAATATAATGAAAGAGATTATACATGTAGCTAGTGCCTTCTACATTATGCCAAAATAGCCCGAAATATATTTTTGTTTCAGTTAACATCTGTCCTATTAGATAGTTGAGAGGTTTTAAGAAAGCATATATCCAGTAAGTTTTTTATGTTATGGAGAAATTGTATCACTGTATTCCTCCCCTAATACTTCTATGGTAGTTTAGCTATACATTTTTAAGTTTGTAGTACATGCGATACAGCACACTGTCAACATCAGTAAATAACAGTTTTTAATTTCCTTAGAAAGAAAAATCTTCAGTAAAGTTTCCAAATTCTTTCATCATTTAAAATATGGTATGTGTCACAAATAGATCTTTCTCTAGAAAAAATAACTGTCATAGATTATAACATTTAGTCTAGAATGAAAATCAAATAATCAACATAGTAGAATTCCATGAGAAAATTCTGAAGCACTGTTTATATCATTAGCTGTCTTAAGTGATTATGAAGTATCAATCATTTTAGTACCTAAAATAGGAGGAAAATAGTCATTGTTCACCAAAAATGAAAGAAGACCCATATTGGCAAATATCCTTCTGGTACTCAGTTCTCATTATCTTCTTCTGCTGCTTAGCTCAATAAAGCAAGGCTTGCACAACTTAAAATAATACTTGTCTTGCAAGACTGAGAAATTTTGCCATCTATTTCAGTGAATCAAGACTGCCAGATTGTGTTCCATGGAAAGAATCTTTACAAGATTTGACGTTGTTCTTCTTGGCCTCCACTCCACCTTCATGCCATGATCCCATGATGACCTTTCTAACGTGGGAAAGTATAACTGAAATGAACAACACCTCACAGGAAAAGGAGAAGCAAGGAGATAGCAAGGAGATAGAGTGGAGAAAGCCCAGCTGTTAAGGCCACACAGATTCTATTTCTGTAAAGGCAACTGCACTTTGTAACATACAGAAAAGTTCTCAAACGGGTGGGAAGCCTCTAGGGGAAGGAGGAAAATAAAATTATGTTTTCTCTAAGAGCCTGCACTCTCTTTGACAGTTCCTAGAAATGATAGATAAAAAAATTCATGTTATCTACAGATGCTTTGGTTTGTCTAGGTCACCAGCCCAGGCAATCTGGGTTGTTCAGAAAGCAAGAGTCTGATACTGATGGACTAGGTGAGAGAACGAGCCGTCTGCCTGAACTGTATGCTAATAAATGGAAATTCTCAAAGGAAGACTTGCTTCTTTTGTAAGAAACAATTTCTGAGTATTATCTAGTGGTTTCTATATACAGGGGCTAAAGTAGAGTGAAGCGAGGGCACAACCGTATTGAAATAACAACATACACTCGTAGTAGTTCCCAAGTCAGTAAGAGGCCACACCTTGAACTGTGCCACGCAGATCACAGTACTGCTTTCTCTAATACTTGCCACTTAAAACTTTCAATGCTGATTTATGAGTCATACGTTATAAGCTTGCCACTAATTCTCGTTTAATATGGAACCAGTAACAAGTTTTGGTTGGCATCGTTCCACTGATGAATTCTATATTTTCACTGAAAGAAAAAAAAATAATTTAAAAAAATCAATTGAACAAAGGCCTGCAGTGGAAGTGTGAGGAAGTCACCCCTACAGTAATCCTATGGCTTCTGTCCCATTTCCACTGATAAATTTCTCACAAATGTATGGGCAGAAAATTTCATGCTTATATTGATGAGATTAATGGACTATTATCTCATTTCCAAGATTACTTAGAATTGATTTTATGGCCCCTTTCCTCTGACAGGTTTCAAGCTTTGATTAAAGAAAGGCCTTGGGTATAAAACCTATGCCTGAACTTTGCCAAATCTGGGCTGTGTTTCCATGCGGGCTTTTTGTTGGAATCATATTCACATTTTAAGAAAATATTTGCAAGAGCAAGCAAATATTTACAAATATCAGTGAGATTTTACCCTAAAGCAGGGAAGATAATTGATGACATAATTCTTTCATCATAATCATATGAACTTCCTGACAGTATATTGGCACTATAGAGAGGAGAGATTAAGGACCTGAGTCGATAAAAGAGGTACCACAAGATATTCAGTATGTTACCTTTTCAAAGTTAACACCACATTTTTGCAGTATTCTTCCTTTATTATTTTTCTTTTGCAGTATTATGCTCTGAGGAATGTACCAGCAAGGAGCCTGGTGCTGATGATGTATCCCAGTAGTACATCATCAGAAATGTTGCTTTAACAGTATGTTTTAAGGATAAGGTGCTTTAATGATGTATTCCTCAAAGTCATCACCAGCACAAATTCCATAACAGATAACAGTACATAGACTTCATGTTCTATACTGATGTACTAGTAACACTCCCATATGGCAGTAGTGAAGCAGAGAACATAGCCTTAGAATCCTTGAATATAATTATACTACATGATAAATAAATAAATAAGAAAAAAATAGCGTCTATGTTACTCTCATTTGCCTTCACAGAAATGAACTAAATAATCTTCTCACTGTACACACAATTTTAGGATTATTATTGGTTTTGGAAGATTACCTTGTCTGTGCATATAGTTTTAAAATTCTATATGACTTTGCTGATTAAAACCAGAATAAATGATTTGCTGACTATTTTCATCTAGAAATAATATATCATTTCTAGCTGACAGAAAAGAAGAGGGAAATGTAAATACATCAGTAGAACTACATTCCAACTCTGAAGGTAAAGAAAATCACTATAATATCCACCTGCTTCTATCAGATATTTGGCCATTGTCATAATGCAGACCACTTTTTATAGTACTAAATTATTTTTATTTGTTTTCTATTACCAATGCATACTAGACTGCTTGTAAACATGCTGATTATTCTATTTTTCAGCATACAATCACAACTTTTCAAATGCTGGAAAGAAGCCTAAAACAACGGTTAGAATAATCTCTCATAATTATACACAGTCAAGAGGATATACTAAGACAACCCTATATACAGAAATCAAATTTTTACAACCAGTTTGAAGGAAGCTGCTTCTAGACAAATATCGTATCTGGGAACAAAACTTGAAATAGAAATGTGTGGCAAATATTTTGCAGCGAGTTTCACACCTTACCACACTAGTTTCAAATATAAGTTACACCTTAGGCTTTTGAACACAGGTCTAGTCTGTTAGATAAAACATGGCTGTTTAGATATTACTGTGTAGACCCAGCTGACATTAACAGCCACATACCACCCAACTATGGTGCACGCTCTAATTATATACCTAAGGTGAAACTTGCTTTGCATCTACAAAGGAAGATATATTTGATGACTTGGTACGTTCCAGCAATTGAAGCTTGCAAGCTATGAATTCCCCAGTCATCTCACACTTTCAGCTGAACTGCAGGCCTGGTGAAAAGTCATTTTATAAACACATCTAATCAAATTCTGCTCAATATGCCAGGCAAATTGAAGGTAGACAAGTATATTCAGAACAGGCATTTGAAATTAATTTCACATATGAAATCAATCTAACAACCAAAAAAATAATGCATTTGGTGACTCATCTGAATGTCCAAACATCAAGAACCAAGGAAGGGAGAGAGACTGGAATAACTAAGTCCCGAGAAGTGCGTGACACATGAGCACAAACAGCTAAAGAAAAGTTCCCATCCCTCTGCTCACAGACGACCAGTAGGAAGGAAAAAATTAACAACACGAACAAAAAGAATAACACCTCAAGAGTGCAGAAGGATGCCTAGGTAGACAGAATAAATAAAAATAGTATATCAAAGCCTTTATGGAAAAGTTTTAAATATTTCATGATCTTATGTATTTTCCCCAATCAACGATAAAAATACAACTTACAGACAAGTGAAAGCAAAAATATACAAGAAAAGTATTCACTGTATTTCTAAGATAGATATTCATTGAAATATAGTACATAGCCTGATACTAAATAGCATTACAGTTTAGATTCTCCTCAGAGGACTGTTCACAGATACAGCCTTGCTCTAACACACTGTTGTGGTTTAAGCCCAGCCAGCAACTAAGCACCACACAGCTGCTCACTCACTTCCCCCCCACCCAGTGGGATGGAGGAGAGAATCGGACGGAAAAAGGTAAAACTCATGGGTTGAGATAAGAACAGTTTAACAGAACAGAAATGAGGAAACTAATAATGGTAATAGTAACAATAATAAAATGGCAATACTAATAAAAGAATGGGAACATACAAAAAAGGCGATACACAATGCAATTGCTCACCACTTGCTGACCCATGCCCACTTAGTTCCTGAGTAGCAATCCGCCTCCCCCCCAGTTTATATACTGGGCATGATGTCCCATGGTATGGAACACCCCTTTGGCCAGTCTGGGTCAGCTGCCCTGGCTGTGTCCCCTCCCGACCCCTTGTGCCCCTCCAGCCTTCTTGCTGGCTGGGGATGTGAAGCTGAAAAATCCTTGACTTAGTCTAAACACAACTTAGCAACAACTGAAAACATTAGTGTGTTATCAACATTCTTCTCATACTAAATCCAAAACATAACACTATATCAGCTGCTAGGAAGAAAATTATCCCAGCCAAAACCAGGACACGCACTTGCCGTCTCTTCCATATAGTGATGACGTTTTGTCCTCCTATCATTAAATAGCAAATACTAACTTCAAAATCAAGCCTACCTAGCAGGACTCCCTGACAAGAAAAGAAAAAAATTAATCTCTCCTAGAAGAAAAACCCTTCAAATTGGTCACACCAATCCGGTAATTGAAAAAATGACTCCTTCATAAATGCAAAAGATGATCCAGATAGACACAGATTCTCAAAGAAGTCTCACTCTACTTCCAGGGATGTAGAACAGTCCTTAGGGTTGAAAAATACAGTACACCTTGCTAAATTTGTGAGTTTTAACATTCAACCCTGAATCCTCCTCCTATACTCAGAGAAGCTATGTCCTCTAAAAAGATGAATATTAAATCACACATGTAATTTTTTCAGTCTTTGTTTTGACAGAATTATGAGCTGTTAATAACAAAGAAAATAACTGAATATATAAAAGCGTGCAAAGTTTTAGCTGAAAATTGTTCTGCTGAACAAAGCTGAACTCTGATTGTACCAAAAGATTACAATGGTTTTTTCAGACTTAAAAGAAGCAAAAATAAAAATTACATAGCAAGGTCAGGAGTGAACGAATAATGAAAACACACACACATGTACTCATGTATTTGTATAGCAGCACAAGAGGAAGACATCTTCAGTTCCTAGATGTGATGGGTTGACCTTCTGTGGCTGCCTGATGCCCAGCCAGCTGCTCTCTCCCTCCCACTCCTCATCAGGACAGGGGGAGAAAATTAGATGGAAAAGCTCACGGGTCAACTTCATTGACCAATTACTGTTGTAGGCAAAACAACCTTGACTTGGGGAAAATTAATGTAATTTATTGCTAATTAAAAATAGATTTGGGTTATGAGAAGCAAAGACAAAACCTAAAACACCTTCCGACCACCCCACCCTTTTTTTTTTCCCCAGGCTCAACTTCAGTCCTTCATTCCCGACTCCGCTGTTTCCTTTTCCCCAGAGCAATGGGGGCTGTGGTCAGTCCATAACAGCTCCTCTCTGCTGCTCATTTTTAATCACGCCTTTCCCCTGCTCCGCCATGGTCTCCCCAGGGGCTGCAGAGGAATCACTGCCCCGGCGCCCGCAGCCCCTCCTGCCCCCCTCCTGCCCCTCCCGGGTTGGCTCTCCCACTTTTTTCCTCGCTCCTCGCTGCCTGGGCAGGGCTTTGCCCTTTC
>JAVJGG010000061.1:4438213-4457062 GCA_035590195.1 Aviceda cuculoides | reverse complement strand
AGGAAGGGGGAATGATCAATCGGAGTTACTGCGTTTGTCTTCCCAAGTAACCTTTATGAGTGGTGAAACCCTGGCTTCTCTGGAAATGGCAAAACATCTGCCTGCTGAGAGAAGTAGTGAATAAATTCCTCATTTTTCTTTGCTTGCGGATGCAGCTTTGCTTTATCTATTAAACCATCTTTATCTCAAGCCACGAGTTTTTCCTCACGTTTGCCCTCACGATTCTCTCCCCCATTTCACCGGTGGGGAGTGAGTGAGTGGCTGGTGGAGGCTTAGCTGCCTGCCAGAGTTAACCCCCATCACCTGCCAACAACATTTCAGACTCTGAACTTTACATATACTCATATATAAACACAAACTTCCTGGGTTCAAAATGTGTGTATTCTGAGGAACTGGTTTTGGTTTTTGCTTCTTCAGAGAAAAAATGGCCTAGATTTTAATGCCTACTAAAGTAGCAAATCCCAACACTTACAAATTTTATTGCGGGAGACACATTTCAAATATCTTGTACATTTATATATTTATTTTTGAAATCACTTCAACTTACTGCACATTAAAAAGCTAAAATATTTTTATAGAGCTTTTACTCATATGAATTATATTTTTATTTAAAGCAATAATGTTTAATGACACTAGCAGCATTTTGTGGCTCTACCAGTTTCTTCTTGAAGAATTGGTCAAGATTATCAACAGGTTATCAAATATAGGGGAAAATAACAACAAAGAAACCCCTCTATATGTATTTTCAGTTTCATCAAGAAAAGGCAAGGTGCTTTTACATGCAACAGGCTGTCTATTCTTCATGGGTTTGGGTCAGCTGAAGAAAAAACATTTTATGGCATTTGCTACATTTCAAAATTGCAAGCAATATGTAATATGTTTCCCAAAACTTTATCTGAGTCAAAAAATATCCCCTACACAGTTCGTTGCACTGAACTCTGACCGAAGAGTCAGTACAATTTAGAACACTATGGACTTAGCGACAAAATAACGAGATTTTTTTTAATTTTCTTTTAGAGCTCTGTAAGAAACAATAAAAGGGCAGAATCTGAGGGTAACAGTGACTTTAGGCATCTCTGGCAGGAGCCAGCTGGAAGGCTTGCTACATTACCCGGCCTGGTGTGAAGCTGGAAGCAGATCTTTGTCTGAATCCTTGAGGCTAAGAGATGATAAGAGGCTCCATAGTCCTGTGGAGTTAAGCAGCTTGACAAGGTGAGCCGGGAGCAAGAAAGGAGCTGTTAGAATCCTCAAATCAATTCTCTGGAAATACGGGAAACAGCTCTACACGAGCTACATCAAGCTACACATTTTGCTGTAAGAAGCAAGTCCCACATATAACAAGACTATGAGAAGGCAGCTTGCTTTCTAAAACAGGTGATTCTAAAGCATCTGACATTATTACTGATTCTTTGTGAGAAGCCCAACTATATAAGGGTATTAAAATAATTGGGAGGGAGTGAATATATGCACAAGTGAGAGATCCTGAATTCACTATGAACAAGATGCTCCGTCCAAATTAGTTTAGAGAAGTTGGATAATCTTCTAACACTGGATGTGATGATGAGTTCAATGTATTATAGTAAAGGCAAAAAGCAGAAGTACACTAAGAATTTGAGTATGACCAAAATTTATGAAAACGCATTTGGTGGCATTTGTTTCAACATGCCAAAGTAATTCCTGATATGTGGGAAAAGATGCAAAAATATAAAGGATTTACTGGCACATCACGTTGATGGCACTGACTTTGACAGATGCCATTCCTTCAACAGTGGAGCTGGTTTGGGTGTAAACAGAATTCTAAATACCAAGAGAGGAATTTTGAGAAGACAAGGGGACCTGAGCTCTTAATTTAGTTTTATACTTTTTCTTTTTAAGTCCTTCATATACTCAACTTCCTGAAATTCTCCCGAATTAAATATTTGGAGTTTATTCTAGCCTACAGAAGATATCTAATTTGGTTTCTAATCTAGCAGGTGCAGATTTAACTCCAAAGAGGTAGGGAAGTTCTGTTCTTCTTGAGCTAGTATCCCGATTACAAACAGTCCATAAATGCGAAGACAAACAGAGTGAGATTTTTATAGCCTCTCCTTAACAATTGCTCACAGCTGTTTAGTATAAATGGACATAGGCTATACCATCTTATTTTTCATTAATAGTAGCAGGGTAGAGACTATCAGTTGGGTTTTTTTCTAGGGAAACTGTTTTTAGTGATGAATGAGCAAGAGTATTCAAGTGAGCAGCAGCTTCATGTGGATAATATATTTTACAGAAATTCAAATGTTTAAAAAGTAAAATATTTCATGTGATTAGCTTGACACTGTTGTTATCATTCAATTTTCTTACATATTATTCTTTACAAGTAGACAGCATCCTCTCATGACAGCAGACTCTGTAACATATCTGTTTTCGTGTACTGTAAAAATACAATAAGGGACAAAACTACAAAGCAGAATTGGAGCAAGAGGCATGCTAGTAGGACAGCTGAACTGAAATAATAATAAAGACTAAAATTTTGATATTTCTTTTTTCTCTTAGAAAAAGAAGAAAAACTCTATTTTCCAATTCACTTTCCATGTGAGTCTTCTCAACTTCCCAATCAACATTACTGTATGAATTTTTAGACAAAGACTGACCAGACTTCTTGAAAAGACTATTAACTGCAGCTATTCTGAAGCTATGGCTTCTGAATTAAAGGTCATGACAGTTATGAATGAGGTTATGGGCTTTTTTACACTACTACTTATGTCTTCAACAGAAGTAGAAATTTAAACCAGAAATAGGATTGCAACATGACAAATGAATGAAACTCTAAACTACAGAAATCAGGGCTAAGAGGAGGTCATTCATAAGGCAATGCAATGAATTTGTGATGTTGATGTTTTGACAAGCAAATAGATCACTCAAGTCCAATGCCTGATGCTAGCAATGTGGTACTTTTTGCAAAGCTTTATCTTAAGAAAACAACAACAAACCTTCCTTCAGAATTTAGATTGGCTGATTGAACAAGTATTTTAAACAATATCATAGACCTTGTTTTCCCCCACAAGTTAAATTCTTCTCTCCATTTTCTGATTTTTCTTGATTCTTTCCTTCCTTTCTGCCCCTACAAACTGCATGCGTGGACACATTTGTCCTTTTCTCTATCCGTCAGTGTTTATGTAGAAAGCTTGGCTATCTGAATTATTGGTTTAAAAGTAATGCAGAATTAAGTAGGACTTTGTCATCATATCAAGAAATCAATGATAAGCTGAAGCACTTTTTAATTAGACCACTGTGGTCCTGAAGTAACCCCGAGTTACAAAGATTAAATAATTGCTTATGGCATTCTCAATGTGTGCTTCACCATAGCGAAAAGAAGATTATTGACTCAACTGCTAAGTTATGAGAACTGATGAAGTCTTGCTGAGTGCAGAAATTTTTTAGCACAAAAAAACAATGCAGTTTTATGACCAAACTCCTTTGAACTATTTTAATTAAGGACTACTATGATAAGAAAGAAGTTGCAAAGCTATCTAATAGGAAGACAGGGTCCCATTTAAATGTTGACTCATAAAGTCAGCATTTTCAGGGATGTTACTGTACTTCAGTCTTTTATTTTCAAAGCCATTAACGTCTCCCAGCACATTTCTATCTACATATCTAGGAGCAAAACTGCCGTAAGTCTCCATGACTTAGGTACCTATGAAAGTCAATATCACATAGACGTTTTTTCTACTCAAGTAACTTTTAGATTTCTTTTTCCTTCTCTGCCTAAATTTAGACATACAATTTTTAATAAACAACTATCTTAAGCTTTACATTCAGATTTTCTGTAGGTGTAATCTGGCACAAGTCCCCAGATCTTAGTGAAGCCACCTTGCCATACCACTCGAAAATCTGGCCTTAAGAGTTCATTATATTTAGAAGTCTAACTAACTTAACTAGACATTTTTTCAAAAACGTTATTGTTACATTCATTTTAATAATAAAAATGTATGGGGAACATGCTAAGGGAAAACAGCATGTTTAAATGATAGTAGAGCAAGAATGGTAATAATATTCTTAAAACACTATAGAATTATGTAGCATGTGCATCAAAGTATATGCAGATGTAGGAATAATTAATGTTTTTGAACAAAGTATACTCATGGTCTTTCATCTTATTTCTTAACATTAAAACAAATAAAAGTATGTGCACTTGTATTTGATCATGCTGAAGTTCACCTGCCAAAATTATGCCATCTGTGCAAAACAAAAAAAATTCTTTGTCCCTGAAAGTATTCCATGATAGAGAATCAACAGAGCACTCTGGGCTTGCTATTTTTAAAAAGTATTCAGACCATGCAGGAGGAGTTTCAAAATCCTGCTTAGCTTCTCACTAGATTCATAGGTAGCAAAATTCCTGTACAGAATAACACTTCCGCCAATCCCTTGAGGGAAGCCCTAGCAAAAGCTGAGGTTGTCAGGACACATAAACTGTTCCATTGTTATTCTTGCTCTATCAATCATTTTCAGTTAAGAAAAAGGTGAGCTTCAGCATTGAGATACAGGCCATTTATCACGGTTAGGATAAAAAAAAAAAGAAAAGAAAAGAAAAAGAAAAACGTAGGGTTTATGAGCAAATGCACACGAAACAGCAGCAGAAACAAAGATGAACAAAAAATGCAAGGAACCATACAGCTGAGTACTGGACAGGGGGCAAGCTGCAGCAATGAGTACAAGAGGCACACATATAGAAAAAGATTCATGCTGTGCATATGCTTTGGTCTGAAAATGTTAACGCCAGCCTTTAAATCGTATGTGAAGCACAAGCTCTAAGGCATCTACACAGATATTGAGAAGAAACATGACATAAATCCAACCTCAGACTTGAAACCCCTGAAACGGTAGGTCATTAACTGCAGTGCAGTGCTGCTGGAGCTCATGTATCATTTGGCATCTGACAATCTGCAGGCACTCACCAAGTTTTCCAAATTATAAACAAAAGATCTACAAACCTGTCCTGCTGCAAATAGCTTATATTTTCTCACAGTATGATTTCCTTTTCATGGCATTACAGTATTGCTAACAGAGATACACACATTTAGTGGGTGATGTTAACAGGTTACTTGCTGCTCTGAGACACTAGAAGGGTATAGTGAAGGGTATTTTTTCCTGAATTAAGATTAATGAACTGAATTCACACTCCACTATAAGGAAATTACCTCCCATAGTACCAGATTCAACAGTAGCCTTCTATAAGGATTAAGTTTATTTTCTAAGTACTGAGAGCAGGGGACCAGTGAGTTTCTCAGCAATAAGGACACTGTTTTCTGCGAGATGTTAAAGACCTATCTCCACCAAGACGTGGCTCATTCATGGTCTACTTAAGAGACAGACAGAAAGAAAACAGGACTTGACAAGAGCTAAGTATTCAAGACCTCTAAAACTAAATGTACAATTCTGTTTTCATTTTCTTTACTGAAGGAATATTAACTTGCCTGTATTAATTTTTATTTTAGAAGATGCTATGAGCTCATCTTGATATTAAAGATTCTTTAGAGCACTTTCTATACTTCGGCTCTTATTTTAGTTTAACTTAATTAAAATCTTTTTTATATTTTCTTCATGAGACATACTTAGCCTTTCAATAACAGAATACAGATAATTACATCACTCCTCTCTATAACATTTAGAGATGGACTAAACAAAATAAGGCTGTCCAAATTATTGTGTTAAAATAGTGCCTGCCTTATTTTATTATGCATTGGACAGGGTTGGTGCCGCTAGATAAGATCCTGGTGATACTTTAGGCCCTGCTTCAGAATAATACTTACTCGCACTGAAGCCAACATATCAGGACACCAGAACTGTAACTATTTATAAAAGAAACACCTACCCAGGCCTTGGATGCAAATGACACCCCCCTGTACTGCTACAGAAAAAGAATAATACAGTATCAGCTGTTACAAGCACATCTAGAGGCCACAGCTATGTAGATAGTTGATCCGCACCTCTTTAAACCATACCTGTTTAATCACTTCCTCACATCCTATCCATACAGTTTACTTTTAAACTCCATAAGGTGACTTCTAAATTTGATGTAGAGATACTTTTTTTCCTGAAATAAAGAATAATAAAAAATTGTATATATGCACAACTAGATACTCTTATTAACACTGTGCACATAAAAAAGGCATTGAAATGTATCTTGCAGTTGTACTTTGTAAGACAAAGTATTTTATACACTACTGTTTTCCTAAAGAACCTCAAATTTAAACTACCTCATTGTGTGACTGAACACATATTTTAGATCTTAAAATATATTACGCTGGACTGACAGTAACCTTCCACATATAAGTACTAGCATTTATTCAGAAGTCTAGATTGGGAAAATTCTGTTGCATACAAATAACCTGAAACATTAAAATGTATGCTCCATCCTCCATGATCCAAAGGGAATCAGATCGAAGATCTGACTATGTGTTTTCTAAATTAAAAATTCAAATCAGAACATGTAAAGTAGTTTAAAATAATAATTACATGAATTCCAATTAAGTATTACACAGTAATTACAATGAGTGCTATTAGCAAATTCAAAATACAATTTTAGTTAAAGCTACTATCATGAAACAGAGCAGCAGACAGGTGCACCCAAACATCAACAAATGGAAGAGAAATTACAGGTGCTTGTATGTTAGGGAAAAGTGAAATTAACTCACTTCTCTGTGGTTTATGCTATCTCAGTAAACTTGAATGTTGCTGTTTATATGCTTTTGCAGTTTTTATAAACTAAAGAGTTCTTAAAGGATGAACACAGTGCACAATTCAGGAGACAACTTACAACATAAAAACAATTTAGAACCAGAGAAATCTGTATGCACTTACCAGTAACAGAAAATCAGAGTTACTGCTCTATAAAGTTTAGGTTTTGTTTTCTAGTATCTGCACCAGGTGCTTCAGAGAACAATGCAAGTGATGTCCTGATTTTAATATATGAAATATGGTTTATGAACTGAAGTTTTACCTTTAATAAAAAGCAAAAGAAATAGAGCACACTTCAGGTTTAGCTATCTGTGCTTGAAAATTTAGCAGACTGCAGCCAAAAAGCATGATTACATGTTATGAAAATTGTCTTTGAAAAATTTAGTATCACTGGAAATATTTATCTTAAAATAGCTGCAATTTGGGGGGCTATCATATTGTTTGTTTGGTACCACATGCTAAAAGCACAATACGTAAAACCAAAATGCACAGAAATACATACATTCCATGTGCAGTGTTCATTTTATGCAGCATCTGGATCTGTGCAATCCAGATTCTATAAGTTTCCAACTGCATTGTGAATAAAGAATTACACATCACATATCTGCCAGTAAAACCAGTTAAACCTCTGGCTAAATGCCCCTTCCCCCAAACTGCTACACTGATGTACCCAAATTATGTGTTCTGAAGCTTTACTATTTGACATTAACTTTTCCCTAAAAGCATTCCACTGAAGTTATCTGAAACTTCCTTTGATTTTGGTCTGGATAGACTTACTCTACCCCTACATGGTAGATTTCATTCGGTGTCTCACAATACACTGTCCTTACAAATTTAGTTGAAAACACATTGTCCTTATGATGTATCCACAAATCCCGAATCATTTCTACAGAACAAAATAGGCAAGTTGAGGTTTCCTTGAAAGATTTCTAACCTGGTGACACTTTCTACAGGAAACATTCTAAAGCCATATTTTTAATTAATCTTTGTCAGTCCTAATATTTTTCAGAGATCTAATTCCACAGTGTTCTTTCACAAAGGGCCTGAGACTGTTCAGTGCTACAAATGTGGGGTCCAAATGACAAATCTGCCAGGAGAACTACAGCCAGATTCAAATATAAACAAAGCCTCAGAAGAGACTTTGTATGTGTGGTGGAATGTGCATCCACTCAGCTTCACATGTGTGTTCTCTCTCTTAGAGAGTCAGAAATTTTTTTGTAACAATTTTTCCTTTCTTTTTCCTTCCAAATTGCAATTATTTTTTCCCCTTAAAAATCTAGCGGGAACTTACAGTCATTGTTCTTTTTCTAAGTTTCAAAGGCTTCCTAATAAGAGTAATGATAGAAAAGAATCTGCACCCTAACTTCTTATAGGTTTGACTTAAAAATCTTTACTTTGTCTTCTGCCATTCTTCAGGCACACATCCAAATAAACAAGAAGACCCAGAATGACTTTAGGATGTGCTGAACATTCAACTCCTATGCTAGTTAGCAGGACACACAGCCATTATGTGCTTTCAAAATCAGGCCACAATCATTGAAAGCTAGATTTTTGACAGCTTAGAGGAATGGAGGTTCCAAATATGGCATGACTGGCTTTGAGGGTGTTTCAACTGGAAGACATTTTTCCGAATCCCAGTTCTCCCATTCTTTCCTCTTTGCACAACCCTGCGAGAAAACCTCTTTGATGAGTGACAGTAAACCAAAGACCTGCCCCTATCTTACCAGTTTCCATCAAGAGGATGGAATAGAAATGCAGTATACAGCTATTACACAAGGCATGGGTCAAAGAAGGCAAATAGTCCTCAGAAATATATAATGGAATTCCCTGACTACATGGTCCAAATCACTAACTATTAATATTAGGGTAATATCTTTACAGATTTTCAATAACAGCTCAAAGCACACTGCAGAAAAATGTTTCAACGAGGTGGGGGGGGAAGCCAAACGTACCTGCTTTCCATTTCAGCAATTAACATCCATTTTAAAAGACACAGCCTCCATACCAATGTAGCCCTGAAAAGCTCAAGGGCCTGCAGTTCAACTGAGTCATCTGACTTTGAAGCAGAGGACATCTATTTTAGTTCATCAGACTTTCTAAAATTAACCAAGGTTCACAGCTTTGTAAAAAATACATACTAAAAAAATGAATTTCGACACCCTCAGTAGAAGTCCTCTAAATCTGGATTACATACTAATAATTAAAGTTCCACATTCTGAAGGCTTTTCTTGGGTTTTTTTCCTCTTTCCAGTAAAATCATAGATGACAGAAAACTCTAACATTAAGAAAAAGCTGAAAGGAACAAGCTGACTTCCACAGTTCTCAGACATACTAAAGAATAAAATATACAATGTCACGGTCAAAAAAGATGCAGCAGGATCTATTTTTGCCTTAACCTTAGCCCTGTCGAAAGGAAAAGAAAAATAAGTGGTCTGTTAATGACAGATATACATTTAGCCTTAGAAAACAAGCACCATTTCACTCATGTCTATTATTTACAGAGACCAGGCAGGGCTATCAAGAGATTCTTTTTGTGTTAAGGATTCCTCATGACTCCACACAAGACTTTGTGGTCTGGAGTCAGAGCTAGCTTACTTTCTCTCTCCTTTCCAGTATGATATAGAATCCATCTGCTTGCATCTAACAGGCAACTCACGAGCATTGCCTTTTTTCTTTTTGATTTTTCCTTTCTTCCTTCTTCTTTCTCTCTTGTGTGTGCATATATGTGTGCATGTGTATCGGTATGTGTGCGTAACTTTTAAGACTTCAGAATTCACAATTACATTATGATGAAAACTAATTTCTCTTGATACACAGTCTTGGTTGTCCTTAAATTCTTTAAATTGCTTATACCTTGCTACTTCTCTCTTAGGTATGCATAATATTAGAGGCTCAACCAGAGCACAATTTCACCTCGTATTTCTTGCACTGCAGACTAAGGACAGAAGTTCGAGCGACCGTGGTGCTGCTCCCTGCTGTGCCTGAGACTAAGCAGTAATGACTGTGGAAATGTATCAACGTAACTATTAACACTTCTTCCCAAACTTAAGCCAGATCTAGGCACTTAGCACAAAATAGGAAGTCCATAGAGGCTTTCTTTTTCTTTCTATCATGATCACATACATACAACCTCTCTGATGCTCTCTTCTATTAAAAGAATTGCCATCGGCGGCAGCTTACTTCCTCCTACCTGACACTTACTACCGCAGAAATCCTTCCTCCCCGTCGTGATCGAACTGAAGATAGCTCATGTACTTTCCAGCACTGACGAGTCTGGTGCAGGTGGTTCAGCAGAACAATGCTGCTGTGCTGATGACTTGGGCTCAGTTTCACCCTTGCAGTGCCCAGGAATTCTAGTCATTCACATGATTCATCTCTAACTACTCTGGCAGCTATCTCATTTATCAGCAATCCAACATATGCAGTGTCTTACTATTCAGTTTAAGTCAAAATTTGTTTTCATCAAGAAACATTAACGTTTTCCACATATGGGGAAGGTTACTGTCCTACAGAGGAATAGCATCAGCTGTTTTGGTTTAACTTTATCACTAAGTTATATATTCTCACTACTCTAATTTTTCAGTGCAGTCATAAACAGCATAAATTTCAAAGATTTTCCCACAAAAAAACACTGCAGCTAAATTCTATTTCTTGTCTCTAGTCTCCTGAGGGTTAAATTGGATTATTACTTTTTCCATATTTTTACTTCTTTACATCAATGTGCTTTAAGATGGTCCTATCAAGGTGTTTTTAATTTATTTCAAAATTATGATTACAGGAGGATCTGTTTTGATTTTACACTAAAGCCCTTTACAGGGGCATACAAACTTTATAATTAAAGTTAATAAAGGTAAACAAATATGAAATTACGTAAGCCTCATGCATGGAAAAGGAGAATGCTAAAACAGGCAGAGAGAAGGCAGAAAAATACCAATGAAAGTATTACTTTCCAAATTTCAAGAAGTCCACAAATTCATTCATTTGTTATGTGATCAGTGCTATCTATCTCTTGCAATTGTAAATTAGAGAAATACTGGCTCAAGAAACTTAGGTTATAGATTCTTATCTATGCTAAAGAAATCAATGCCATATATCTTTTCTAGCTTCCTGAAAAATCCTAACGTATTTATTTATGTCGAGGTCTAATTTGTCTTGGTCTTCAGTTTTATGTTGTATAGCAAATTGTAGCACAGTAAATTTTTTTTATTTTATCTATACAATTTATGTACATTGGGATAAGAAAAACAAATGTACATAATTCACTAATTTATTCAGTTAGGAGGTTCAAAAACAAAGATGCAAACATGCTAAAATATTTCTATCAGTCTACACTATTTAAAGTAATTTAGAAGTTTGTATGTGAAATAATTTTCATGGGGCGAGTGGAAGTAGCATTTACCTGCAATATAATAAACCACAGTCAATTTAAATCCTGTATTTCCACACTTATTAAACCACTACTAAGAGGAGTCCTGCTGCTAAAATATGTGGCTCTTTTAGAGCAATATCATTACCTAGTGATTTTGAAAGAGCCTTATTTTTCAAAGTGAGAGGGAAATAGAGATCTATTACCTTGAATTGCATAAGGTAACTCAGAGAAGTCAGGCCCAACTCTTCTGTGCATATTAAGAAGTGTGGGAAAGGGGAATGAACACACTCAGATGAGATCATCAATTATGATAGAAATACTGCTTACAAAGCTGCAATCCTAATGTGAAATTTTCACATGCTTACTGAAAAAAACCAGAAACATAACTTTTGAGCCCTATTTCAAGAGGTATTTATATCTTAACAGTCTACAGAAACTGCAGCCATTCAGAAGCACAGAGACCAATGCCCATGGGTCAGTCACAGGAAATCGCCATGACATTCTCGTACTCTAACCATTTTGGCCTGTTTTAAAACCACACAATTTAATTTCACTTTCCAATATTTTTCCAAATGTGATGAGAGTTCTGCTTTTCCTACTTCCATTAACTTTGTAAGAGCTGGTACTATACCATTCCTGAAATTCATATAGAATAATCCCCAGAGCTGTTTCAGTTCAGTCAGCAGTTAACACTAAATCAAAAACATGCATAGAAAAGTACTATTTCCTACCTTTATGCTGAAAAAACTGTTGCTGCTGTAATTTGTATTTATACCACTTTAACACATAGTGCTGACAGTGCTGTGATAGCACAATGCAGCACTGGTTTTGTATTTCATTTTAGAAAAATGATTCTGAGAAATTTGGTGCCTTATAGCTTCATTAGAGAGGAACAAAAAGACACATATAACTGTCTAAACCCCTCAGGGGCTTTCACAGCATGGAGACTGCTGGAACATAGAAATGCTTGAAAGAACTCCTAAAAGGCCCCTATCAACTCCAAATTCCCTTTATGGAGAATAAACTCAAGATACTTTTTTCATTAATTCCATCCTATAGAAATAATGCAAACCAGGTGAAACAGAATCAAGAGTTTGGACTCTGATTAATAAAGGTATAAATCAAAGTTTAAACTAAATAAAAATTTTCATCTAAATGGTGTTAAATTCCAGTGCTTGCTGAAGTGTAGTTACACTAATTTGTTTTTGTTGTTTCCCATGGAACCTCCATTTTACAACCAGAGTGCATGGAAAAGTAGGATGATACACATGCAGTTTCATCTACTTGACTTAAGTAGGGTAAGATAGGATTGTCTCTGTGGGTAGGTGCATGTGTACATCTTCTCCTTGAGTGCTGGATGAACGCAGAGTTGGTAGTCACAGTATGATGTGCACATTTATGGTATGATTTCCATACGTATTGAAAGATGTTGAGAATTGAAAAATATCCACCCTTACACAAGAAGATAATAATCATGCCTATACAGCTGTCATTTTAATAAACGACTGACTAGGCTAATAAACTACATACTACTCATAAGTTAGGTTTTAGGTATCAAAACTTGATCTGCAAAGGAAATAACAATTAGATGCTTGTGCTCTGAATTGTTCTTAACCAATCCATGTCCTAGTTCTTCCCCACCATGCTGTCCCAAACAGGCTGTTTGTAGGCCCAAACTTTCTCTCTCACTGTATCCTCCTTTTTATATAAAACTCCTTACAATCCTCCAATGTACTATTATTCTATGGATGAAAAATTGCATGATGAGATCACCAATGTACCTGTTCGAGCAGCAGCCTTTGTGAAGGCTATAGAGCTGTGGGGCAATTTGGCCAGTCTCTCATGCATACAGATATCAATTCCACAACCCTTTTTTCCCTCAAAACTGATGAACCTCTTGTCTTTTTAGGATCCAGAAAGTAGCATGTGGCAGCTGAGTCAAAGATTCTGAATTGCTAGAAACTGTCAATCCTTCTAAGTTATTCTCACATGAATAGTGTTAAACATGTACCCTTTTCAAAGCGTGTTAAAGCACATAACCACGGTATTTAAGCAGCAACAACAGCAGGTAGCTCAAATGCCCTACTTATCTGCAACATCAGTACAGGAAGAAGATCAAAGAAATATATGAAATTGCCATTTTTAAAATATACCAAAGGAAGCTGAGCCATAACCATCTAGAAAAAAAGTTCATTACATTTACATGTGTATTTACAATGTTTATGAGTTTCTAAGCCTGAGTAAATAAGCCAACACTAAATAAAATTAAGCAATCAGAAAGCTGTCATTATAACCTACTACAAACTTCAACTTCATTTAGATTTACCCTCTCCTCGTACCTCAATTCAATTTGAAAGTCTCGAAACTCCTTTTTAACCTCATCTTCCATAATGGAATAAATCAACAAGCAGCATTCAACCAAGAATAAAGAAAAATAAGAATGAACATGATATAAACGTATAAAAAAGAATGATACAGAAAAGGTCTGTTTCTGTTTACACTTTCATATGTATAGCCACCAAAGTAGTAATGATCATTTTGTAGTAAGAAATAAAAAACTACCGTTAACTCTAGGAACATCTAGTATGGAGGTAGGTGTAATAGTGTTTGGCCATAGCTACAGCTGGGGCTTAATTGTATCCAAGATTTAAGTCCCAATTCCACCTAATTTATATAAAAGATTTTCTACTAGTATTTTTTTTTAATTTAAACTATCAGCCTTCTCTTTAATGAATATCTAGAGAATATCATTTTGCTGAAAATAAGTTCTGTTTGGGGTTTTTTTCCATAAGTATTTTAAACTATTTTAAAGTATTATTGTTTAAGTTGCACATCAAAGTGATCTACTGGTATTGTAGAAAGGGCACCTCTATGTAATTGCATCAAATTGGCTCATGACACATTTATTGATAAGATGGATGTAATAATGTTTGTGCGTTCGATAATCTTCTTTGGCTATTACTGCACCTGCAGCATGGAATTGTCGTTAGAAGAACAGTAGATTCAGTCCTCGATTGTGGATAAAAATGACATGGAGAGGATGAAACAATGTAGAAAGAATTTTACACTTCCATATGGAACAGAAAATGTTTAATTTGTAAATAGTACCTTGACGTTTCTTAGTCCTCCTGAATTTTCATCATGTAAAATAATAATAAATAATCACAGACTAAAAGGTCTACGAGTTCACAGGCGACACAGAAATGTTTACTTACAATTCACCAGTTGAATTTGAGTTTGGACCTCAACAGACTTTCCAGTCTCCACTCAGCTGAGGGCTGATCATTTTGCAAAATGTTTATTTTCACACCAACTTGAGGAAAACTGTCCATCTCAGTCACTGCTACTTATATTCTGAGTACCACAGCTTCTAATATTTTAGCCATAGGGTCTTGGAAATACAGTGTTGCCCTGTCAGCATGTGCTAGGTTTGAAGCTGTCATCAAGCATCCGCATGGTCTTGAGTGAGAGTTATTGTGTGAGGTCACATACTTGCTTAGAATTTGCAAAGCAAGTGTCCTTACTTTAACAGATTATCTTGAAAGTCATGGCTGTGTGAACACTGTCATTGTTACTATTAGAAGGCAAACAGTTTGGGGTTTGTTCGGGGTTTTGTTTGGTTTTTTTAATAATTAAAAACATTGTTTTGGTCTATTTCACTAATATGATATAATTTGGCAAATATTTGCCTGTGAACCAAAACAGGTTTTTATTTAGGAAACAATCAAAAAGAAGCAAGGGGGATGAGGCAGTGGTGCCAACTGTAGTGTGTGGGGTACTGAAGGATTGGGAAAGCAGGATTAAAAGCCCTCTGCTACACAAAGGCAAAGCATCTCCTATCCCAACTGTTGCCCAAACCATTGTCTGGGGAAGTAAATGTCCTCTACTTCCTCTCTAGCCCAATAATTATTTTATTAGAAAGTAATTGGAGCAAAGATCAAAAGAACAAAAACCCAGACTGATTCCAGAGTACCCTGTATTCTTACAGTGAGAATGCTCCAATTTGTGCTCTGCTGTGTACAAAAGAGATCAGCTTCAACACTGGACTCTGCTTTCTGGACAGCACAGGACGCTGCTTCCTACAATACCCTATGACTTACTTTTAGCCTCCTCTACTTTGATGTAGTTCCTGAAAATTGTAAAGATACAGCTGCCACAAGGCTCCGGGTTAGCTGGCCCAGACACTTTGTTTGAAAGCACACGTGGCTCCTCCTCAGCTTTGAGGGCAGTGAACCAGCTTTGCAGTTGCAAGCCTTTAGGTGGGGCAGGAGCCTTCCTCTTGGTGCCAGAAGCCTCCAGCTTCCATTCTTCATATTCCCCAGAAGTTGGGCTTACTCTTCCACTAGGGATGGACTGCGGCCGTGTGTCCACATTAGTTCTAGTTCTGGGGTCTCAGGGTCTGTGTCCCCCTTCTCTCTTTGCCTCACTTTTGCTAACAGGTTTACGTAGACCTCAGTGGTAATCAGAGGCTACAAATAAGCCAAAGGAAGGCTGTGTAAATAAGCCAGGGCATGAGAAAGCATTTCTGCTTGCCTTGTCCAAGAATAAATTACAAGTGCATCGGAACATACTATTATGGATCAAAACACAGTAGCCTACTGAAAAAAACAGTCATAAACATAAACTATGACAGAAAAAAAAATCCTCAGTTGAAAGCAAAAACCACATAGCAGACATGACAAAACGAGACACCCTTCCTAATATGCATTTAAAAAATTAGGTTTCTGATAGAGTACATGGGCAACAGCCATTTACTTTATCTGTACATTTGGGAGCACATTGAGAAGCAGCTTTTCAATCTGAAGGATCAAATCTGACACAATTCATCAGACAATAACAGTGAAATCAAAAAGACAGTAACTGGAAAATGTAATCCTCCCCTGAAATTTTCTTCAGCTCACCATCTGCTTCCATTCTATTACATCCCACTGGGGACTCACTGTCTTGCAACATCTCCTCTGGGTAGAATTGCCACAGATGTAACAGGCAGGACTGATAGCTTCGCTGCATGACTCAACCAGCAGGCTTTGGGTGACACAAAACTTACCCTGCATGTTACCCTCTGACAAAGGAGAAAACCAAACCACACAAAAAACAGCTAATGACAGGCACTGAACCAAATGCCAATGCACTGCACCAATGCAAAGCACGTGCTTACGTAAACCAGCCAGGTTTTTCCTTACATGAAAACAGCAGGGTTGAGCCACCACAATGGAAAATTTACAAGAATTTAACTGCAGAGCTTCTTTCCTCAGAATATCCTCAAACACAAGCGTTCCCTCCAGTTGTCAGAGCTATTTTGCTGACACAAAGGTATTGATGCACAAAACTCATAACTACTTTGACAGGAATTTCTTTCTTTGAAAGAAGCCCCCCTGAGCCATCTGGAAAGAATAACAGCCAAGCAGTACCTACTGAAACGCTATTTTCTGTCTTCTACAACTCAAGTAAGCTAAAATGGTGGAAATTCTAATTTAAAGGATAGACAATCCCTACAGCAGAGAGAACAAAGGGGGCTGAGGCTCTATCAGTTATCCGCTGAGAGTTTAGAACATTTCTAGTAATTAAAACGCATTACCAA
Source organism: Aviceda cuculoides (assembly GCA_035590195.1). Taxonomy (NCBI): domain Eukaryota; kingdom Metazoa; phylum Chordata; class Aves; order Accipitriformes; family Accipitridae; genus Aviceda; species Aviceda cuculoides. The sequence goes on along the minus strand of JAVJGG010000061.1, from coordinate 4,440,389 downwards.
AGATTATTCTTCATAGATTAACTTTTACCCCTTACCTATATTTAAACTTGTGCAATGTATGCTATATACCTCACAGATGCAATAGCTTGGGAAAAAAAAGAAACTTGATTCTCTAAAAATCAAAGTGCATGTTCTTTAAACGCTATGTGTAAGTGAACATTTTTGCTTCCAAAGAGAGTCTTTCCAGCAATAAAGGAGCAAGGAAGGATCTGTTTAACTTAGTCCTCTGAGTTTCAATTACGGTTGAGTTTAGTGTGCCAGAAACTGAATCCTGAATGCTCCACCCATTCACCTGAAATGCTTTAAGCTATGATCAGGTAATCTGAGTCATGCCTATGTGAAGAACAAAAGATTTCTACAAATAAAAATTCTTATTATTTAGTGTATTCAAAATTTATTCAAATAACTATCAGATAAGGTGTTCTACCTAAAAACTGCAGAAGTGTGTTGGTCCAGTGTAGGTGAAATCCTTTGCTCTAAAATACCCATTTGCTAGAACTCATTCCTCCCTAAAACTCCAGCCCAGAAATGCATACGAGTATGTCCTTACTTTTACTCAGCTAAGCACCTACATTGCTACCAGATGGCCAAGTCACATTGTTAAAGTCAAATCTGTGCATAACAGTTTTTCCTACTAAGCCATAATCCTTTGGGAACCAACAATTCCTGCCACTGTTGTGATAATGTTTACTAGAGATGTAAACAGTAAGAGCAGCCTGCAACGGTTCTTCCATGCTTTATGTTTACTGTCAGCAACATACTGACAACATACAGCAACATTAAGTGGTATCCATAATGACCCTGCCCATCATCACATCAGCTCCAAATCCTAAAATTTTTTAAACAGTAACATACTTTAGATTCTATTAGGAGAAACATTTCTTCATACCTTGAAAACACCCAATAAAATTGAAAATTATTGACAATAATGATATCTTATATACCGCTGAGGAATGTTCAAGGAATTAACAAAAAGGAATTTACCTAAAATTTCCCATTTTTTCCTCTGGTCAAGTTTTTTTTACTATTATTACTTAGGTGAACTCTTATGATAGCTTCAAAATACATGAATGAATTTCAAGCCAAGTGAGGGAAAGCAATTCACGTTACTATTCACACGATTTTAAGATATATTATATGTTAAAATTCACTTGGTTTTTTATTGAAATGCCAGAACATCCAAATGCTGAAATGCTTGCACCTGATTTTTGTAAAAGGTCATGTTGATTTTTCATGATGAAAAGTTCATACCTTCCTACTTGGCAAAAATGGATAATATTCAAAATGAAAACAAAATACTCTTAATGAGTAACTTTTGATTTACTGAATTATTGTTGTGTCAGACTAGGTAAACTAAACCAGAAAACAAACAGATCTTTACAACAACTGGCAAGGATCATAATATGTAAGAACAACAGGAAACTCCTGAAACCTTTAGAAACCCATTTGAAAACCCCTCCGTCAGATTCATTTAAGTTTCCTGAAGTCTGGAAGCCTCCAGGGACTTTGGACCCATTGAAAGCCTGTGACAGTGCATCAGTTAGACAGACATGGAATGAATATAGATGTTGTTATTTAATCTACTCTAAGGTCTGTCTTAAATTTCTTAGTATCTGATTAACATACATCTATTGACGCTATCAATTTCTGATATGGTATTACCTTTTTTATATTGTAATGCAAACTTTAAAACGACAGGAAAAAAACCCACCCAGACTGTTCTAAACACAAGACTGTTTGTTTTACCTCTTATTTTTCTGATCAAATTATTATTCTCCTTGTGTGATGCAAAGTGTGATCATATTCAATTAATTGGAAAAGTATGTTTCATTTTGCACATTTTCAGTATGTATGTTGTTTTCTTCAAAAATTCTTCAAAACTGTGATGCTTTGGGAAACCATTTAAAAATCAGAATACCTCATGAAGAACTATTTTTCCCATTCACATTCAGAAGCATTTGTTTTAGGAGAACTGTTACCAGGACAACTTGTTTTGGTGTTAGGACGTCCATTTTGACCTAAGAACAAACTCACTACTTGACATTTCAAACTATCCTGGCACAGTATTATTTTTTTGTCTTTCAAAATCCACTGTGCTGTGGTGGGGGGGGGGGGGGGGGGGGGGGGGGGGGGGGGGGGGGGGGGGGGGGGGGGGGGGGGGGGGGGGGGGGGGGGG
>JAVJGG010000061.1:4418060-4438113 GCA_035590195.1 Aviceda cuculoides | reverse complement strand
GTTTTATGGTTTGGTTTCCTTCCCCCACCCCCCTCCCATGTTTCCACTGTTGCTGTGCTGTAAATCAACAGGACATTTGGCTCACAGCACCACTCATTCAAACAGGTTTGATAAAGACAATGGCTAAATTAAGCATTGTGCTTGCTGTTATTTTCAACGGCTACCACAAACCACTATCGTGAAGATGTGTGCTGTCTCCAGGGCCAGGAATGGGGAAATGTCTAGAACGTGGAATATCTGGAATGCAAGTTAAGCCTTGGCACAAGTAGTCGAATTTTAGTGTCAGTGGGAGCTAACCCAGAAAGGAATGCAGGTCTGTGGCAGCGGAGACCACAAGAATCCTTGTGACATACGCATGAACGTACCTTTGAAAATCTACCACCTGAGGATGGAAAGATTACTGGATCTATTAGGGCAACACATGCTGTCGGGGACTTGAAATTTAATCATTTATAACACTGCTTTACAAACATTTTAGCAGCAGATTTCTGGGAGCACATCATTAGCTTATGTAAACCCCTATTTTAATGAGCCCCACCTTTCCTGAGAAGGACTCCTAGGTCAGGCCATTAACTGACAGCTACTACACATTTTTATTTTTTAAGTAACTTGTATATTCTATGTTACATTAAAGATTACAAAACTACTGAAGATTTTAGTTACTGAATATGATAGTGGTCTCCAGTCTTATTTTTCAGATGTGTTACCAGACATACCCCCTGCTATGGTTGCCAGTAACTAGCTTTTAATTAGCTGTTTATGCCACTCACCAGAAAGGTCCTTGCAGATCTCAGAGCTCAAGAATTCTTATGAGATTCAGTAAATGGCAGGTGACCTACTCCAGATCAGTGCATGTATGAATATCCACTGTCCCAGTACTTGATTTTAGAAGAGACCCTTTTACAAATTCCTTCACGCTTGCAATAATAAAAAATAAAGCCCATCATCCTCACTCATTTTTTCCCTTAAAATTCACCTTTGCTGCAAGGTCTTTCCTAGTTAATAAAACCCAGATTGTGGATGTGTTATGACTACAGCCACATCTGATTGTCATTTCTTATCTTACATTTAGAGCATAAGCTTTATGAGGCAAAGTCTGTGTTTCTGGACTGACTTTATATATAGTGGCTAGCGCACAGGTTCAATTCAAAACTGTGTCTCCTAGGAACTGACACTAATCATAAAAGTAACAGTATTAATGTGTATGCATTATCAATAATATCATTATTGTTATTCTCTGATAATTTTCATAGTTTCAAAATCAATTGAAATTGATTTTGAAATTGTCAGGCAATTATTTTAAAATATACAGTGGACGTATTATTTTCTAATAACCCTACAACTGTGTCTCTTGGTTAAACAAAAGGGACAAATTCAGCTCCAACTAAGCATGAAATATTCTGTAATGTTTTCATTACGAGGTTGCATACCGAGGTTGTTCATTAGTTAGACTGAATAAGTAGACAATAAATAAAAATTGAGCAAGAGAAATGTTCAGGGCATCAGCGTAACCTCGGCAGCACTTCTAGTTTTCCTTCGATAATCACTCTTTGCAACCCTTCTAGATTCTCGCACACCAGAGGACCGCTGCTTCCCTTTGTCAGCAGTGCCGTGACTGTGACGGGTCAGGAGAGGCAGCTTCAGCTCTCCAGAGCAGTCCCCAGGTTGGCCATGGCTACTGGCTTTTTTCCTCCCCGGGCTGTGGTAGTGTCAGGGGCTTTACTGCCAAGCCCAGCTTTGGTTTGTGGTTTTAGTGAAAACCACTTCATGTATCAGAGAGAAAAATATTATTATTCTCTCTTTGATTATTGGTTTTAAGTCCAATTAATTGGAGACTAAAGACAGGAAAGCTAGTATACAACACATTTTTTCCTTTACCATGTCTGCAGCCTCTCCCATGTAAGCAAGCTGGGGTTGCCACCTATTTCTTACAGTTAAGTAATGATCATTACAGAAGAGAATTAACGGTATTATAGGATATATATAGAGATACATATGTAGCTGTACATTAGGAAGCATCAGTATGCTTCTTCCTTTACTTATCAGTTTTGCTATGAAAGAAGAACATGAGGATAATATATACAGAGCATTTAAGAATATGTGTTTCCTCTGAATGCACTCATTTTGATGATATTCATCATCACTAACCACAAGGTTTGCTTCCATTTCTTTTTATTTCAGCAAAGAAAGCTTTCTCACCAGCAGTATTTGCACTTCTACAGATTTCGATCCTCCCACTGGTGGAAGCTGTATGTACTAGCTGGATTCAATGAGTGAATTTAAATTACAGAAATATGTACATAAATATTCATTTCTTGAGGCTGTTTTCACCTCCTCCTCCCTCCAAAAAAGACTAAGTACTATAGTCAGTGGATAAAGGCTCTGTCAGTGCAAGAAGGAGAGAAAGAAATCAGGTATCAACTTCCCATTCACTAAGCCAGTTCAGTGACCTTGTGTCTTTTAGTGAAAAAGACTGAAGACATGTTAATGCTTCAATCAGCTGCTTCTTTGTAACATCCTGGGGACATAATGTCTAGTTGTATAAATCATGTGTAGCCTATGCACCACTCCGGTGTTGATAGCATTCTGCTTTCTCTGCTTTTTTAAGAATTAACAGCATTGAGAAGCATCCCTGTTAGAAATTAAGGTACCTAAAATCTTGGGGTTTGGTGTTTTGTTTTTAAAAAATGTAAAATAAGTGAAACCAAAGATCTCTTTTTTCTTAACAAACAGCTATTATTTCTAAATCTTTGCAAATATGAAAGATTACAGAAATTGTTCTCTCATTGCCCTGCCAAACTCAGGCATCTGCAGACTAGTTAAAACAAGTAGGATATAAAATTATTTTTATCTTTCTGCATATAAGAATTTGGCATTAAACTTACATTTATCACCCATTGTGCAACATTGCACATGGTAGTATCTCTGGAGGTCATTCTTACTAGCTAGTGACAGCAGTCTGAATTTAGAAGTTATTAGTCTAAGAATATGACAATTTTTACACAGTTCTTTAGTGAGTAACTATATAAAGTGGGCAGAGGAAGATAAAGTAGAAATGTAGGGCAGCGTTAAGCATCACATTTCAGAAAGGACATACTCACTGTCCTGTTTTTGTAGGAAGAGCAATAGGCTTCTCTTGCCCTTTCTTTGCCGCATTAAATTCATTTGTTATAATGTAGACTGTCCTTTCAGATATACACCTGCACCTGTAAATTAAGCCTTACTTCATGAAATACCCAGTTCCATGGGACCAGTCAGAAGTAATTTTTTTGATTGATTGGTTTAATGGACATTGAATAAAAGTATAGCAACTACTGCAGTATTCTTGGGTGGATATCTTTCAAAATTTCTTTTCGTTAACATAATCTGTATCCATGACCTCAGAAAATTTCCTGAGCACTGACTTGAAAATTCCCATTTAAAAAAAAAAAAAAAAAAAATCTCAGCTAGTTCTTCTCAAAGTAACTGATACACAGTGAACTTGGGAGATACAACAGTCAGTTACTTCCCTTTAGACCCTTAATATTAGATATGAGATACACGTTTCATTTGATGTCATCAACTGCAATGGTTCGCATGGACATATGACAAGATAACTTAAGGAATGTGGTGGAAAACTTCCATGGAATAAGGAACCTCAACGAGATTTTTAAATGAATGGGAGTTGGGTGCTTAACACATTCCTTGGTCTGTATTTCCCCTATAAGCAGTTAAACAATTAGAGGACATAAAAATAACATTAATAGCCATTCACTGTCAATGTAGGCTAGAAATCAAAATGCTTTTGAAAAGACAGCTCAGGTAAGCTCCTTCTAGTGTTCCTCTATATTTTTGACAGGAGGATATCTATTATTATCCAGCAACATTGGAAAAGGCTTTTTCTCCCACTTAGCTGTATCAGATTATATTTCGCTATCACTTTCTCTCTTCACCCCACTTAATGATGACTGGGTTTTGGCAAACATCTGCAATAAAATGGCTTCTCTTTTATGAAGCAAAATAAACAACACATGGTGGATTTAAGACAACCAATCACCTCCCTCTTCAAATGACTTTCATTGCACTTTCTCCAGATAGTAAGCGGCAGCTGTGTTTAATGAGCTGGAAGAACAGGTCAATAAAAAATATATATATGCACATTGCTTAAGTATATATTACATATATGTAGACATTAAGGCAGCTCATGGTGTTTACCCTACTAAAGGATCTTATCATAATGACAAACCACCACAGGTTCCACCAAACAGGATTAAAGATTATTTCCTCACCCAGTACTGCTATTAATTCCTGAGTGGTTTAAACCTATTTTTCAAAACTGTAGTTCCAGTACAGATGATCAAGAGTCCATACCAAGGATCTGTTTGCCTCACTCTGTAGAGTTAATTCTTGAAATAGATGCCCATTGTCTGTTCTGATAATGTTTTTCTGCTAATTCACAAGGCAGAGTTATCTCTCCGAATCAGCTGCTGGTATACTCTGTACATTTTACTAATGCAAATAAACATTAAGAAATTACAAAACAAGAGGGGTTGTTTATAATACTAAAACCAAGTATTTTTGAGAGTTATTCCTAGGGAATACTACAGAACTCGCCTACTGAAGTAAACCCAAAGCATTTCTACACAGTAACTGTTGGTACTAGAACCCACCTCCAACGATTTGTCTGACACTATTCAGCACTTCCAAAACAGTGATATTTTCAATTGTATATTTATTCTCAGGCCTTTTCTTAGCCTCAGAAAATTTTTTAAACCAATGTACTGAAAAAAAGTGCAAGAAAGGCACAAGGTTACTGTATCTGTTTAAATGGCATTTGAACATCATTAGCCCAATCAAGGAGATTCTCAAAATTGATAGAGAAAATGTGAAATACTCTCAACCAAGAATATAGAAGCAGAGCACAGCTTAGACTAACAGCTCAGAGTTTCTAATTGCACTCTTAGAAAGCATCCTGGCAATAAGGTGCTTAAATTACTACAGCGGGATAATGATCATCAAACTAGTTGGGAGGCATCTGGGATTGTGACTTGAAAGAATGAAGCGTCTCGGCTCTATTCTTTCACGTTCACGTACACTTCTGAAAAAGCTGAGTCGATCCTTTCAAAAGTGAACTTAATGAATAAAAGTGTAACAGCCAAGAATTTATTAAACATTAAGAAAAGGATCAGACCAAATGATCCAAATGCTAGCTCTGTAGGAGTAAAAGGAATGTCTAATTAGCTGTTGCTTTGCACTGTAACACAGAATCAACTAGCACACCTTTGGATTGGCTTTCGGATAAAAAGCATTCCTGAAATGTTCATAAGAAAATAAAATTTGTCGCATGCTGAATCGAACCACTGAGTCCTCAAAGCCTGGTGGTCTGTTACCTAGCAAAGACCACCATCCAAGATTTCACAGTAAGAGAAGAATCTTGGCGCTACATTAAGTGAAGTGTAATGCCCCAGGTGAAAAAGATGCATTTTTTTGAATCTCTGTATAGGAAAAGTATTAACAAATGGGCTCAGAAGGGGCAGGCAATAAGTATATTAGCAGTCACCTACTCCATTTCCCAATCCTGTTACAATGAATTAAAATAATGGTAACGATCTCATTATATATGGAGTCAATCCTACCAGAACTGGGGGATCCACCTGAAGTTCAGACACCAGATAACAAGAGGAAAAGATGGGAAAATGGCCTCCCTTACATGTTCCACAGACCACAGTGGGCTGGAGCGACATACTGCATTGAGTTACACATGACAACATGCAATTGTGCTCTCATAGCTTCCAGCTCTGCCTAACACTTAAAACAAGAAATTGAAAATTCTTATTAAGTCATTTCTGGAAGAGAGCAAAATCTCCTAGAGATGGTTTTAAATTTAATTGTTTGTGAAGAACATCAGCACCTAAACACAGCAGTTTAAAGGGAAGTGAACAGCTTTCAATTTACCTTGCAGTCTATTATGATCCCAGGCTGCTGATGCAGAAACTTCTGTACGCTAGCATCTATGTGGCATCACTGTGCCAAGATATAGTCGTGCTTATTTATGCAGCACATTCATAGCCACCAGCAGGAGAGCAGAGGGGGTGTGGGAGGGTAAAGTCACCTCTGCCACCCCTGAACAGAACGGCTCATGAGCACTGAGCTTGTATCCAAACGTTCTTTGTACACCCTTAATATTGATTAAGCATGGGATATTAAGCAGGTGGCAAACATAGTCCAAAGAGCAAAAATATTTTAGTTTAATTCAACTTCTATTCCATAAACTACTTACCAGGTTAAAGAAAACCCAAACAACCCTTCCATGAGGCTTCAACAGAAAGAGGGCAGATTTCCATCACTTTCAGAAGAACAGTAGGGAGCTGAGCAATTTGAAAAGCCAGTTTCTTACCTAGAAAGATGAACTGATTTACCTTGCTCCTTGCATTCTCTTAAGGTAGACTACAGACAATTATATTCAGATACACTAAGTATTTTCTTGTTTGTAAGTATAACTTGAGATGACACATAGCTCAGAATCGCCTTGAAACTGTCATTATAAGAACTCTGTCACCTTGTTTTAAAGGATTTTCTTGGTTTAAATTCCAAGTCTCAGTGAAAGTCAGTTAGATCAGGGTTTCTACAGACAAAGGAAGTTTTCAAACTTTACTGTTTGTGCTTATATTGAGTCTAATAAGTTAGTCACAAACTGGTGGCATTTGCTGCATTGTTTTACTTGTCACAGCTATAACAATTGGTGTGTCTGTTTCAATTTGATTATATAGTACTTGGGAAGGCTTAATGCCAAATAGTTATGATTTCAACTTATATCTCAGCAAAAGTAAAACCAGTGAGACTCTATTTTGTATACCATTTAGTATCCACGCAGAATTTTCAAGGGGATTTTGAGACACTTCTTTAGCAATAATGCAATTTAATGACATTTATGACTGTGGTTTCTAGTTTTAGCTCCAACCAAGGCACTTTCATAGTATGAAGTTCTTCTACCAAGTAACTGAACTCTGTGCCCAGTCAGGGCGTCCTTCTCATTCTTCATGAGATATTTCATCAGCAAAAACTCTATTCTATTTAAGACTCCATTCCAGAGTTTGGTGGATCCTGTGGTACCAGTATAGTATACAATGTTGTCTGATATTGGGAAGATGACAGAACAGCCAGACAATACATATTTTTAATTATCTAAATGAATATCTTTTGCCTATCAGTCAGTAATTCTTGGTAAATTGGAACACTGAGATTTATCATGTTAAAGGACTGAAATTAATGTATTTGATACAGAATTTAAACTACCAATAAAGATAAACTACTTTCATGAAATAGTGGGGAGGATTATGATGCTAAAGAGCAGCTAGAGTCCTGTTCATGCCTTATTAATGCAAGGAGTTTTCTCAATAACTTTCTGAATTGCAAGCTCAAGCACTTACAGCTCAGTCAATATTCTTAACCCAAATTAAGCTTTGAAAATCAAAGTTGTGCTAAAAGCCATAGTTTGTCAGTGGATATAGAAATATAAATCTGTGGTTTCTGCCTCATTCACCCAGTTAATGTTTCCTGCTTCAGCCTCTCATCCAGTATGGAGGAGGAGACAGAAGAACACGGCTCGTTTTTGTGAAAGACAGGAAGAAGTGAGCACTCTATCTGATCAGTAAACAGTTAAAAATTAAAATCTCATTTATTGCAGTATCCTAGAAAAGATCTAAAGTGATCTACATAACAAAATACTATCAAATCAGAGTACAATTTCCTAATGTATTCAGTTAATTTAATGATAGTATTGTTACTTTTGAAATAATATTATATTGTAGACCCAATTTACCAATGCACTTCAGTTCTGCACATGTGTACTTTCAATGCTACACAGCCAGAGGTTTATACTTAAACAGGTATCTAACTATTTTACTCAGTCTTAATACACGGCTACCTCAGACAGAATAAAATCTGCCTGATTAAGAAAACTCTGGAGGGAATCTCAAAATTAGTCTCTTAACGACTCTTATAATTTTTAAAATGAGATAAAAAGTTAAAGAAATTATTAAAAATTAACTACCTTACAATGTGTGCTCTTATTGGGTCTTTGATTAAATGAAATCTGAAAATGGATGACCCATGAATAATTGCCAGTTCATTTTAAAACTCCACTCTTTCAATCTTGCTATTCAGTCTCACTGAACTTTTAAAGTGCTTAATTAAAAAAATGATTGGACCAAATCTTCAAAATCATTCTGTAGACCTTGAATGCTTAAATAGACCAAGTTATCAGGCACCTTACTCCACTATCAAGAGTACAAAAAAATCACTCAAAAAAAATTTTTTTTTAAAAAAGCACTCTTCTCTATTGAGATTCAGCACTCATGTTTATAAAAACAGCCAGCCATAGCTCTAAGCATTTTCACTGTGATATACCTGAAACACACAGGTGTAGAAGAACATATGCACATCGACTTTGATTTTCCTACTGTTTTGTTTTATCTTCTCCTATGTATATTTGTTCTACTCTCTGTCCAAAGCTATCAAGCAACTCTTAATTCCTCAGCCCTCTGCTTGATCCCCTTGGAGTGTCCGATTTCCTCCCACAGCAGGTGTTTTGTCCCTGCCTGTGTTCTCAGTAACCAAGGATTCCCAGGACAATTCTTGTCCTTTTCCCATCACAACCATGTCTCCCTACCAGACTCTGCCCAATTTGAACCAGAAACTTATGAATTCCTTCAGTGTCTTTCAGGATATATTTTTGCCTCCAGAAATTATCCTTACACTGTGATGTATGTTACAATCTACATTTTATGAGATGAGACTGAAGCATCACTTTGACATGACTTGATATAAACTACCAAAAAAGAGTATCTCATGTGATTAATATGAAGACTTGTTCTATTTTCTGTTTAAAGGTTCTTCGACTAATGTTAATAAATTACCAGAACTGACTGAATAATTTGCAATGAATTACTTCTCTGATGAAGATGGCTGCATTTCATACTTGCGGTTTGTCAGTGAGCAAATTCTGATTTCCATGAATGCATTTGTTACACAAAAACACATTTGATGATTTAGTTTTACACATTTCTCTATTCTGATGGAGTGAACAAAAATGGTTTCATCACTGCTCAGTATTTGAACACTGTGATGGGTAGCTGGGATTAGCCAGATACTGTCTCAGACTACAGATCACATGGTATCCACCAATAACAAGAAAATTGTTTTCCCACATTAAGCTGCCATCAGATCAATGCAGTAGGGCACAGATATAGTTACTCTTTTCCTTTCTCAGTGTCAGTTACCGGGCATGAGACTTAAAAGTTCATTTCTCATTAACATTTCTGACTAACTCAACTACATAAATATCTTTCTGGAACATACATGCAAAGAGGAAAAATTCTAGCTGAGAAAAATGGTATTACTACTCCAATATCGCACTGATAATTATCTCTAATTATTATTACTTTTATTTCCCATTTTAGTGCATTGGGACTTAAAAGCTGACTTGACAGCTCAGGTATTCAGTGGCTATATAGAATCAGGAATGCCAAGCTACCTGTACAGCTGAATTTCTAGACTATGCAGCACTAAACTGCTTGGACATGTGCTTAAGTTCATGAATTGTCCATTAAAATCAACCACTTTTATAAAATACTTTAAAAAAACCCAACACGTGCAATCTTTCCACAGCTAGAGGATGGCCAGTTTTAATCAATGTTACTTTCAGAGCCCAAGCTATATTGTTTACTTAAGTATTTAAACTATTTTCTTTTGAGATAGCAGTATAGGATGTTCTGCTTATTTTCTTTGTTTACCACTTCTCTTTCTGATTCAGGGTTTTAAGACCGGTAAAACTGAATATATTATCTACACAGAAGAATCTCTGCTGTTGTCTGTCTCTCTCCCCACTCTGTGAGAATGTTAACTCTGTTGCCAGGTCAGCTCTGGCAATCTGACACCAACTCCCCTACCTCTATGTATTTCCCGATAATAATTTTTTTAAGAAAAAAGATAAAACCAATCATAACACCTTTTTGTATGTCACCAGAAAAAGAGATACTTAAATTACTGCACTGAACTGAAAATCCAAGCAAGCAAATAGGAAGTGATTATGCTCTTATATTTTCAGATTTTAATATCCTAACAGGCACACTCTGACACTGTAAACATACTTTGCTTTATAATGCTACCTTTAGAGTGATAAAATCTAAGGAAATTTTAAAACTGCTTATATAAGGAGCTTCATTGACAAGAAACTCAAAACACTGTCTTTGTAGACTTTATTGTATCACAAAGTTTAATTAATGTTCCCTTCAACCTTGATCTAGGTAATTCTATCCCTTGGGAGGAGGATGAGGGGAAATTGTTCAGCAGGAAAAGGAAAACTACAGCTCTGAAAAATAAAACTTTTAATTAAGACTAAGAAAACCCAGCCAATCACAAAATCTAAACTCAAGACAGATAAAATGGAGTCATTTGCATTTTCTAGTGTAACTTCAAACTACTGGTAATCAATGCACAGGTTGTCTGAATGCTAAATTTCTGCAAACTATGCAAAACACGTTCGGCACTAATCCCAACAGTGAACTTTAGCTAACACTTTAGTCACTTTAAACTTCTGTTCTTGTGAGAACTAGAGTCCAAAACCTATGTCAATCTACATACAGATGAAAATTCTTGAAGATTTAGATGATCAGGAAGCTTTCAATCAGAACTACAGTGGGCTCATAGAAATTTAAAACAAAGGCTAGATCGGGCCACACTACATGTCCACGTAGCTCCGTATCACACAGCTAACAGAAGATGCCAAGGAAAGAGTGCAAGAACAGAGCTAACATTTAGTGATAATTTCTTGTTATTTGGAGCCTGATGACTTCCTCACATTTCAGCATCTTGACATTTAACTGACCTTGACAGATTTCTCTTGCATTAATTTGTCCAGTCTCATTTTGAACCTATGTAAACTTTATCAACCATAACATCTGACAGTCAGAAATTCCATGGCTTAGTTACAGGTTCTGTTAATAACCAGCTCCTTTTGTTTTGAATCTGATGCATGGTAGTTTCATTTGGTGTGTCCTAAATTCTTGCAGTGGAAGAGACAATGAACTATCGTTTCCTACTAATCCTCTCAGTTTCACCCAGGTTTTATAGATCTTTGTCACAAGCTCCCTCAGCCACCTTTTTTTCTAGGCTGGAGACTCTTTTTTCTTTTTGTTGTTCCTCATGTAGAAGCTCACTGATAACATTGTTCACCCATACCTAATCTTCATGTAAACTCCACATATACATCCCAAGTTTAACTAAAGTCAATTGAAGGAGAAAAATAAAGCATGAGGATGAAGAGCACTCGAGAGAACACAGTATGATTAAGAGTAGCCAGCAAAGATTTAGGCAGGGGAGGTTATGCTCAACTAATCTCCTAGAGTTCTTTGAAGATACTACTGCTGTGACAGATAAGAGAAATACTGTAGTTGTAGTGCATTTAGTTTTTCAAAAAGCATTTGACAAAAATCCACATCAGAGATTAATGGCTAGGAGTCAGAGACTAGAAGGTGAAAATAGGGCACTGGATAAAGAATTAGTAACAAAGCAGGAGAAAGGAGATACAGCACCTTTCACATTGAAGACAGCCCGCGTCCCTCTCCAGATATATTACTGTAACCATCACTGAAATGCAGCCATTTGTGGAACACAACGCAACGGACATTACACACTTGCAGAATCAGCATATAACAGTTTCTACAAGAAATTGCTGATTAATTTTACCTGATTGAAATTAGAGGAAGAACTATGGCAAGGTAAGCAACCTGTAATTACTCTGGCAAAGCAAGCAAAATGTACCTACCTGAATGGAACTTAGCAAGGACATTAACAATACATTTCCATTTCTCATGTAAATCATCACATATGTTTCAAAACCACATTTCAAGTAGATAGTCCATTCGTTACCAGTACCCAGGCCTGTGAGTTCATGCTGCGGCGCTACTTTAGACAGTGATCTCATAAACATTCCCTCCAAAGGGTATCAAAGCTGCAAGCAAAAATACTAAAAATACACCAGCCTTTTGTATTTCTCACACATTCTAGCACCCTGATATGAAACTATCAAGGCAACGACACTTTTTCCTCCTTTTTGCACAAAAGAGGAAAATCTAGCAGTATGACTTACTTTATGTAACAGTTTGGAATTTTTTTTTTTATGGCAAGACTGTGTCACATTACAGAAATATATGGGTATTTAATGTACCATCCTCAAACCACTTGGATACTGACACGTAGCAATGGAGGGATAATTACAACTTATAAGAGAAGGAACAAAGAAATATTCCCCTATCAGCTAATATAAATTCAACACCAATAAGTAGTGATTAGTATCAAACAAGTAAAGCTGTTTAAATTATGCAGGAAAAAGTATTTACAGATCCATTTGAGTTTCCAAACGAATTACTTTCAGCCATGTTATACTGTGCTGAATGCTCGCTTTCATAAAAAATTAAAGCTGTTGTGTTTTACTACAGAAACATAGATTGTGAAGAGGAAATTTTTAGGTTTCATTAGACAGAGATTTTACGGAAAGCAAGTTTTAAATCTACACCAAATATATTCATGTAGGTGCTTGTGTACGCAACCAATTAAGGTCTGGGAAGTCCATACAGTCTTCTAAGTCAATCATTGCAAGAATCAAGCTTGAATTTCCAATATTTACTATAAAGTGTAAGAAAAACATTTCTCAGAAACATCTGAATAATTAATACACAGTTGAGAGAATCTCAAGCCATTCTGCAAGCTAAAAGAAATTATTTGCCATCAATTATTCATTTAGCTCTGCATACAACTCTTTTCCTTAACCCAAGAGGATTTACTCTTCTTAGGTGATTATCTTCTACTGTGGCTCTGCTACACTGTAGCTTAAGTGATACTGTGTTTATGACTCTAGATTGGCTTCCAGGAGTAGCTGTGCTACAGCCCTTCAGTACTTAAAAACACACGCACAAAAAAACCAAACCAGAGCAAAGAAGGGCACATGTTTGGACTATTCTATTCCACTACAACCAAGCTGACTGCCATTAGCTGAGATCTGAAGATGAACTGCACCCTACATCCTCTTACTGAAAAGCTGTTTTGACTGAGACACTGGCTCCAAGGCATTCAAGATACAGCATGAGTTCATTTTGTAAGTACAGAAAGTACCTTGTTACTTTGCCCTTCAGAGCACTTCTGTATATGGATGAAATATACACATTGCAAACCTGCTAGGAAGCTTAAATTCCTTCTTTCTTTCTTTCTTTTTTTTTTTTTTAAATCTGCTGGGCAGCAAAGAAATCTTACACTATAATACTACTTGTTCCTTATTAACACAGATTAGCATTCTCTGTTTTTAAAACAAAATTCAGATGACATGATAAAATTTGTTTACTGATGCAGCAGTAACTAATTACTGCACAGAAATATGAAGACTGAAAAGCAACAACTTGTGAATATTTGTTTTGGCTTTTTTCTTAACGTAACAACTGAAACGTATTGTCATGTTTTAATTGTGTCTCTTTTTTTTCCACAGTGTACCCTTCCCCCCTTTCCTTCCCTTTATATGAACTGCTGCTTTATTATCGAATGGAGATGCAACTCTTCTCCAGAAATCTATGTAACAAAGAAATAGTGGAATTTGTGCTGAATGCGGAAAAATAACAAAACAATGATACAAAAGCATCCATGAAGTGCATACATCAAAGTCAAAAGAAATCTTTGTATTCTGCTGGTAATGCTTACAAGGTAAAGTGGCATGCAGATTTCTTATTTAATAAATTCCCACAGAAAATTAGTTTTTCACAGTGGGAAGAATTTCAAGGCTTGCTGCGATGAACAGGCAGGATCTAATCACTGTTCAGGCTTTGTAGATACACCAGGGCTTGCAGATATTTGAACGATCCAATTATTCTGTTGAGGCACAATCACCTTACCTGCATACTAATCAAGTAATACGCCAACATGAAACAACTCCAGCTTTTCTGGAAACTCTAGACATATACAGGTCCCTGGTTGACCTTCTGCCAGTTACATTCATTTCAATTCTATTAGCTCATCTTTTGCCCAAAGGTGACATATGCACAAATCTATAGGGAAAATTGCCTAAATCAACTTTCCACTACACGTGATGCAGAACAGTTGCTCAGTGATGTGAATACAAGGCATTAATTCTAAAGCTGGATGCAACTGTACACTAAATAGCAATGAATTTCTCAGACAAACCTCTCCAGAAACTGTAAAGCTACATTCCATAAAAACAAGAGGATTCTGTTTATTAGAGGAAACAAAATCAATTACTCAGTTTTATACTTCGTGAATGACAACACAAAATGAGGATGAACAGAGCCTGGATAATTTCCACTGTATCAGTATTTAGAGTGAATATTGACTGTTGGGTTTCCCTTTGGGGGGGATTCTTTCATACATAGCAGCTTTATTATGTTCTATTCTGACTCTTTATGACTGTAGACTGAGATATTGGTAACCTTATAGAATACGTTACTGGTAGAATTCTGGACCACAGCCAGCAGGGATCTTTTTAACATTACATTTTCCAACTATGTTTCATTACAAAAATGCTTATTGTCTAGATTTTCTAATAATAGCTTTTTCCTCAAAATAGCAAGTAATGGAAACTTTTTAAATATTTATCACTATCTATTCCAGATAGTCATCTCAATTTCCAGAAGTCACCAACATTTTGTCAGGACATTTCTGATGCTCATAAACCTAGCAAATTAAGCAAAAGCCACAGCATTTTTCAGGCCTAACTAGCAGTAACAGTACCTGGTTTTACTTCTAGCTTAGAGATAGACTATTCAATTAAGCTTTTTTTTATTCCAGGTGTAATGGAATTTACACTAAGAGCCTGCTCCTTCAAGAAATATATGCCCTTATGCAATGCTGCCCATAAACAGTGAAAGGAGAATAACGGAGGACTTCAAGAGGACCAAAAGGCATCACTGTGTCAAGCCATTAACCTTGAGCTCATAATTAACCAAAGTGACAGTATTAGTAGCTTGAGATGATGTGGTACAAACACCTAACCAAGGAACAGCCATAAGTACGAAATATTACTTGTGGTTAATAGGACTTATTATTGACTGTTTGTGCCTTTACAGAAAACTCTCTAGTTTCTCTTTAATGTCTTTTCTAAATTGCCATTACCATTTTAACCTCTCCTAAAAGGCAAGGGCAGCTAGACAGGCCAGCAACACTGCTCATGACTAAGTATGTGCACAGTGTCACTACTGACGCTCAGACTCCTACGACAGTAACTGCACCCACGCCTCTACAATTCCTCACTTCTGGCAACATGAAGTTGGGGAAACTCATCTTTACTTCTCCCGAACAGCTTCACCTACAGCACCAGACAAGGCAGCGACGTTTTCTTGAGTCTGAAATAACTGTATCACTAGTTGTTTTAAATACTCCAAGGCACTCTTCAGAAGAATTTTCCTTCATTAAATGAGAGAGATAAAAGGCAGATGGTTTTATGTTTTCCTTCTATTTCCTTTTTCATACAGGAGCTTGTTCAAGGTAGTAAGGGAAAATAGCTCCTCAAGAACAATAATGAGGTGAATTTCCATTGCTTTTTGTCCTGTAAGCTTCTTACAAGGGGAAAAAAAAAAACAAAGAGATTCTCTAGAAGAACTGACTTTGTAGAATAATAACATAGAAGGAACACAGCAAGAGGACAGATGGAAAAGATGCACATACTCTCCTAACAACAAAAGGATACATTGTTTATTTATTTTCAAGGCCATTTGTACTATGTGATTGTCCCCATGATGAGTTTTCCCAATGAGAATGGAAAATGCTCACAACTGGAGAAAAAATGCTCAAGTACTGCATATTTCACAAATACCAGTTTCTTTTCTGAAAAGAAAAAAAGTCTGGAAAAAAATCTATACTATTTTTTTCTGTAGCTGCAGACTACCATTTTAATAAATAAACAAAATCAGGTATAATTCTGCCACCTCCTTACATAACTGACACTTATTACAGCAGACAAGAAAATCCATCCATTACAGAAGTCAAGTTATTCCCAAATTTTATAATCATTACTATGAAACACAAAACATGTGTCTCCTGTATAGGATTCACTGATAAATTCCAACAGTTCTAGCTGTGATGGCTGTTGAACTAAAGACTAGCTGAACAAGGTATATTCCTAAAGCACCATATCTCTGTCAGAATCATCTATGCAAATCTAGATGTCAATTGACTAAAAAGGGGGCAATTTTATCCATTTTTGTCAGTTTGTCTGAATGATCTCTTCTTTAAAATATATACTTAACCCTACATCCTGTTATTTTATAGAATAAGTTTTCTTTTTATTGTGGAAGGAAAAACTGTTCACTTGCTGCACCCAAAAATATATTATTATGACCACTTATCTTTTTGCCAAGTCTCTATTTTAAATTTCAAAGTAGAATAGAGAGAAAGTAATTTCCAAGTGATCATGAAACAACTAAAATGATGTGAATTTCCTAAATATATTTCATTAGTATTAAAACAGGACGGTTCATATATTTTCAGAGTGGACTTGTCCTTTGCTATGTAAAGGAACTGAAAACAGAATATACTTCTGCACAGATTCCTGACTGAACTGAGCAATTGAGATGAGGCACAGAGCAATGACCTTGTGTGAGCATCTGACAGAATCTGCACATCAAAGACAGATCTGAGATGAGGTACAACTAAAGTTATCCCATATACTCTTTCTGATGTGATGCTCTCTATAAAAATAACTTGTAGAATAATTAAGCAAACAGAAGTTGAAAAAGTAGGTCTGTACAGCTCAAAGTGTTTACAGGTTAGATTTGAGAGATATGAACAATCCTACGATAGACCTGAACACAGTGTGGCCCAGAGATCGGGGCTGGCATACCTGTGCTTTCATAAGGATCACAGATTCGTGGGTGCCTTGGAGAGCTCATTAGCACAATGAATTCAGAAGTGAAGAATTCTGTGAGGGAGAACATGTAATTCATTGGTGTATAAGCAATGCAATAAAACACCCTTTTTTACTTCCCACTGGAAAGCAATGTCACCTGGCCATTGTTTGTACGTAGGGTGGCAATGGAAGCGTAGTCTGTAGCCTTGACATTTTTACTGGGTGCAGCGACGATGCACAGAGTTATACAGGCAGCACCCTCCCGCCCACAGGATGCTTCTCTGTTGGTTCTAGGTTTAGAAGAGTGAGAGAAGCTTTAAGGCCGTCTTTACACTAAAACAAAGGGGCACTCACATGTGAATACTCAGTAAAAAGTAATATAGTTTTGCCCATGTGTCAGAAAAAAAAGGGAATGTTTCGAACCATGAGTCAATGACTCTGCACCAAATGAATCCTAAATCAGGAAGCTATGTGTGCTTGCTAGTTTTCATGTCACTCAGAAAGCAAGAGGGGAAGAACCACTGCTGGAGTTCTGGCCCTAGGCAATAGGCAGAACAGAAGGTGAAATCTGAATCGGTCCTATTTACTCATATTGTCTAGATCAAATTGTTTAGGTCAGATGCAGAGACAATCAGGGACATTTATTGTATACGAACACTTTCCTATCCAGTGGCTGTAATCATCATTAAAGGACATCAGTTCACATATATAAAAAAAAACAAGTCAGTAATTTTCTAGACCACAAACAAAATCCAAATGGAAGCTAGATTAAGTTTATCCATTATTAATTACTGTTATTAAAATATTTGTTTTGCACAGCTAAACCCTGTCTGTTTCTTTTGATGAGCAAAATACCTAACCTCTGAAATTTCCAGGCAAATTTTACAGCTTTTAGTAGTGAAGCTAGTTAAAAAAAAATCCAGGCTATTAGCCTACCATGTGTTGATAATATGACTTCTAATAATTTTGATAGTAAAAAAATAATTTAAAAGACACATTAAATCATTCACAACACAAACATGTGTCACACAAAAATGACACTGAGCACAACCGAAACCAAAGTCCCATTGCTTATGTCACCTAATCAAAAACACCTACAAATTGGAACTCGTGCTCAAAAATGGAGCAATGCTGTTCAGGAATTCAATTCCTTGCTAAAATAAATGCTGTGCAAAGACCTCTTTACTGCACAGGGACCAGAGGCTCCCAGATAAAGCAGCTACACTTGATGTGGTGGGGCTGGACACTGGGCTGTGCAAAAACATGGTGATACTCCAGGTTTTAAAATAACTTGATTTATGTAACTTGTTCTTGCATTACATTCAGTGATTGTGAAGCCAGGATTGCCAACTAAATGTATTCCGTGTATTACAGGAGGCTTGGCTTTCCTTTCCTATCAAATGCCCTGACGTCCCTCAAACTCCATTTACATTAGACCAACAATAAGCCTGGCTTGGGGTGTTTCAACACTATTATACATGCAAGATGTGCATGTGACAGTTCTTCATTGTTTCTCTGCTGGCTTTACTCTGCCATTTTTCAACTTCACCCATTCAATTAGGCATCATCACAGACAAAAGAAAAAGCTGTTTGTTTCCATGACAGTAGTAGGACAATTAGCTGTTCTATGTTAAAACAGCATTTCTAATATTTCTATAGCAACAGAAGTCAATCAATGGTATGACTTAAAATAATATGCAGGCAAAACACAAGAACCTGCATTTTAGATACTTTGGACAAATCCTGAGCTCTAAACATATAGTTCAGAACTGACATTATATTCTTTTGCCTGTGACTTCTTAAACTAAAGTAACACCACTTCCTAAATACTATTCCAAATTTTTCTGGCAAGTATTAAGTATTCAAGAGTGATTTAAGTGACACTTCAAAAACTACTTTAAATAGTGATCTCTATCTATACACTGAACAGACAAGCATGACAGAATGTAGAGAAGGGAAAAGGGAAGTGTGTATAGGCAGACCTATGTAACCAAAGAAGCAATCAAATATTAAATTATTTCTACCTCACGCAAGACAATGGAGATGTTCCTAAAAAGATCTCTGTTGTTATCAGAAGTATAATAGAGAATCAACTATTAATACAGCTTTGTGAACTATGTAAAATGTTAGTGCAATACCTTGAAGTATCAATCGGGCTCCATTTTAATCATTCACAAAAGATTTCACTGGACATTTTATATTAGTTAAGAATAACTTTAAAGTTGACAACATTGAAGCAAAAATTCTCTTGTAAATTTTAAATTTAATTAAAAGTAGCTATAGATTGTTGAAATGTTTACTGAATAAAACATTGATCCCTGAATATGAAGTATTTAATTTTTGTTCACATAATTTGTTCTGCAGTAACAGACAATATGATTAGAAGATAAAAAAAAACAGAATACTTTAGTTGCACACTTATTAGTCTCTTCCTTCCATGATTGCCTGCTCGGTGTTGGACAATTTCTTGCCATGTCATTTGTAGATTTATCAACCTGTAGTACAAAACGTTTCAAACACCAATGAGTTCAGTGACACCGGGGAAAGAGGCAACCAGTTCCTTCTCCATACAGCATTACAAAGCAGAAAAATGCTAATCAATAATTTTCTACCAGGTTGCATTTATACAACACATATAGTTGTTAATATCCAGGTTATCTTAGTTAACTTGTCTCAGATTTCTAATTAGAAGAATTTCTGAAAGGAGGAGGGAGTGTATTGGCTTTGCGTGGCAAGGTTTTGGTAGCAGGGGTGTTACAGGGGTGGCTTCTGTAAGAAGCTACTGGAAGGTTCCCCTGTGTCCAACAGAGCCAATGCCAGCCGGCTCTAAGTGTGACGCTCCGCCGGCCAAGGCCGAGCCCATCAGTGATAGTGGCAATGCCTCTGTGAGAACATTTTTAAGAAGGAAAAAAGGTTGCTGGGACAGACACAAATGGCAGCCGGAGAGAGAGTAAGAACATGGGAGAGAAGCAGCCCTGCAGACCCCCATGTCAGTGCAGAAGGAGGGGGGGGAGATGCTCCAGGAGCCAGAGCAGAGATTCCCCTGCAGCCTGTGGTGATGAAGACCATAGTGAGGCAGGCCGTCCCCCTGCAGCCCAGGGAGGTCCACGGGGGAGCAGATCTCCACCTGCAGCCTGGGGAGGACCCCACGCCAGAGCAGGTGGGTGC
>JAVJGG010000061.1:4356073-4417960 GCA_035590195.1 Aviceda cuculoides | reverse complement strand
CTCTCCTGTCCTTATCTCGACCCACAAGCCCCTTGTTATATTTTCTCTCCCCTGTCCAGCTGAGGAGAGGGGAGTGACAGAACGGCTTTGGTGGGCACCTGGTGTCAAGCCAGGGTCAACCCACCACAAAAAGAAAGGCTGTAAAAGGAGGTTAAAGCCTCCAGAACAGAAATTATTTTCTGGTCCAAGCATAGCAAATATGACATTGTTTAACATAACAGAGATTGGTTTGGTTTTGAAGTCCCTGATGAGTACTTTAGTTCGACAGAAAGAAGCACATGTGACCACTGTAGATATGTCAGTAATACCCTAGATTTTAAAGAAGGTTAGCCACACAGTCTGGCTTGGACATAACATTCTGGAAAATACAGACAGCTGAATATGTACTATAATTCTGTCTCCTCTGGTCCTGAATTGTTTCCACTGGGAAAGCAATTGCATTAACTGGTAACTTGATCTGTCTGTAGTATCTTTTCACTTCCTATATGCAATTTATAGATGCAGTCACTGCACAGTAACATGGATACCCATAATGAAAACGCTGGTCCTTTCAAGGGTTGAACAAACACTTAGCGGCTTAAGTATCAAGGTCTGACATATCTCTACTCTGCAGCCTTAAACCTCAGCAGGGTGAATTTATTTAACTACCCCTTCCCCACCCCCAAAAAAGAGTTACACTTTAAATACCATGTAGAAAAGCATGCCAGGTTCTTTAGTTCGGACCTGTTATGCTGGCATGGTACCCATATTACATGCAGTATAATTTAATTCTAGAACTTTCCCAAAAAATTGCAAATATTTTTTTTATTTGTTTGCTGAAATAAACATTGGGGGTAGTATTTTGTTCATTTCTTCCTTTACTTATTTATATATAACTCTATCTCCTCGGTCACCCAGAAACTGTATTATGTGGTGAATGAAACACATATTAAAGAAAAACTTGCTTAGCTTTAATTTGGGCTTTTTTGGTGAATGTAATAGCAATTGGTATTTCTCCCAATAGCTGCCTGATGCTAATATTTTCAGTCTATACATGGTCAGAATATTGTCATTCATTTTACATGCTGTCACCCATACCACCAGGCACTGTTTTAGTGCCCTGGGATGGTGACTAACACTTTAAACCCTGGAGAAAAACAAATAAGCAATGAATAACACAGTCCTAGAATGGATTCTCAAGTGAAAATTTCTTGATGAAAAGATGATAACTTTACAAATGTTTTCATAATAATCATCCAAATCCTTATGAGTCACAGGAGAGGAAACTTGCCACAGATTCCTGTGAAATATTTACAACTCTTATCACTTTTCAACCAAATAAATGGAACCATGTTCTGAATCACTGACTCGTCCAACTGTTACCAGGGAAATTTGCAAAGATGGGAAAAAACAACTGACAACTGTTTGGCTTATTTAACTTTTCGGAGCTACCAATTCCCTACCAACTTTATTCATGCAGCATTTCTACTAGGAGGTTGGATGATTTCTGCTCTTTTTTCCAATCTTCTATGAGCTGCCTCCTTAGTCTAATTAAAGCAGAGAATCCAGCTGTCTTCTCTTCTACTTCAGAGAGCTAAGGGAAGGACTCCAGGAAATTCAGTCTTCAAGGATTCCACAGGGATAGCTAGGATCTAAGAGTTGGGAATTTAATTCTCAAGCTCTAGATTTCTCAGAGCTAAAAAAGTAGCTAGTTTTGCAAGTTATGTTAGGGCCTGGTCCAAGTCCTGCGTTTTGGTCTGCTCAGCATACTAGCACACTAATGAATTCACAGACAGGTAAGGGTGTCGTTTAAAGGAAAGCAATTAACAACATTGCATTCCTCACCTAAGACTGGAGCCTGACTGGACTTCACTTTCATTCAAGGCAGACTCACAGATCAGCTGGGGAACAACAGCACAGGCTCAGAAAGCAGCAGATCCCTGCCTGTTGGGGACAGGGTGGAATAGGAGGAGTTCTTAACAGCTTTGCCACTCAGCTGATACCTGAATATGATTCATGTGTATGGAGGAAAACTCCAATGCTTCTCAGTCTTTGTGCTTCTCCTTTGCTCCTGCCAAATGGATTGCAATGTTAATTAGATGATAGCATGATTAAGAATTCTTACACTTTCTAGGAAAGAACAGGAGATAGCTGCAAACCCATTCACTGCTTAGAGACTATGCCTGTCACCATCAGTAACTCATGTTTCCCTACTCTTACCTTAGGACACGTATCATGAAGAACACTAATATAATCATCAGTTTTTGTGGAATCGACCACAAAGCATTTCAAAATTTCTTTGCAATATAGACAAATTCTATTTTACAGCTTTGGCAGACTGACTTCATCAAACATTTTTTTTTCCAGGGAAGTTAGAATAAGCTGTCTTGTCTCTGGAAAATACTATGATCCTGTTGCCTGTATCTTTCTCCATAATTACCCATGCTGAAATGCATGCATCTGCACAACTGAGATTGTAAAAGACAAGCAAAAAGGGAAATGCAGACCACTACCAGCATGTGCCAGCAAGCCCTGCATCATATCAGCAAGGATGTATTATCCCTGCAACCTCTTACCCTCTAAAGAAGGACAGAGCTCAGAAAAGGCAGAAAACAGGTCTGGATGTGCAATGGCCCATCGCAGTGCTCCAAGCCTCTCGGTTAGGCTGTGGTTGTAAAGCTGCTTTGCCAGCACTGCAGGATGAGGGAAATAGAGGCAGGGAGCCCCAGCTGCTGCTGGGAGATGCAGTGTCTTGTCTGAAACTGGGATTTTGCTGCCCTCACCAGTTTACAACCCTTGGCAATTACCTGCTTCGCTTGTGCCTAAAGCTGGCCCTTGTGATAAGTTTCCCCAAAGGTGTTGTAGCTCATCAAAAAATGCAATAAACATTTGGCTGTGGATCTAGGAGAGGTGGCCTTATGCATGACTAAAAGTAAAATGAACTACTGGAAACTGTATATTCACTAATGAATTTTCTTCTGAAAGTCACAGGTTAAATACAAATGTCAACAACAGGCTCCCAAGCTGTCCTCAATTTCATCAGTGAAATGGACAGTGCAAGCTACCGACTCAAAAGATAAATATCTAGAATAAAAATAGGAATGTCAGACCAGAGAAATGCATACTTTACAAATCCAATTAAATAAAAGCCCCAGGACAGTTTTTATAGTGATGATATCCCAGTAGTATTTCTGTACAGTCCTGTATTAAATCAGACCGATATAGGAATGTACTTATAACTGATTTTTGAGAGATCTAAGCAATACATAATAGGGTAACTTCCCTGTGAACACAGTGAAAAGCAGTTACTTCAGGTGAGAATGATAGAACAATGATCTTAACTTTACAGTATTGAAAACCCCCTGTCCTTGAAAGAAATAACACATCCGTATTAAAATTAACAGGATTCCTTCACCGGCACAGTGAAGGTGTTACAACTTCCTAACATACAGGTCAAAAGTAGTTAATTACACAAAACACATGTTTATGGATGTACCAAGGCTTAAAGAATAGAAGTTTAGTACTTATCATATACAGGAACTTGGTCATTCTCAGATCTGATCGTGTCAGATGATCTATTCCTCATAGAGTATTCTTTTAAGTACATTTGGTGCAAAATAGACCAAAATTAACTTCGCTGAATTTTGTTTGGAAATTAGCTAGCCTAGTTAGTTAACTGCTTAAAAGCAGATTGTGTCCCATGTGAAGGGAGGATGCTGACAAGCTAGGTACCAGCTTAGGATAATGTGACATATGCAAGGGAAAGTCTCTCCTCCTTTCCATTAGAAGTTCCATTAAATGAGGGATCATAAACATATGCTGTTTTTAACAACGTGCATAGCACAATGTGTTTCCTAGTGTAGAAGAATTATCCCCCATTACATCTCTTCGTTTCTAACACTTGCAGTGTTGGAATATTTCAGAGAAAGTTGAACATCTGCCCTCAATCCATCAGTTACCGACACTACACTGCCCGATCTGGATCAGCAGGATTTGGATTAAAAGCCATTCCCTAATCCTTCTCTTTGAGAGGGAAATATCTACGTATTTAAAACATCATCCACGTCATTCCTTCACTCATCAGAAGAGCTCATCTGCAGTCCTAGACAAGTGATAACATTCAAAGTTATGTGTGAAAAGCAAATTAGGAAGAGTGATAAATTTGACAGTGGTCAATATATTCAAAAATTCTAATCAAAATCTGAATGGTGTAAAGATAAAACACATCCTAATTACATAGCAAGCCAAAACAGTTTTCACGTCGCTTTGATCTATTTAGTATTTTACATTCATAATTTAAAAGTACCTAGTAATGTATTTACTTGAGAAGAGTTATGATCACTCAGGAAATAAGGCTGTTTATTCTCATTCATAAATTTGAAACAACTTTATTATTTTTAAGGTAGGAGAATACATATTTTACAATATTTTTATGAAAAATTATCATTTGACCAAGAAAACAAACAATCCTAAAAGAAAATGTACAATTAAAAGTCTCCTCCTACTATGTGTTTACAGAGTAGACTTCAAGTCATTGAATTGAAAATCCAAACTAATTTTGCCCATAGATACAAATAAATGTTTCTAAAGACTAAATGAAAAAAAGGAAGTCCATAGAACAGATAATTTAGTTGTGGTCAATTTCTGCTGTTATGGCTTTGAAAGGCCTCAGCTTCAAGGTCTGCTTAGTTAATTATTCATATAATTTTGAAATGTTAAATGTGTTCTTTATTTTCACAAATTTACTCTTATCTGCCCACCTTAAAAAAAGAAAAAAAGTAGCCACTAAAAAAAGACTTGTTTCTGTCTTCAGTTGCCTCATTCAGAGCTTTTTCATCTTCTGTGAGAACTAAGTGAAGAACTGAGTTTGGCATTTTGATGAGAGGATAGTGCAATACCTTCCCATTGTTACCTCAAGGAAATGTCTTTCAGCGCCATGGACCAGCTACTGAAAATATTGTATCCCAATTTACTGAGTCTAGAAAGTATACTAAAAAGAGCACACAAATTCACAGTTACTCGAGAGATAACCTTTTTCTTCTACAGCATGAGTAAATCCCACAGACAGTCGATTAGAAGAGCCTTACACTTGTGATTCAGCAATGGAGCTGAAGTAGATGAGGATCACTGACATACCATGCTGGTATGTGGGCTCCATTATGGATAAACAGAACTTTCTTCACTAGTAGTACAGAAAAAAAGATTGGGTAACTTACCAATAGCCTGAAAAGCTGGAGATCATAAACAAGACTGATAATGACAGGGGAAATAACTTCAATGAGAAGTGGTATTCTATAGTAAAAGGACTTCTAGAGTTCTTATTTCTTCCCCCAACCACATCTCATTCTTATTTGGGTCATGATCTCCAGGGAGAACTATGATTCAGCAATGATTATTCATCAGGAATAAGTCATTAAAACACCTCACTCGCAAATCTATTTTTATTCTCCAAACGAAGTGTGAAATGTTGAAGAAATACCACAAATGAGAATAAGCAGATTAATTTTTAAAGAAATTATTTCCATATCATTCATTTAAAGAGCCATCATTAACCTGAGCATGTTGACATTTCCTTTTGTGAACTGCATGACTTTTAACCTGACAATGTCTTTGTCCACATGCTGCTAAAACCTCTCTGCCTTCAGAAATGACAACCAAAGTGCTACTTAATTCCAGGCCCTCTGACCATGTATTTAAACTACATTCCACGGTATGCTAGTTGACAACCATACAAAGCAGAGGAATATTTTTTCCCATGAAGAAAAATATCACCAAATTGAATTACCGTGCTAACATGAGCAAATAAAACTTATTTAGAAAAAAAACACTTAGTGAGATTATCTAATTAAAATTATTCAGACTTACTTTGCAATATAAATATTTTTTAAGAAGGACACCGGGTAGTACAGTATCTAGTCCATGGAAATTTATTAGCTTTGAGCTTTAACCCTACAACTGTCAGCTCTGATTGGAAAAATTACATTCAAGGTTTTGCAGCAAAGTGATTAAGTGCATTTACAAAGTGAGGACATCAGTTCCCAAGCTACCTAACATCAATTAAAGCAGGCCAAATTAAATCGATGTTCTAATTCCACAAAATTAATGGTAACTTTTTTTTAATAGATGTAACAACATTTCCCTGAGGTCCTGTAATAAATTCTTATCACAGCAACTCATGTAGAAAGTAAATGGTTACCTATCCATGAAAATCCAATGTTTAAAATCAGTTATGGGAATGATGACAATGAGGTTCCTCATGGCTTCTGTGTTCTTCTTCTGGGCATTTTAAATTTGATTTATTGTTTCAGAGTTCTTTCTTTTCAAACACTAGGAAAGCACGAAGGAAAAAATATTCTTCATTATGGAAATATTCAGCAAATACTAATTTTTCATACTAGTTCACTTTAAAGAGCATTCCTCTAAACTCATGGGATCAGGAGCTAATTAAGGTTAATTGTAATTACTTTTAATCAAAATGCAATCACATGTCTTCACAACATTTTATAAAAAGGAAAAACGGATTTTTTCATTATTTTTCATTTTTAAATAGTTTGGTGACATAAACCACATACGTCAATTTTCCACATCGTTACTCCTGCTCAAGGGGTGCAACTCTGATGCAACTCTGGTATATGGATGTCAGTTAGGAGGGTAGAATCAGAACACTGAGCACATATGTGTGAAGCCTGTTATTAAAAATTTGCCATTAACTGGATGTGGACACACAGACCATGCTTTGCAGAAACAAAACACACCTGAAGACTCCCTGCTTAAGAAAATGAAAACAGAAAATCCAGGGAGTAAAATTCAGTTGACTGTTCAAAGCCTTGTTTCTGTAGTTGCGGCCACAGAGTGGTTGATTAATTGCTTAAAATATTTTATAATATTAGTTCTCTAGTGTTATCCATGGCATGGCAATTTCCACCTTGAGAAACCTTCAAAAAAGTTCAAATACGTGTCTACATGAGAACAACCGCACCCACTTTGAAAACTAATGCACCCCTTAAATTCAAATTACTACTCTGTAAGTCTCCTTTCTTAAAAAAATCATAACTGCCATAATTGGAAAAAATACAAAGTGATCATTTGCAAATACAAAAGGAAAATTAGACCATCTTATCCAGAAGCGGAAAAGTCTAACACAGTGCCCTCTGGTAACATACTTGATGGCATTTCAGTACCAGTGTAACAGATTATCAAGTCACTGACCATATGTTCTCTATTATTAAGACTGGGATTCATCTTTTTAACTTTTTTGACAAAACATCTTCCATTCTTCAGCCCCCAGTCAAACAAACAAACAAACAAAAAAAATAGAAAGTGTCTCAGAACTAAAGGGAATTTTGGACTGGATCATGGTATTGTTTTTCTGACAATTCTACCACTTTTTTTGGGGGGGTGGGGGGGGTGGAAAATACACCAACATTTTACCAGTCTTTTCTACAAACAGTTTTGGTTTTGACAGCTTAGTGTTTTCTAGTGAAGGATTATATGGTCAGAAAAAAAAAACAGAAAACTGCCAGTTTCTATATGGGCAATATAGAGACTAAGAGATCAGAGGTATTTTAGACACAGTTTTGCAATCTAGAAGCTAACGTGAAGCCACCTACTACTTACAGCAGAGTATCTCAGTGAGACTACCTATGGGTGATATGGAATTAAGTGCCAAATCACCTGTGAGAGAAGCAGCTCAATTAGTGGCTCATACAGTTGCTAAACTTTTCTCATTGTCTCTACCACAATGCACTTATAATTATTGGAAGAGACACATTTTACTACTCTACATGACTCCTTTAATTTGGTATTTAAATTATTCAGTAAAGAGCCACAAATCTAATCTTCTGCCAGTTACAGCTACAGCCACTTTCAAAAATACTTGTTACTGCTGTTCTAATTCTTCTTGAGTTTTCTGTAACATCTCTCCTAAAATACTGTATTAAGCAGTAGAGAATCGTAATTTAATATATCATCCATATACCAATGAATAAAGTATTTATTAAAAGTTTAAGAGAGACAGGTTTAAATTAGTTTGCCTGTTTGGTTTGGCTTCCTGTTAATATTAGTCTAGGTGTTAAACTGCTACTATGATTCTCTTCCGAAAGTAGGCTTCAAAACTACCTTAAAAAAAGTATTAAGTTGTCAATGCAAAACAAACTAAACTAATGAACTTAATACAGTTCCTAGAACACCGACTTTATAAATTAAGTACATTCTTGGTGTTGATTTAGAAAACTGTTTCGTAATCCAGGTGTTGCAGTGAATGTAAAATTCATCAAACATCACAGATATTTCCTCCTAGAACATTTTTCTGGTCTCTTGACAATCGGTGGCTTTACCAACACGTAAACATCTACGTTTATCTGTAGATGCCCTTCTGTTATTTGCCAGAATAAACCATCTAGAGCTCAAATACTATGCTGACTTCAATTTAATTTTTTCAAAAATCATGCTGTATACGAAGAGCTGGTCAGCTGAGAGCTACTTTGCCTCCCTAGAGAAGTTACAGCATAAACACTCACTGAATCCAGAGCAGGAAAGAAATTCTCTTGTTATGTTTAAAGTCTAAGAATGCAAAGTCTGCAGAAAAAAAGTAATCGAGTTTAAAAGATTGAACTCACTGAGCTTCTCTAGATGATTTGAAATCTACTCTGAATTTCTTCAAATCCGATACACTACAACATTCACCATGTCCTTTGGGGATAAAGGGCACTAAGGAAGAAGAAAATGAGATACAGCAAGGAGGAGTAATTTTCAAACCAACTGCTGTGAGTTAGTCTGCTCTGTTATGGAAACCCTGTAAAGATGATTTTGAAGGCTCTAGCCTACTGTCATAATCATAAACCCCCAATCAAACAGACAGTATCCTTTGGGGTTAGGAAAACACTTTAGTCATTCTGTAAATAATTCATCATATGCGAATAATTCATCATAATGTGAATAAACCACTTTCAGACTACAGGTAATTGGAAACTCTTTATTAGACCAGAAATTGGACTCCTGTTTCAATGGCAAAGAACTGTGGATCCGCTGGGGAAAAAAAATGTGCCTCAACAAGTTCATACATACCCTGGGCTGCCCTCTGCCGTTTCCCCTTCTGTAAGGTGAAAGATGTAGATCTTACTCTGTATCCCAAAGCATACAGTTGCTTCACCCATGACAGAAATATTTTAATTATGCCATCTAAAAAAACTCAAGATTGAAGGGGTAGAAGAGGAAATTTTTTGGCTCTGCCTTGTTGACCCTTCTTCAAAGCTGTCATTACTGAGGAGGAGAAAGGGGTATATTTCACCCATTACTTGCTCAGCTTCCCCACTTTCTTCTACGACCTGACAGTCTCTCTCCCAAGTCTATTCATCTATTTTTTTTCACCTTTTTTAAGACTGGGCAAGAGTTTCTCTCTTCCATTCTCCCTGCAGTAGATACACCGCAGGTACCTGTACCACTGGTACACCAATACAGGTAATTACTGTTCATCTTCCCAGAATATCACTATATGAAAAGCAGGAGCCAGAGAACAACACTTTTTTTTCTTGCCTCTCTTATAGAAATATAAGCATTTCTCCAAACTGCCACTCCAGTCTTAAATCCATTTAAACCCTATGTTTTTACAGGAGGATATGAAACATAGGTAATGGCTAGTCAAACATGAATGGGAAAGCAAACAATTCTAATACTTCAGTCAAAAGAAAAAGAAAAAAAAAAAACAAAACAAACAAATCAAACACACACTTCCCCCAAACACAACCTCATAAGTCTGGCTATTCACCTCTGCAGCAAGTATTGCTAGTAAGTTTTTGTTTAAGACATACAATGTGAATGGTCAGCAGCACCTTTCCAAACCTCCTAGTGAAGAAAAGAAGTCCCAAAACAAAATGGTGTTTGGTTTAGAATTGCTTTACTTGTGAATTAACCTACATAAAACCTATTTTTTACAAACCCCTTATTTCCCCTAAATATAAAACCATAATACTCTATAACTTCTGCTATCAATGTTTTTGTACTGAAGGAAAACTGCATTACTTTTGCATTTTAGTGAGTTTCTTTGTGTTTTCTCCAAACTACTTGTATTTCATTCATACACTTTTGCCAGAATATCTGTTTTTCCCATTTTGTTCACAATGTTAAGTAGCAGTACAAGGCTTAATTAATAAGAAATATGGTCTTTTCTGCATTTTTACATAATACAGTTTTTGACATCTTATGCAGTCACTTTAGTGCTACTGGTCTAGTGCCTTTGTAAAATATTACTTACTCTTTCACTGATGGGACAGGCTTATTTCTTTGCATACCATCAAGTACTACCTTATTTCAAGTATTAGTAGGCTCACATCTTTTACCCATACAAAGAAAATTAGTATACTGATGATATTTGTGTTTGCATATGTGCATGCACCTAGAAGGCACCTCTATTATGTTAATCTCAGCTCACAGACAGTAAATGAAAAAACTGATCATATTTAACAGGTGTCAACCCAAGTTAACTGCAATATATTGATAGCTGCTTAGTTGTGCTTCAGACTGAAAGCTCTTTCTTGGCACTTTTAAGGTAGAAAACTAGCTGAGGAAAAGACCAAAATCAGAGTGTGCTACATTGCAGAGATTCATTCTATTACACTAATGAAGGCATTAAGTTGTTGAACTACATAACTGCTGAAAAAGTATCTTTTTTTGACCAGACACTGCAGTCACCAAGCCAATGGAACTTCTTCCTGTTTAACAGTGAGGTGTGGGGACTGATAATTAACAACTTAGACTCTTCCTTATATTCCTAAGCTTCTGCCACCTTCTACCTAAATTAAGATCACATTCACTGCGCTTAAAAACTGGCATAGGTCCATTAAGGCACAGCTCCATTAAAGTTTATGAAGCTCTGCCAATTTACATGGCAGAGAACTTGGCCTGCAGTTTGTTTAAAGGTTATAAGCTTTGCCTGCAAAGATTACAATTCCATGTGGAATTCAGCTAGTCTGTAATTTATACAGTTGCCCATGTCAGCCAAAAGGTCTTTAGACAATCAATGGAATAGAACAATGAAAATTTTAACCCTATTTCTATATTCTTATAGGTACCTAGGAAAGGAATTCTTCTATCACGTTTTTTTACATTGTTCCGATGAAATTACATCTTTTTCCCCTGCTGTTATGAATTGTTTTTGTTCAATATCAAGGGAGAAGAACACTTTTTTTTCCCCAATTATAGGATTAAGAAAGAAAAAACTTTATTCACTACACTTTCCAATAACAGAATTTCTAGTGTAGGTTTTCAGTATATAAACTGAATAACCAGCTGTTACCCTTGATAACCTGATTTAGAATAATTAGTCAAAAGAAAGAGAACAGTCCCCAAACAAATTTCACTAGGTCTGAGGATGGAAGAAAACCTTTCTAAGCATCAGAAAGAAACTTACTTGGAAATGGGTAGCTCTTATTTTAAATAACCAATGGTGAATACTAATGTATTTTCAACTAAAACTTCCTTCTGAGTTTTTTCTGTGATTACACTTTCTTTGCTAACTATGTACTTCATAAACATGACAATTGTTACCAATGATTTTTCCACAGCATATGGCCAAGAGATGCATACAATTTTAATGGAAAGAGTGTGCAAAAGCCTTCTTAATGTTAATCCTTGAAGCAGGAAGAGGTTTATCTTCAAACAAAGATCTACTTAAAGATGTTTGTGACAGCTGAAGAATTTATCTCCAATTCTTTTTGCCTGTGGTGTGCCACATTGCTATTTTTCCCATAGCAACGTGCAAGAAGCAAACTAAGATGTCATATACATAATACAGAGATAAAAAATGACCCTATTTCCATGTCCATGTGATAAATGGAATGAAAGTTCAGTGAACACATATTTGCACATTAATTGAACTGCATGATTCTGTCCTGTTCAATCAAGTCACTACTGTATGTACCACAGGGAATTTTTCCCAAAGAATCATTAAACCAACTTTATCGCTCAAACACATACACATTTTCACCTATTTATCTTCTTGCCCTGCCAAGATAGGGAAAAAAAAAGTTACCTCTGCGTATTCACATGATTGAAAACACATACACATGAATTTATATATTACCACATCACATTAATATGATGAGAATCTGAACTAAGTGTCACCGTTCACTGTAATAATCAGAGAACAAAGGTACTTGATCAACTTTTGTAGCTTATAAATATTTAGGAGACATTTAGCTTTGAGAATATTAAGTTTTCCCTTAGAAATCAAGTTTCCTTTGGCTGATTTAATCATCAAGATCAATACAGCACATCTACAGTTCTGACAGTATGATACTCTTGAAATTCACAACAAAAGGACTGAGGAAAGTGTGATTAATACAGCATCTTTAAAATCTTCATCAAAACATGTTAAGATCCTCGTATAGGGAGCAAAAACTTACAAATTTAGCATGAAGACATAGAAGTAAACTCAGAAACAGAAACAATAAACGAAGTGCACTTTCTAGTCAATACTAACCCTTTAGTGAGACTAGCTTACATTCATTTCCTTGCCATCAAATCACTGATGCACATTGGTGAAACATATTCTGGAGCAACATACTATTAAGTGTGTGTGTGTGCAAATACATACAGAAGAGGCATACATGATGGTTCACAGTTGTCATTATTTTATTACATCTAATTATCTTCAAAAGCCTCTGTAGGAGTCCTGTCCAAATAGATTCTGGGGTGTGCGTGGGGGACTTCCCCTTTAATAGCGCACTTTCCAAAGTACAGCGAAATCCCAGTCTGAACAAAAAGCCAGACTTATGTCACACTATGTTACATAAACAGCTTTAGAGTCCTGACCAAAGGGACTGAGCAGCATTTGAGTGAAAAAAGGACAAAAGAGAAGCCTAGGAAAACTTAACAAAGCAGACCTCGAAAGAAAGATAGAGACTCCAAAACAAAACAAAACAAAACAAACTGAACAAGCAATTAAATGACTGTTTCCAGAGATAGAGACTTTATTAGGGAAGATTGTCATCTGTAAATTAAGCAAATTTAGGTAGCTGACTTAGTCCATGAACCATTTTTCATACAAACATTAAAAACAAAAATCCTAGTCTGAAACCTGCGTAGGCGATGGGAGTCTCAGCTATCAGAGCCACACAGAAGAACCTGCATGGTATAGTAATGATAAAGATTTTAGTCAATAAATACTATGATGTTGTTTTGCAATCACTCTCCTAGAAGCATTATGAAGCACTTGGGTATACCTTCAGACTGTACTGGGACAGCTGAAAAAAGGCTCAATTTTAAGAGCTTACAAGACCCAAGCTTTTATCAGTAGAATTGAGTAAAGACAATTTACGTGACCAAGTCTCTGGCAAACTGGATGATGGCTAAGGCCTAGCACTTATTTAAAGAAATACAAAACAACGGCTAAAGTTCCAATCCCATCTTTTACAAATGCTCTTTTTAATAATGTATAATCAGTAAATTAGTCAACTGGTTATGTCTAAACTGATGTATTGCATGATTCAATAGATTTGGCTTTTTATGAAAGTTTGTAATTTCCATTCATTATCTTTTGTTGAACTATTTGCTTTTCCATGGTAGAAGCTTCTGCTTCTAGGAGTAAAGTAGTCCCCAAACCGTAAATTATATCCTACAGTTTTGACATCATTTATTTTCATAGCATTATACATGCCAACCTTTTGACTACTCAAGATCAAAAGAGTTGCTCTCCAGGCTCATATTTCACTATAGCTCTCATATTTTATGCAGCAAATTAGGTTTTACAGTAGCAGTTACAGCAAGACCATCTCTTGCACTGCACAGCTTAAAATTACTGTAGAGGATTTCATGTTGAAGGAGCATGATCCTATAAATTCATACTCAAGTAAAAAATGGATGAAAACTTTCTATAATTCCTTCCCATCCATTTTGTACAGTTTTTATGCATATATATGTAACTACTGTGGTTAAACCTCGAGACTATAAAAGGTAGTCAGGATTCTGCCTTTGGTAATAAAAGTTGGAGGGGAATCTAGCAAATCCTAATGAAGGCAGGTATTTGAAGTGTTCAGAAGGGGGTGCACTCAAATCACATTCAAAGGTCACCTACCAGGCATGCACTGCTATGAATTTCTTTTCTGCCACATTTGGAATGTCCATATTAACTTGTCAAGATAATTGCTACAGCTGGGATTTCCTGTCACTGACAATCAAGAGTTTATTAGGTATCTGAAGACACGGGTAGGTGCTCAGCAGGATTTATATGTGACACTGAATTACCCGTAGACACCTTTCGGTGGGAGTTCAGACCCGTACTCAGCTTATATACTCGTAAAATACTTTTCAGTGGAAATTACAGGCAAATATCAAAATAACTTCTGCACAGTTTTAACTGTTCAGTACTAAAAACTGGAAAAGCGAAAATTACTCTGACACATAATTCTTGAATTTACACTTAAAATGATGAATATTCTTAGTAGTAATATAATAAACAATTATCAATTGATTGCAATTATCTTTTAAAAAAAACTAGTGATACTTATATGCAATTTCTGACAGCTTATGACTCAAATTTGAAGGGATTTCAACAGATCAAGCAAAAAGGATCATCTTACTGTAATAATTATCCTCTTGATAAATTCTAAAGTCCTGCTACAAACTATGAAGATGGTAAAACCCTTAAAATAATCAGCTTTATAACTATATGGAAAGCATTAGGCTACACTTGTATAGAAATTGCTACCGGTCTTTAAAATGCGAATATTTTTTTGCTCTAAATACATTAACGATATGAACATTAAAAAGATACTAATAACAAATTCTTTATCAGTCATCATGATTGACCACTCAATGCCTCACTCCTCTTTTAAGGAAGAGAAAATTTACAGCTGGATAGCATTAACAATGCAATAGATTCAATCAAATGCCTCAGCTGATGCAAAGTATTGATGCATCAGAAAAGGGAGAGGCTATAATCTATTCATTCATTTTGAAAAAACAATCTGAAAATAGAAATGGAAATGTCTTCTGTCCTGAGCACGTACTTACCCTGGAGTGATGGCAGGCTAGGTCCTTGCATGTTAAACGTGCTTTGGAGAATAAAGTAGGACACAGAGGCTAGGAAGACTGAATGACATGTTTTTATCTACCACGGATTTTTAATACAACACCTGCAATTTATCCTAAGAGCATCCAACCAAGTATTCATGTTTCCCCAAATAAAGTTTCCATTGATAACATAGTTTTTCCATAGATATAAATCAGACAGCCAACAGGATTTAAAAATTACTCATATACTAGCAAAAAGAATTGTAAGCCTACTAGGAACAAAGTGCAATGCAAACTATCAAAAAAATAATAGTAGAATAATATTGGTAGATGCATATTTTCTTAGAAAGTTCTGCTATGCATTTACACGCAGTCTTTTACTGTCTCCTTTTCAAAAATGAAGTTAGTTCACTTCGGCATTAAAACTTGGAAAAACAGATAGTATGGTCCTACTGGAAATGAAACCCCATAGTTCTGCTACTGACCTACTACATGGCTTTCTTCATTTTGTTCTAGCCATTTTATGTATTATCTACGTAAGTGCATAAGACCTTTGAAACCCTGTGTAACACATGCCTGTACACAACCTGAAAGACTAGGATTCCAGCTGCGGCCTCTAGGCATTAGTGTAATGCAAACAGACAATAATATCAGCAAGCACAAATGTGCTGAATGGCTTTCAGACCATATCTGCTTAAAACACCTTGCATATGCATCTCTCACATCATTCACGCAAACATATTTCCAGAGCACCACAAGCATACATGATTTTTCATAAACATTTTATGAACAAAAAATAAATGAAACAATTGTCAGTCCTGTCACAGCATTTTTCTCCACTCTCCATGCCACGCACAGAGCAGCAAAAGGGCAACTCAAGTGTAATACATTTATTGGTCCTCTCAGAAACGTGCCACTCACCAGGCCTGACCTATCCCTTCCATGTAAGGGAAGTGGGGGGGCTTAACAATGACATTTCCTGATAAACAAGGACCTTATGGATTGCAGCATAAATCAGTCCCAGTTTTGTTATCATTACAGCCGTATTCTGCCTACTATTCTGAGGTTTTCCTTAAACTCTGATTTAATAACCTCCTTGGCTTTGAGCCGATTTTGATTTCCAGTTTTATAGAGACATATTGGCAGCCTTTTCTTTAGGAGAGTAGAAGTCTGCCTTGACATTCTTCACATAGAAAGCAGGCAGAGAGCTTACACACAGTCGTACTAAACTTGTATTTCCATCATGCATGACCTCTAACTTCTCACAAGAAGGTGGCCTTGAACTTCACTATCATTTATTCAAAAGTTGGGGAGGAAAACAGGAATTATAAGCAGCTTTCTGTTCTCTATTTTGGTAACAACTTTTGTTTCAAAAAGAGGAAAAGAAATGATGCTTTCCTCAACATAAAGATCATTTACACTAACAGCTAATTAGAAAGAAGGACACTCTGGAATGAATCACATAGTTTACTGAATGAGATGTCTTTTGAAGGGGATAAATGCATGTTCAGAAAAGCAATAAAAGGACTTGACTGCCATATACCTCTATTAGATAAAGTCAGCAGACCTGGAAAAAGTCATTCCTCAAACTATGTTGTTCCAGGGAATTACACGAAAATTTATAATAAAGTATTGTGTATGTTATGGTAATTTATACAGTGTATAGCTGTATTTGAGACCCTTCTCAGGCTCATTTGGTAATGACATTAACACGATCCGTTATGTGTTTTATTGTGCAAGAGACCAGAGTAATTTGTCATAAAAATCTTCATATTTGACTACCTACGTACAAGTTACTCTTTTTTAAGATGCTTCTAATTTGCATATTTACAAGACCATGACACTAAAAGACACAGTGTAGGCAGATTTGGCAATTATACATGGAAGGCTTTGCTGCCTATAGCTTTGACTCTGTCACTATTTGTTGCCCCTTTGTGTTAAAAGATGGAAGAAAGGTCTTTGGATTACTTGACAGCTTCCTCTAGATGTACTTGTTTCTCTACAGGTGGTATGTGGCAACCAGCATTTGGAAAAAAAAAAAACCAAACTCTTGTTTGTATCTTCCTAAAACATTCCCAGTGTTTACAAACAAACCAGTTTGTATTACAAAACAGTAATACAAACATGCTAAGTTTTCATTCAGACTTCATACAAAATTCAGGAAGGGAACACAGCTATGTCAACTAAGAAGAAGAGGAATAATCAGATTTCAAGACTTCTTGGATCAAGAACATCCAAATAGCAGTTCTTATAAAAGATTTTAGAAAGCAAACATATGTACTTTTTTTTTTTTTTTCAAAAGCAGACTAGAGATCTTGTGACACAAGCATTATACAGTAGCAAAGAACTGAGGAGCTCAGATGAGTTAAGGCATGATGCAAAGGTAAGCCAGAACAAGGCTATTTTGGCTTGTACCTTTCTCACAACTATTCAGCAAGACCAAGGAGTCAAAAAAAAAAAAAAAAAAAAAAAAAAAAAAATCAGTCAAAACATGAGACCACTATTCTCAAATCTGAGGAAATGCCTTGTATGTCATCCACACAGTTATTTAAGACATGTTAGCCTCAAAATACACCAAAACTGTTATGCCTAATATAGAGTATGCTATGTAGGTCTCTGGAAGAAATCTTGGAAAGTTTGCCGTTATGTCAAAGAAGTCATTTCCCTCAAGGTAAAAGTTGTCTCTAATTCAAAAACTCAGCAACCAGTTCTGCATGCTTATTATTCTTTTTAGTTGTTATTCTTGTGAGTTATTCCACTGAATTCAGTAGGACTATTTACAAACAACACTACTGTCCTAATTCAGGAAAGCACTTAATTATCCTTTACCTTCAATTAGGATTTTCCCTGTATTGGGGAACTTGGGCATTTCTTCTGAGTACTTTCATGAATGGGAGAAACAGCATCTAACGATAGCCTCTTACATATAGATTTGTGCCTACTAGTTCAGCTGGTCCATGCGCTGAAGCACAAAGGCCAGTTGAAAAGCTTTTTTAAAGAACAACCAAACGTGTTCACTCTCTTAAGGTTTTCAGATGGTGAAAGTACTAACAAAGCAACACAACTGACCAGCTCAGAAACTTGTAATATTTCTAGAATTTTACACACACAAAAGAAAAAAGTATATGGGAACGTTTTAAAAATAAATGAGAAAACAGACTTCATAAGGGAGCAAAATTGATAGTAGAACCTGTACAGTGACAAATCTAAGCCCCCAAAAATCCCATTACAAAACAAGGAACTGAAAGTACTATTTATTAGTAGACTCTATTGATATAAGAGCAATAGGCATTTAAAACAGTGCAACGGTGAAAAACTAGATAAAAATCCTACTCCCAAAACTCTCTGAGACAAGCCAAGTATGCAATTGAATCAGACCAGCAAGACTGAACACTAATACTACAGTCTTAATCTAAATAAAAATGAATTATGTCATTCTTTTACAGTATGCAAGTGAACTTGTGTCCTGTTCTTTAAAGTGACTTGCACAGTTTATCTATTCTCTTTAATAATGCAATTTAATTTACCAAAGGTTCATATTAAAAATTTATCTGACTACAGCAGTTAAAGTCACCTAGACATTCTGTCATAGTTAAACATTAGCTTTGGAGTACATCACAAATTCCCTACTGTGAGTCTGAGACCTGTTTCATATAGAAATGCTCTGAGCGTCCAATTGACATTACATTTAAATGAGTCAGTAACTGTGCACTGAATAAAAATATCTGTCAGTTATTAAAAGTGCAGTAACTTATTCAACAGCAATGTTCAAAAGAGACAAATGTACTATAATATACGTCAGTGGTCACAAAGGACTGCTATTTTTGCTTTAGCAATCAGTTATTCAAAATATACTCCAATAATCATAATATTTTCACCTCTAAGAATAGTGTTAGACCCATTAAGACCACGTAAAGTACTCACACATGAAAAGGAAAGCTGACAAAAAAAATGCAAATCCAAAATGATCAACCTGAACTATAGGAATGTCAAGTAACCAACATCGGCCACATACAATACAGTTACTGTCGTTCCAGAATTTAACAAGAATTCAGCTAGTGGCATTCTGTCATAAACATAAACTTCTCTCTCATGTCCCAGTCTGTTCACACAGCTCATGTCATGGGGTACCAGGTAAGTGAGGCAAGCTAGATATGGCCTCAGAGGGAATGTATGCCAACCACCAGAACCAACTTTGGAGCAGATACAATACCTTATTTGCTGCGAAGCAAAGTAGAAAAATTGAAGGGCATAGGGAAAAGGTCAGATAGCCACCTTCTGGTGATGGAAAATTATAACACATGCTCAACAAAGCTCTGAACTATGCGGTTTCAATATCATGGAAATCTTCAGAAAGACCTACAAAATGGTAAAACTTCCCTAGGAGGACTTTATCAGTTTAAACATTGTTATAACAAGACAAGAACTCCAAAGATTGGCTCATTGAACATTAGAAGCAGCACAAGCATCATACTGAAGTCTCTTAAATTTTCACCCCAAAATTGTAAGAAAGCTAGCCCCACTATCAAAAGCGCAGACAGCTATTTAACATTCCACCAGTATAAGACAGGATTTCTTACCTCAGCTTTGCTGGCAGCCAGCGTTGTCAAAACCTGAAAATTACAGGAAAAATGCATTAGTATTGATTCAACAAAACAGGAGTGGGATTAATTTGCTTTTGAGGTAACTGACATCAATTGGTTGTTATGGCTTGAGGGAATGGAACTGAAAAGAACTGTCTTTCACACTGTGAGGAGACTATTCACCTTTCATGCACATCAGAAGGCAAAAACAGATATAAATTAAGAGTAC
This sequence comes from Aviceda cuculoides, assembly GCA_035590195.1. Taxonomy (NCBI): domain Eukaryota; kingdom Metazoa; phylum Chordata; class Aves; order Accipitriformes; family Accipitridae; genus Aviceda; species Aviceda cuculoides. Next base: position 4,398,160 of record JAVJGG010000061.1, on the reverse strand, counting down.
AGTAATATTCAGGAATACTGGGTAAAAAAATCGGGAAACATACCAAAACAGAACTGGAAAAATATTTTTCTATTTTTACTAATTTTTATTTTTTTTTCTGAATGGAAATGATGAGTAATGCAACTATAAACCATTCTAACACATCAAGGGAATTACTAGGATATGCTTTGAAAACAAGCCAGCTTAGTTTCATGGTGCTAGACGCAACAGTGAGTTTGAAGAACACATTCCACGTAAAGTGTGACAAAGAAAGGCTTGCCAGCTTCTTCTCACTAGTGATGTACTGTATCAGGTGCAGGTCTCCAGGTTCTGGCAGCAAGGGAGCCGCAGGGGTCCCAGTGGGAAGAGGCCAGGCCCTGCTCCAGTTCTGACTTGGAGTAACCAAGGCTGTATTTAGCACAAACGTACTTCTCTCCTGAACAGCCGTGGAACCACAGCAACTATTTCTCTCTGCCAGTCAAGGAATTAAATTGAACTTTGTATCTCTCTAGCTTTAGACACCAAACCATAACTAAATCAACTACTATCACAAACTTCCACAAATTCAGTTCAGGCAATAGAAATATAATTGTCATTTATATTAAAGTACCTTTAACTCAAACACTTTAAATGGACACAGATGTACTTTAATATTATAGGTCAAATAGCACACACAAAGTTAATAAGCTGTTATTAGACCATGAAAGCCATTAAACTGTGTTTATAAAACAAAAGTCTTTGTTAGAACTTTACGTCACAATAATGTCGCAACTTTATAAGGTTGAAAAACCTTTAATAATCTGCTCACAAATTTAAGATTGACACCTAGCCATAATTCTGTCTACATGAGAAGAGATCTTTCTTTATATCGTTGTTAATAATCACTTTTAAAGGATATTACCAATTCTCCCCAGCTCGTAGGAGCAGGAGAGGTAGTGACCAATCATGGCTCAGTTTGAGGCAAGGGGAAGGAGAGCGCAGAGTTTACTGAATGGAGCTCAGCCTGTATAGCAGAAGTAGACAATTTCTGTGCAGAGCTACTGTTCAATGGAAGACATCTGTGGATTCATCAAAAAATGATTTCAAAGGAATTTAGGAATGGAAATGAACTCCTGTCATATCACAACAAGGTACCTGCAATCACAAACAGTTATTTAATTTACCGTGACTCAAAAACAGATTCAGCTCCATTTGAAATGTGTATCTTTTGTCACTAATAGGATTTTTGAAGGCTGTTCAAGAATTTCTCTCACACAAGCAGAACTTACCTTATTTAAATTCCATTTATTTACTAACAACTTATCACCTTTTTTTCCTTTGTTATTCCTCTTCTTCATGATTCTTTAGCATTAGCAGTTATTTCTCCTTTCCAACACAAACCTTGCATAAAATCACATCTATTCTCTCCTAGCATTCCATTAGGCTTAACTTGTCACTCTGTTAGCATCCCCTCACAAGAAGGTCTTTCTACTAATAAATTCAGTAGAGTTACACTCTACTTACTACAATTTAAATACATCCGTCTTGGAGGCAAATGACTAAAAACATATACTGTGGAGAATATACCCAAAACCTAGCTTAACTTAAAACACCTGAATTCGGAGTGGTGTTTCCTGAAGCTCTCATAAATCCCACTCTAAACCACCTTCCAGAGGTGCCTATCTCTATCAACTATGTAAGTAATGCGAATATAACTGAACAATGTGACTACGCCAACCAAGGACTCACTAATGCCTTGAAATGTAATTAAATACTCTTCTATTTTAATAAATCACCTTATATGTCCAAAGACTGTATTTCTCTTATCTATATATCTCATATCTTTTAGCTATATCTTCCTGTTGCTTTATAGTCATCCAGGGGTCAACTGGACCACTGGACATGCTATGCCCATATCCTTCTTCTCCAAGTTACTGTCTGATAAATCCCTGTTCAGCAGTTGAATTTGCATTAGTTCCTAGAAGCATGACCTTTTACTTGGTATTACTAACATTAATTCACTTCCTTTATTTCAATCTCCTAGACCATCCATCTCTTCCTGGGTAACATACCAGGCTCTTCTATATTAGGAATTCCTCACAGCTTTACATTTTTATCAAATTTCATTAGCACATTCTTATACCAAGCATACTAATGAAAAATTATCAAATGAAATGACAAATACCTCAATACAGTCACACTGCTAAGAAAAGCATTATTTTGAGCAATGCAGTACCATGCCAACACCGGTTCAGCGGGGCAGGTTACCAGAGTTATGTTAGTGAAGTACTTCACCAGGCCTAGCTATACAGCTGAGAAAACTGTACTGTATCCAGGCTAGACACAGGGATATGAACATATCCAGAGACGTTTCAGAAAACTCTGTAAAATGATCCTCATATCAGAGGGACTATGATCTTTAACAGTATACTCATCACTATATAAATAGAGACAGAGATGGAGGGTTTCTATTTAAAATAATGACATTCCTCAAGCTAATGTTTAATTAATAAACAGTAAAACACATTAATTTAATATTAGAGGTCAAATAACACTCATTAAATTAATGAAGTGACTACTGTTAGTCTGTGAAGACCTGACAATTATCTAAAAGTTTTACCAGAGCTTTTTATTTAAGTTTAGGTATCTTAATGCAGTGAACTACCATTCTATTTGTATGATTGATTTCTTCCTCCCATTCACCCCTAGCCCCCTCTCCCAGTTCCTGAAACTTATCATTTATAGACCAGCAGCTCTGTCTTCTGTCATGTTTGAGAAGTCAGTGAATAAAGACAAAAGAGTAGTATAATGCATATGACAAAGAATAGCAGTTTGGAAGTCATTCTTTGCTGTAGGCTTTTGCGAAAAAACATCTGTATGTCACAGTGTGATTACTCAATTAAATCCTCTGAAAAGGTATTGCCAGATATCAAGCTCCTTAAGCAGAGCACCCACTGAGATCTGTAGCCAAGTCACCTGAGACACAAAACCAATTTATTCATCCCCATCCTGGGCAATCCTGGGTAAGGAAGTACCTATAATTATGTCTCCATAATAAACTAATGGTTTCAGAAGGGGGGGAGTGGGGACAAGCCAAGGGGAGGAGCAGGGAGCGAGAACTGGAGAGTAGACAACGTCCCTGTCACAACTAGTTGAACTTGCTTTATAAACCTGGTGGCTTCCTTTGTAGATCATCCTACCTGCAATAGCCTATTGTTCTTAACGATGATTTGTACAAAGTATGACGTTCTTTTACTGTTTCTTGCTGTACCCCTGACATTTTATGTACTAGTTAAGACAGCAGCAATTTCATCAAGAGAAATCGCAGCTTGGGTGAGGAATTCCTGTCTTGCTCACAATAATCCCTGTGACATAAAAAAACCCAATGGTTTTATGTCACTTTCTCAGGGAAGCTGGAATTTATTTTTCTTGTGCCAGAAGCTATACATGACTGACAGAAAACATCCTTAAAAATGGCTTTTTTTGCTACTTGTGAAAGTTGTACTCAATGTAGAACTTCCCATTCTACATAAGGAATCCCATGAACACTGACAAAAATGTAGATATGGTGGTAAATGCAGTAAACAGTCTCTTAAACTATGCTTACTAGTTTTAGCATTTAGAAAGGTCTTATCTTTAGGTGCATGCAGATGTAGTTCCTACTCTCCAGAATTAATTAGAAGGACAGTATTTGCCATTCTAAAACAGTATCCAAAGAGTTGCCATTTGTTATGTATCTCAAGCCAGCACTCTAACACGAAGAAATAAAGGAAACATTCTTGAATGAAGAAAGCTCCTGGAACATGAAACTGGAAAGCTCATTTAATGTAATTTTTGTATTAAATATATATGAAATTTCCTGTATAAAAGCTCAAAGATAAAAAAGCAGGAAAAAATTGAAAGGGACACGTTATGATCCAGAATTTGCATGTTTCACTTGCCTGAAAGTCAGTAACCATTTTCACGAAACTGTCTCATCTCATTAACACATGAAGCCCTTTTTCTATGTTACTCATTTTTCTAGAGAAGATATTTTCTTAATTTTTTCATTTTCTCACATCAGCCTGAATCCTGTACTCCTGTTGGAGCTATTTTGTGACAGGTGTGTAAAGAAACCACCCTTACACTGAGTATTCTTCACTACCTCTGCACTCTATTATGCGAACAATTACCTGCAATATCATTGGTTCACCGTGACAGACAACAGCAGTGGAACAGGAAAAAAAAAAAGACAAAAAAACCCAAACCAACCAACAGTACTACCCCTGTAGTAATATCTCAGTGTAATGTCCAACACTTTCAGTGTTGACAAGATTAAAAAAAAAATAGGCAAAACCATATTGTGATACACTAGAATTTCACATTTCAAAGGCATAGCGCTTTAGGAAGTAAAGTATCTAGCCAAATTTAGCGAAGTAATCATGACACATAGAGCTATAAATTGTTCTTTTAACACATTTAAATGTCTCAAAAAATATGCATGCAAGAGATACCACCAAGATATAACACCAAAGTCTTGGATATTTTTTTTAAACTGGCTGGAAAGGCTTTAAGAGGTCTACATATAGCAACTCCTCCCTTGACAATAGCGAACAGGCAAGCTGGCCAAATTCAGACTTTCTAGAAAAGAGAAATACTGGTGTAGTCTCAACACAGACTATTGCCTGGGCAATGAAAACAAACAACTATATTTTTAAAAGCTGAAGTTTAAAAGTAATCTGTAGATTAGGCCAGCTAATGAAATATATGCTCATGCGCACATACATATGCAGAAGTACATGAATCTCACAAACTCAACTGGGGCTGACGCCATGGGCAAGTGAGGCTGTTCAGAGCAACTAAAGCTCATTAGTGCCCTCAGGTTTTGCCCAAAGCTAGGATTGCTGCTGAAATGAACTGGTCAGCACTGAAGCCAGTCAATTCATGGCTATCGTAAAGCAGCTCTGCTCTGGCAAGTAGATATCCCATTCTCCTCCTGCCCTTGACCATTTTTCCTATGACTCCATAATTATCCCCAAATAATTATCCTGCTTGAATAAGCGGTTGTGTGGGTATACACCAAACTGGGCAGGGAACTCGAGTTAAAACTAGCGAAGTCCTCAGCCCCACAGCAGCCGTGCGAGTTAAATGCTCTTCTTCAGCACTTGCTCCTGAAAGCGCATTTGAGAAGTTACTTGAATATACTGCAGGGCCAGCTCTCTGGCTCTTCCAAAATGCTAAACATAATATTCTATCTATGGCTGCCACACATGACTGCCCATTAAAAAAATCCAATATATTAAAGACATACATGGGTGGAATATGCTGAATGGAGAACAGGTGGAATCAAGACTTGTATTTCATAGATATGTATCTAACTAAATTTTGCTCAGTTTACTGCTACGGACAACAGTGTTAGATTTCTCCAAATTTATGGAAACTCAGTAAGTATATAGGCAATGATTTCAGCAGCTGGTGAAAATTACATCTGCCCTTAAGTACTTCATAACAGTATTTGTGATGCTCGATTAATATTGGGTAACTGTTTAAGATCTTTCAGCTAAAATTGCTATATAAATCAGTATGCAAAATGTGGAGTAGTTATCATGGATAATTCACTTCATGTGAATTATCACGTCTCAGTCACGTCTTTCTTTTTTTAAATTTCTGTAAGGCAACCTTGAATAAACTCTGCCAAATAAGTAAGTAAAGGGAAAACAAGCCCCTAAACATTTAACTAACATATACAATGTTCTTTGTAAGATATGCTGTAGATTTCTGCGCCTGTAACAAAGCAGTTTGAAAATGAGATGGTTTTCTCTTTGAAATTTGAACTCACTTTTACAAAGAAACATGCACTGGACAGAACTTGCCAAACTGTTCCTCTTTAACATTGGGAATAAATCCCATTACTCTTATAATGGAAGAAAACGTTAGTGCATAACAAGTTGACCATAAAAAGTACCAAGTTTCTGTGTGTAGTAAAAATGTATGAACTTTGTTATCTGTCCTTTTAGTAAAAGTATCCTTAAGCCTACTTTATCCATAACTTCAGCAAAATATCCACACATACTGTCACATTATAACCTATGATAATCTTGCAATTTCCATAAGTTAACCAAAACTAGGATTTTGTACGTAGTAGAAGTTTTTGAAAAATCCAAAGCATAATTGCAATAAACTATATCTGAAATTTAAGGTAAACAAAGCATTTTCAAGTACACTGTTGAGCCACTACAGCTTTTCCATGGATTCTGGGAAAAATTACATTAACGCTTCCTGCCTACTTTCTTAACTTAGCAAGAAAGAAATTAACTAGAATATAAACATAAACACAAAGATCTCTGGTGATTTTTTTTTTTTCACATGTCAGTAATTTTGTAAGGCTACAGAGTACTGAGGCAAAAGGACAGTACGAAAAGCTAGCTCGGAAATAATTCCCTTACCACCCCTGCCTCACAACAGCCCACCAGCACTATTAGCACTATTAATTTCATCCAGGAGCAACAAACTCAAATTTTTTTGAACGTCCACATTATGCCAGAATAAAATAAAAACAGATGATGAAGCGAAAATGAGACATTCAGCTCCAGTGTCCACAGTAGCTGCCATAATTGCACAGCTAGCTCATTACAGAAAGTCAGTCCCTTGAGTCTACCATGTCCCAGTTAAGCGACAGTAATAGAAAGCAGCTGTATGAGGACATTAGGTCAGCAGAATCATTAGCCCCTAAAATTGCATCACCATCGCTCCTCTTCGGCAGCAAGGCTTTCACACATCATCAGGCTCCTAAACAGGAGGTCAAACATCGCAATGAACTTAACCCAGTAACTCCATTAACAATGAACTATGGCTCCAAGGAAGTACACATTTCTAGAAACTTTCAGGAGTTTAATGAATTTCAGCCACCTCCCTGTGCCCCCGGGTCTGCTCTGGAAATTCCGGTAAAGCTGACTGGAAAAGCACCAGCGCCTAAGGGAACGCCCCATTACCTCTCGTTTCCTTGGGGTTTCTCACACGACAACCAAGAACCGCCTCTGTTCGGAAACCACGCGAAGCGTAACGCGGCCGCAGCAGCGAGGAACGCCGAGTGAGGAACGCCGAACGCCGCCCGCCCACTGCCCGCGGGAAGGCGGCGCTACCAGCTGCCGCGTGCGGCGGCAGCGCGAGGCTCCTAGCAGGATTCCGCGCCCTGGGCAAAGGAGCGGGCGGCAGGTCGCGCGAGAGTTGGGGGAGCGGGGCCGTGCCGCGGGCGGGTCTGAGGCGGCGGCGGCTCGCGGCCTCCTTCGGAGGGGCACCGTGGTCTGGTTTAAAGTCAGCCCCCAGAGGTTCCCCTCCAAAGTAAACTCTTTTATGAATACAACATCCTTACAGAGAGCAGCAGCCTTTGCATTACGAGTTAACAGTTTTAAGTGGATTGTTTGAAAGAAGTTTGTCATTCTGAGGGGCTGTAACAGGAAGCGGCACAAAGCACCTGGACCAGATCGCTCAAGTGACAGAAATCAGCGTGGCTGCGCTGTAGCTGATTTCTACTCGTTAAAGAACTGGCCTAGTACGTGCATAAATGCCCATATTCCAGGGGGATGTGTTGCCTCCTACATAATTTATACAGTTGTGCTTCGAGGCTGAGGCACAGAAATGAAGACAAAGTTCGTTGTCAATGCTCACATGCATTCTGATTAAAAAGGAAACCTGTGAAGTTAGCCAAGGTTTTCTAAAGTCTGGATGCTCATTTCCACCTTTTACAGGGGTGAGTCGAAGTGTCCCTGGTGGGCTGAATGTTTCTGCAGCACTCGGGCAAAGCAAGGGCCCTGCCTCTGTGGTCATGAGAGGTTTCAGTCAGGAAAGCAACAACCCTTCTATCAATGTCAAAGACTAAATAAGTTTGACTATATGCTGATGTTCTTCAAATTGTTTCTACTAGCAATAGTTCTGGATGGTTTGTTTTGGGGAAATTAATGATGATACACCAAGGTCGTTGTACCTCTGCTGTAGTGAACAGATGTTAACATATTAGTGCCACCTTCCTGTGCTGCACTAAGCTAGAGCTGCTCCTGGTTGTCACTGTATGAGGGGAGGTAAAACCAGCCAAACAAAAAAGCTCATTTTAATAAATTCAGTCTAAAATGCAAACATTTAAAGAAAAGAGCTACTGCACTTTCAAAAGCTGTTACTCGGTATCATCCTCATCAAAACATGCCACTCTTTTTTTTTCTTTAAATCAACCCAACGAGGCAGAACAATAAGAAACCAAATCTTTTTTCCTCTCAGCAGTATAGACCATTTTCAGTGCCATTTGTAAGCTGCCTATTTATTCCTGACATTCACAGCTTGAATATATCTCCAGCTCATGTTGTTCTGTTACACCAAGGTAGAAATAATCAAGAATTTTTCCATCTTTTTGCTGGGAGTCTTCAGAGCTCTGTTAAGCTGGTATGAGATTGTTGTGGTAAACTCTGCATAGGAGTAAGACATAAATACTTCCAAAGGCTACAGTTAGTTGAGAAGGCAGTAGCTTGCTGAATGGGAGGGAGGAAGACTGGTATAGGTTGGTTTACAAAGGTAAAATATAAGACATTTTGACCCATAAATCCCTGTTGTTCAGGCAGTCTTTAAACCAAATTTCTTTCCTCCTCTCTACACCTTATGTCATACCATGGCAGTCCCAGAGTGTCAAGGTCCTTGATCTAAGCTCCCATTTTGTTTAAATAGTGAGTCGTTGTCAGAATATTCTTAGCAAGGCAATATTTCTTATTTAGTCCACTGGAGCCTGGTCTTGGTGATCTTTGGGATATGCTACAAAAGAAGACTTCTCCCCTCAAGCTGTTCTAGGGAAGAGGACAGGGGTTCATTTATGCTGGGAACAATTCACCTAGCATGCCTGATTCTGGCTCTCTCAAGGGCAACTGAATTTTACGACTGACATTATAGACTTCTGTGGTAAAAATGTGCACAGCCTAAAGCAAAGACATGAATGGTAAACTGAAATAAACACTTTCTTCTTAATAATCTCATAACAACAACACATTTGCAAGTGTGTTAGAAAAAGGGCTGGGGATAGATCAGTACGATGAAAGCAGTGAGGTACTTCACCAGGATAAAGCAACACACAGGCCCTTTACTTCACAGGGAAGTTTAAGTATTGGTCAGTATTGGTTAAGTTTTAGCTACTTAAAAGTACTTTCTTTCAACTAATTTTATAATATTTGGAGGACACTACTAAAAAAAATAAATTATGTAAAAGGCCTCAGTGCCCTAAGAGTTAGCTACAGAGAATGAGTGCCATGTGTCAGAAAATTCAGAATTTTGAGTCATATTTTTATATATCTAACTTCTGACAAAAAGACAGTCACTGTAGCTGGCAAATGGATAGCAATTCTTCCATCATTCTGGCCCCAAACAGGGGACTTAACATGAGCACAGCTTGAAAGTCCATTTAAACTGTAACAGGGCTGTAAAAAGCTCTTAGCATAAGCATTTCCTAACAGAAATTCTCATCTGTTTCGAAGATATGGCTGTCGTTCATTCACTACTGATGGGCATACAAAATAAAAGAGCTGTATCACTCAGTGTCTGAAACCTATATGTAAAGCTAATTAAAATCCTTCACTCTGAATTTCTCGTCATTAGTAGGTTTATACCTGTCTCTTGGCTATACGTTTAATACTGGCAAGCTCTCTTTTCTGTGAACTATGACAGTCAATGGATTTGAAATTTCACCCATAAATGCTCCCTTAGTGCAGTTATGCTATCAGTGGTGGTACATCAGCTAACTTTGCGGCCTCCTCTGTCACTTCTAACCATTACCCAGAGCTCACTGACACAACAGTTATTAGAATTCCTAAAATTTATGAATATTAAAGGAGTCTTAATGCTTGGATTGAAAGATCACAGGAAGAGATGCTTATAATTTCCTAAGGCAGTAAGAAAATAGTGCAATGAATTATGTAAAATGCTTTAAATATGTACACTACTGAAAGCCTTCATTAAGAAGCAGAAACTGTCAATAAGCAACACCTATTCTTCTCTTCATAAGATGATCCTCTCACTTTAAAGGTATGGTTAAAAAGTAGGATATATAATAGTCTGTACATTTCAGGATTTAAATCTAATCAATGTAATCAAGTCCAGTAACAAATGGTGTCCCTCAAGGGTCCTGAAGAAATGGCTTTGTCTTTTGGAATCTTTCCTGTGTACAAAACAAATTAAAAAATAAATCAGCTTTTCTTTAAGCTCTCTGCTCCAGGATTTATGTACAGTGAATGATTTAAAAAATTAAGAAGTCCATGTGAAAGCTTTTCAATTACAACGTATGTCAAACACCTTTGATCAGAACCTCCAATAATTTATGTTGGCTCCAATACTAAAGTCAGGCCTTATTGAAAAGCCCTGGCAGATTGGAAAAGCAGTGTTTAACTGCCTCCAGTTCTGTTTTATCCAGAGAAAACCAAGGATCATGTAACAGCATCTCTGACAATCATATTTTCATTATGACAAAAGAAAAAAAAGTGAGGTTTCTGAAGGAATACCAGTACCAAAGGTGACCTCCTTGCATCTCAGTTTCTATTTCTGTTTTTCCGCAAAGTACTTATATTCCTGTAGAAATAAAATTCTAGCAGACAAATGAAGACTCTTCACTTACTTGTTTAAGCCAACTCTGTTTGACCTGTATGCTGATCTCAACCTAGGTATGACTCTTTCAAAGCAGATGAAAGCTATCCTGCCTGTGAACCTTGAATCAGGTCCTTATATCTGTTTACACCATGGGAACATTACAGGGCTCCGTCAGTTCAAGATGATAACCCAGCAAAAAAACCCAGATTCTGTAGAGAGGAGTCACATCAATATAAAACAAATGTAAATTCAGTTTAACTTAAAGGAGATTTTAGTGTTAAGTTACCATTTTAAAATAAAAAGAAAACAAAGCATCACTGATGCAACAAAGAATACACCAAACTACAGCCAAACTGCATCCAGGACCACACAGGAGTACCCAAGTACACACTGATGTGGAAAGCATGGTGTGCTTTGGCCCTTGGAAAGATACACTGTACACAACTTGTGGGTATACATACTGTCTGCTCAATTTTTTCCTCTGACAATTATTTAATTATAAGGGAGGTGATTGGTTTAAACAATGGGCAAGGCATCAGGTGATGTTTCGGGAGTCAACTAAAAAATTAAAACAAAACCTGTATCAAAGCAAACGAGGCTGAGGTCACCAGACTAAAGGAAGTAGTTCATAAAATAGGTAACGTTTAGTATGAGTCTTGGCATCACAGGCAATTTCTACTTTAGCTGTTACTAAGAAACAAACTACACAAGAGTTCCGTTTTTCACTTTTGTTCTTCTGAATAACCATCATCATTATTCCACAGTCTAATAAAATGAAGCTGTCACCTGTGACTTGATTTCACTGATCAAGGCCGTTTGTTATCCCTACAGTGCTGTGGATGCCCATTTCTGCTGATTTACTCAGGCACCCCTATACCCCACAAAGTCAGGCACAGGTAAAAGGACCCCTCACTGAAAGGAGGGGAGGGGGGCACAGGGGAGGAGCGGCTGCTAGGGCCGCCTGGCTGGTCTTTCTCTAAAAAGCAAATGGATGTTACCTGGTAGAGGTCAACTGTAGCTCAAATATTTATCTGAACCTCATTTCCATGGCTGACCAAAGTTTAGACAACCTAGCAACTCCAGAAATCCAGGAACATGGTTAAGCTACTCTCAAGTAGTTAGTTCCCTGGGTAAGCATGAAGGGCAGGGGCTTGCAGGGAATTAATCCTCTGTAGAAATCCTACAGCATTAAATGTTACTCTGAGATTTTTGCATGCATGTATTTGTGTTAGTAACAGCCTTCTTACATTGTGCTTGTTTTAAAATGACTTGTCTCTGTATACTAGTGTTCTCATCAGTCCATACTGTTAGTTTTTTATTTCTCGATCTAGAATTCATGGAGGTTAGTGTGACATTGCTGCAAATATCCTCACAGCCTAGCAATGTAAATAATGGATATGACTCCAGAAATACCAACCAGCCTCTTACTGTTTTGGGAAACTTAAATCATGGCTGCCTGAACTCACCTACTACTACTTCTCTCTGCCCTGCAGTAAATCCCTCCTCTTTTGAGAAAATTAAATCTGTGATTGAAATGACTGTAGTTTTGGTAAGAGCACACAGATATTTAACTGTGGCAAAGCTCGCAAAGATGTACTGAATGCAACTATTTTTTTCTCTTTAAAATACAATTTTAAACATGCTAACAAATATTCAGAAGCTCTCGCGAAATTTAACAGATAGTTGATGCATTTCATACCACATCTCAGTGAACTACATATCCTTCTTTTACATTTCTCCTAATTTCTATCATTTGTTTAAAAATCCTATAATGAACAGCTGTTATTTAGGACCTATTTGTTCCTCCCATTTTCCATTTAACCACAGTGATTCTATTTTCTCTTATTTCCTTTGGTGCTGAAAAGTATTTTTACAGTATTAACCAACACAACAGATTTGCTAGATTTCCACTAATTAATTTTCTATGAATCTTTCATCATGAAAAAAATAACACATTTCTGCATGAAAAATGAATTATTTTCTCCATTTCCTTACAAATTTACATTCTGAGCTCGTCTGTGCCACATACTCTTTATGGATAATGAGCAAGGCATCTTCACTTAGCTGTCACTGTAGAAGTGAAATGTTTACAGTGTGCGCTTTGGAGATTCTGGCAGCATAGATTCTAAGAATATTTCTTATTCATGACAAAAAGCATTGCCCTAAATTTCTCTTACACGTGAACAGAAAAAGAGTGATTTGAAGAATACTTGAACTTTTTTTACCCCTAGTAATGCTGTTTTAAGAAATGTTAGTTTAGATACATCATGCTGATGATATGTTTCATGAGATGTGACAAAGACTGTTAGCCACTTTAATGTCTTGTACAACTTCTTGGGAAACTCCAAATATCTCTTAATTAATGGAGAGATAGACACCTTCATTATGAAGCTTATGAACAAAATACCCATCATGTAACTTTTAAATTTATTCTTCCACAATATTTATTCTGTAACCTTTTGGGGATACACTATTGACATAAAAAAGAAACCTCGGGCATTAATCTCCTGCAAGTTTTGAGCAGGAGAGGTCACTAATTCATTAAAAATATTTCTCTTTAATTACTTCTCTGAAGTCATTTTTTGGCAAAGTACAGAAGAATATACTTGTTGTAAAGATTATTTTAAGATTTCATTTATGTGCATATGTCCAGTCACAAGCTTACAATGACATGCTTAAGCCTGTGGGCTTTATTGAACCAGGTCCTGGGGAAAAAAAAAAAAAAATCTTTTATCCTTTGTTCTTAGAAAACGTCATATAGTTTAAATAAATCTTTGAAATGTGACCAAAAGAATCTCACACAAGATCATCTTTCATTGAAGTCATAATGTATGATTCATGTAGATACAGTTCGAAGGTTACTGCTGTCGAGTTTTGAACTTATGCTATAAAAGACATTAAAAAGTGACAGATTCTTCTCACCAGAAAGGAGAAAAGTGCCTGCATACAGCCTTCTGCAAATCTTTCCTTCCTAACCTTAGCTCTTCAATTAACCTGAGCATACTTAAACCTACTGGGATTGTTTTCTGTAATCAATCAAATTTCCAAATGTAATTATTAACATAGTCTTTAATTAAATGAATTAGATCATTTGGACACATTCTAAAGAAAAGTCAGTTATTGAATGTTGATGATTCAAATATTCCCAATGCCTTTTTGAGTTCTGATTTAGAAAAATCTGGATTAATTCTCAACGGTCTTCCCTATAGTTACTATTCCTAAATGAATTTTTAAAATATATTTAAAACTACATTTTCAGTATATTATTACTCTAAAGTGACCATTGGGAGTAATCACATTATGAAGAATGCAGCAACTTTTGCCACTGTATGTATGCTGGTAGAGTGACGTTTTTGACATTTAAACAGTTTTATTTTTTATATTATTTCCCCTAGAAAACTATATGGGGAAAAAGGTTTTTTTTTTGCATAAAATGCTGGTACAGTGGATGGAATAGCAAACCTAAGCCTTCTCAGATGTATATCAAAATCCCAATCTAAAGCAAAGTTGTTATTAGACAAGTAACAATAGCAATTAACCTGTGACTCAGTAACATCTTTCATATTTTTTCCATTTTAATAGTAAATGAAATAATTTAAAACTATTTCTTGCCAATGATATAGCCCCACACCCTATTTAAATTTTCATATTGACTTCTTGTTGTAAGTGAATCTCACATATCTGAACTGGCAATTCTGCATAGACAAACTCTGAATTCCAGTATTCTCTCCAATATCACTGGTTTTGTTCTTTGATACATTATATAGTGAATGAAAAGTACTTTCAGAAAAACACCGTCAGAGGAACAGAGAAAGAAGTAGTTCTCCATTCTGTGGCAACATCTAAATTTCTGAAGATTAAATACAATGCAACTAATCAGCAGCAAAGGAAAAAAAAAGCAAGGGGTTTGTGTGAGCAATAGAAAACAGTATGTAGTATTTTTTTTGTAAACCTAATGTCCCTCTGCCTGTTGTGGAACACAATTTAGAGTAATTATAGCAACAGTCAGGAGACAAATTCTAATAGATTTTCATACAATAGTGTTAGATCTTCAGAAGAATTGTTAAGGACCCTGACAGATATGACAAAATCGAAGCAAGCAAGCAAATAGCAGGAGATCCAGTAAAGCTAAAAAGGTTAAACAAGGCAATTGATTATTATCTTTAGTCTTAGTTTTTGAGGTCTGTGTTCTCTTTTCACAAATACTAGAGATGCAAATAAATCAAATGTGAAGAGATCAAGTAGTCCATTTTTCCACTTAAGTAAGTCCAAAATCAAAAGAAAAAAGTGTATGTTGCAATTCTAAGTTCAATTTGGAGTGCCCAATTCAGACCCAAACCTATGCAGCAAAGTTAGTAACCTTCTGCATTGTATTTTATTTAAGATCTATATATTTTACCCTCGAAATTTAGTTTCTCTTCTCTAAGTCTCTGAGACTCCAGACCTTCCCATACTGCCGTATAGGAAAACTCAGTGCTGCTGATGTGCGAGACCACCATAATGAGTCACAAATAAAAGAGGTCCAACAAAACACCCAAAAGAAATTTTAAAAAAAATAAATTAGGCGTTAATTTACATTAAAAACAAGAGAAAAAATTAATGACCACTCTCACACCCCCACACCCCAAGCAACTTACAGTACAAGAAGTGAGACATTCTCTGCATTCTGGTGACTGACAATTTTCTATAGAAAAATGTGGGATAAATAACTTCTACAAGAAACTGATTCAATCTGAATTCTGTCTGCATTTAGAGTGTGATACAAATTCCAGCTTTTTATTAAAAAAAAAAAAAGAAAAATCGCATCCCTCCCTACCAGGGAGAAGATTCGAAAGACATATTTCCTAGAAAGTATTACACAATTAAATTATCTTTTACTGCTGTGTATGTTACAGAAAACCTATTGTCAGGGAAACACTGAACATTTTTCTCCACTGTTGTTTTTCTGTGCAAAGAGAATTCAAAATAATTAAAAAATTTTCCTTAATTTCCCCACTGTAAAGGATACTAGGACAGTCTGACTAGCAGAAAACATGTATTAGTGATTTTTCTGGTGTTCTTACTTGTGAAGAGGCATATTCAATTTCTTCTTTCAAGGGGGGCATCACTGATAGTTATTATCTTGTCAGAAAGGGAGGTAGCTGTGTCTTCTTCGTATTATTCCCCTGTACTCAAACTTAGCATGTTACTTGCTATTGGGGAAACCTTATAAGAAGGCTTATAATACAGGAGTGAGAAAACCAGAAAACTTTAATCATTACCAAAATAATTATGTCTAGCCAAGTGATGCTAACAGCCATAATTCCAAACACTCATGGAAATAAAGACGTTAATTTGGAAGAATGAGGTGACATAAAAAGAAATGATCTTAAGGCTGATTATCAGAAAACTTCCTTACTGTAATTATGACTTAAATATTGTGGGCATAGGCTTTGATTACCTGAACAAATCCATCAATTACATATCGATTTGTCTTGAAAAAAACTGCTTAAATACAACCCCTAACTTTTTTAACATCATCTAAAGCAAAACTATAGAATGTTTCAAGTCCCACCTTGCCCCACCTCCAAAAGGACTCCACTACCTCCACCATATGTATGTTATTTCTTTTCCCCTCTTATCCAGCTTATTTCACGTAACTAGTTTAGAGAATAATCAGGTAGAAATCATCACAGTGTAACTGAAGAGCAAGAGGAGGTCCAGCTGTTGGGTGAGCTGGAGGCAGAAATTATTTAAACCACATGGGCCACCATTAGAATCAGTCCTGAAACCACAGTGACCTCATAGCATCATTAAGAAATTCTGTACTGGAATAACTATGCTGATACGATGAGGGAAATCAGCGATAGCAATTCAGCAGAGTATCTAAACTAAGAAATAAAGTTACACACTTCCCTGAATAACTTGGACAACTGAAGAATTAAACTAAGTTCTTTTTTCTGCCATCAGCCTTGTATTAGCTTTCCTCTTAATGCTGTCAAATTATCTTCTTTTCATCGGTTGAGTTTACACCATTTTCAACAGTTGCACTTGCATATCAATGAGTTGTCGCACAGCTATTATAATTACTTTGCAGAGGTTGTTGTGCTATCTCCTACATGCTTTCTGTTCCTCTCCATTAATCTCTCCTGACTTCACAAGGAGAGGCTGCCCAGAACTCAATATGAAAGTGCAAGTGCAGCAGCAGAAAACCTGAAAAAAGACAGAGGGATCACAGAGACCCATTTTATGCTGGTCTTTTAAAAAAACAGAAAATCTATCCATTTGCCACCCTCAAGTGTATTCTGCACTTGACTATTGTCTGCACGCCCTCTGAAGCATGTCTGCAGCCCTTTGCTCTGGTGTCCTGACTGACGGTCTCCTGATACAGCCTCCTAGCCTTGTACTTTCCAGAGTTAGCAGTCCAGAGTATTTAAGTTAAGCAGTGCACCCAGTCTGAAAACTGCAGTTCAGCAATGCCTTGACCTGAAGTGATAGCAGTATCTATTGGTCAGACAGACAGCTGAAGTTGGTAACAGCTTCAGCAGTCCAATTTCAGTCTTCTTCCATGCTTTTCAGAGATGTCACTTTGGGAAATTAATTTCTTTTTGTGCATTTGCTTTCCACAAACTGGCTAGAAAATAAGGAAATCATATGCTTTAAGAGTTGCTGGTTGCCTGTCACTTGCATTGTTTTGGTCAGGGTTGCCTTTGTTAGTATTCTGATTTTTCAGTTATCTACCTATAATTTAGTGGTGACCCCAGAGAGAAATTTTTGGGCATCAGTATGGAAAATTAGCTCCGCCATCCTTATCATACAAGCTGTGTCACTCTTTGCAAGTAATGGTGAACAACACTCAGTATAGCACGTGCAGATTTGTAATTCAAGAAGAATTAGTATAGCATCAAAATACAATAGTTTGCAACAACTCTGTTACCTGAAACAGCTGAATATAAAGGTCACTTTCAACCAGAAGTAAATAACATTCCGTTTTGGGGAATCACTGTAGGCGAAGGGGAAAGAAATGAACTATTTGATTTGGGGGGAAATCGGTTAGACAGAAGGCGTTACAAAATATAATCAAAAATTAATTAGAAAAGGAACAAGCCAAGGGACAAACATCTGTGATAGAAGGATGTGAAGAGATAAACAAATCCTATGTATGACAGTTAATTTCAGTTAAGACCAGAATCCTGCTGGGCTACATTTGGAGTAGTCTGTAAACACTTTGGGACAAAAAAAAAAAAATCAACTTACATTGATTTCAGTGTGAATGGTGGCAGCATCAACAAGTAGAAGACTGGAAAACCAAACCAAAGACACTGAAAATATCAAATTTCAACAAAACCACACAAACTAGGGATAACAAATAATAATAAAGCGAAGCTACAGTGATGAACACACCAATAACTGTTCAGCAGTCATGAGGCAAGCAGAGAGAGAAACAAATACACACTGCTTCTGCACTTCGGTTTCTGCTGTACCACAGATGAGGGAGAGAAAAGCCCAGCTGACATAACTCTAGCAAGACAAATTACTCTTGTAGCCAGATGCCATTGGGGTCTACGTATTTTTCTCACTTGCTAATTGAGAAGGATTGTCGTTTGTTAGCATTGAGATAACACTACATGGAGCTAAAAAAGGAACTGCAGTAACGGCCAGAGAGGAGTGACGTTAATTCCACTCCCTTGCTGGGGGTTGCGTGCTGATCTTCTAGCCCACAGGACGTTCCCATAGCTTTGCAGTGCCCAAAGGGAACATGTCTACCATACCTAAAGAGACTGCAGCATGAAATCCCCTCAGGAGGGCAGAAAGTGCAGAGAAGTGAGATGGGGGCCTTCAGAGAGCTGCCGCTGTGCACTGCACAAAGCACTCCAACCTACGAAATATTTCTTGTGATTTCCATTTCCTTTCTCTCCCATTCATGAGTGAAGTCTAGTAGAGCAGTTGGTAAATATCTAATTCACTGTGGAGAAAAAAGAGAGAGAAGGATTCATACAGTCCCAATTCTCCTACCATGCTTATCACCCTGTCTTGTTTACATTTTGCGTAGCAACAAGATGTTTACCTATATGGACACACTCCGTGCAAATACACTATTGCAAATAATAATCAAGGCAAAGGAGTGTTGTAATTTCAGCTGTTGGGTTAACTTGTTTAATTTACATCACAAAGGTGATTAGATAATTCTTAATGCATATTTTGTTCTATGGATGTTGCAGAGAAAAGCAGCAGCAAGATGTAGAGAAACACTGCAATCTTCCTAATTGAGTTAGTTGCTGAAACAAATTTCTCAACATGTTCTGTGATTAATTCTTCAGCTGAGTTGAAGTTTGTTTGTGAGCAGTCTCAGCTAAATATACAAATCAATTATATGACTTTGCCTCACCATAAAATAAGTGTTATTATTAGCTCTGTATGGATAATGAAAGTTGAAAGTCTTCTTCTGCAAATATTCTGAAATATTTGTTGAAAACTTGCTGCCAGCAAGCTCACTGAATACCTGTAAACTCATCTGCTAGAGTATTTGTGGAAGGCAAACACAAAGCAGGTGCAAATGAACTCTGATCAATTTTTTTCAAAACTTAAGCAAATTCTAATACTAGAAGATGGGGAGAAACGTATTTTCTATATTTAGCTAACTGTAATTGCAATTTCTCTCCAGTCAAACCAGGAGAATTAAACAAAAGTCCAAAAAAATCTGTCAGCACGCTGTACCAAACTATTGTTAAAGAAAAAGAAAGAATAAGGTTCTAGTAGTAATATAAATAGAATTAATAATGTAATGTTACCACAACACCAAAACTCCAAATAAGGAAATCTAGAGCAAGATATTATTATAAAAACTTAGTAAGCACAACTAGTTAATTACTAATAAAATTATGATAGTAATAATATTCAACCATAATTTAAGTACTAAACTTAGTAATTGAACACCAGCTCTCAGAACATGAATTTGTTTTGAGCAGAAACAAAACATGGTTCTAGAGAAAGTAAATAATACTGTGGTCTGGATTTTCAACACCATGCAGCACCTGGTAGCAGTTAAACTGCTATCATCTATTCCAAAATTTTCTAGGAGTTTCGTAGTATGTGTAAAAATGTACATAGCTTTAGGTTAATGTTAGCTGTCATTTCAATTGCATTCCCGTTTGACAAATATGTGGTTATTTGCTGCCATCACTAAACCTAAAATGAATTAGGTTAAACATAAAGGAATAAAAACCAGAGACTACAAGTGATCAAGAATGTTTGGTTTGGAGCAAGCGGACAGAACATGAAGAAGAAAAGCCGCTGTGTATTTAATAAAGTGGCTACTTTACCTTGGAACACTTCCAGGTTGATAAGGAATCCTATTTAAGCAACATAGTTAGCTTCTGATTGCCAGCTTATGCAAATGACAACAGAAGCAGAAGAATTAAGGGTAGAACAGTGAAAATTATTTCCAGAAGAGATGAGTACCCGTTCTTGAGGAGAATACTAAGAATAAAATACTTTTCTCCGTGAACAAACTACCAGTATCTTTCTTATGGATCCTATGTATTTGATTTCATTTTAACAATTAATTATTTGATTTGACTTAAACTTTATAAAGGTTGTTTAAATATCCTCCACTATTAAGATATCTTTTAATGACCTGGGACCTTGTCTTTGACTATTGTATTGGACTGAAAATATGTTTCAGCCAGACTTTCAGCTAGATTCTTAACAATCCAATGGCTATTTCCAAGGAACTCACCGATGTACAGAGATGAACTGACTTGTCAGAGGCAACAGCATCTTCACTGTGTTCTTCTAAAGAGGATGAGTCTTTGAGGCATATTGGTTCACCCAGGCACACTACCCCATGTAACGGGCATGATAGGCACTTGGACAGAAAGTTACTCAGCAGGCAGAGCAAAAAAATTGCTAGGTAGTTAAAATCAATGAAAACCCTTCACAGTAAGTTAATAGAATTAGGAGTGTCTTCACAGGATTTTGTGATGGGCATTACAAAAGCTTCCAGACAGGTCAGTATACAGCACTTTTTTGTTACAGAACTCATCACTCTATTTTGGGGCGAAAGAAAGAGGTGGGGAGGGGTGGTATCATTGCTGAACACAGTATCTTTCCTCTGTAGTAAACATATACTGCTATCACCTTAATAAGCCGAAAAATATGGAAAAAAAAAAAACCTGCTGGTGCTGGCAAACTTTCAGATTATATGAATTCTTTCTTTAGTAAATTAGTGGATTTTACTCAATGGTGACTTTCAGAAAACATCTACTGAACATCTGCAATACATTTTATTTTTCTTTTAGCCAGTAGTTAAAGCTCAAGGGATTTTGCGAGCAGAGTACTAAAATTTAGCTAGACCTTCCTTATTAAAAGACGGAAAATCTCCAATAATTAGCTCTTCCCCTAAATGCTTTTTGGCTGTCATTACAAAGTGCTATGCTAATATACCTTGTGTTGCAAATGTCTCACAATTCCTGCTAATCAAATTAAACTCAATTCTCAGCAAATAAACTCTCAATGCAGTTAATGGAAAACAAGAAACAGCACTACTTTGTCTGAGAATGGGTCATTACCACAAGTTCCTAATTACAAGTACCTTAATGCATAATGTGAGGCATAGTCTTATATAGGCTCTTAAGAATTAAAGCTGTAGCAAGATCAAAGATTCAATGTGTCCTTGAATTTTTTTTATATGTACATTTGAATACGTATAAAGAAAAGCAACAAAGAGAAAAAGAGCAAACCTGCAAAATACAAAGATACATTCACTTCCCCTTCGAAATGTATAATAATTTATGCAGTTTATGAGACTGCAGAGAAAAACCGATTTTGACTCAGGACACATTCAGAAACCAATTTAATTTGCCTCCTCCTCTACCCTCTTGATAGCGAATGTTTCACACCTACCAGGTAATGAAGGATTATTACTTTCCTCTAGAGTAAGTTGCAAATACAACCAAGGTTAAAGCAAAGGACATTCATTCTGAATTAGTTTATATGATGCCATCAAACACGAACACAGGTGATTGATGACATATTGCTATTACTGCACCAAGCATTTATCAATACTACACTATGAATTATTTTCTGTATCAGTTCTCTTATTGTCACGTGATGGTATATTTTATTGAATTTACTTAACTGAAAAAAATGCATAGAGAAAAGCACTGGAAACATTAGAAGGCATAATAAATCACAGTAACTAAATTACAAAATACAGGATCTGGTATTACTTGCCAGTCAGAGTTCTGCTTTTCTGAATGACTTCATAACGGTTGCATTTTTTTCTCTGAGATTTCAGAAACAATCTGCAAGAATGGGTATTGCAGTTAATGCAGCCCATACCGCAGGGTTCTTCTGCAAGCCAAAGTATCGAAATACACCTTAACCAAGACCTACAGAGCTGATTAGTTAAAATGCCATTACGACTAAAAAAGGCTGTTTCATCAAATTGAAGTATTTTTATCTGAAAATATTATGCATCTATTTATTTTCCAGAAGAATTATTACCGAAAACTTTGAAACTTTCAATAAGGTGAATATTTTATGCTGAATATAAAGAATTTATATTAAATTATATCTGGTGCAATTGTAAAGCTTTACAATATTACATTTGCAAAATTGCTGAATGTTGTTGTTAGAATCATACTGTCTCTTCTCGTTCCCGTTATTATTAATACAACATGTGTCTGCCTTCCCCTATCCCCCTGACACCATAGATTCTGTAAAAGCTAAGCTCTTATTTCTTTAGCTTTATAGTTGTCCTCTCCCTGAAGGGCATGCAAGCACAGAGTGAGAATTAAGGCTATTTGAAAGAAAATTAGTTCCTATTTGGCTATCTATGGCATTGTGGAGAAGGCAGGCTCTGGAGAATCCCATCTTTCACACTGTTCTTGTCCTAGGCCTCATGAAACAAAAATTATTATTGTGGATTTACGAGCAGCGGTTCAATACAGCAGGTCTTTCTCCTCACTCCGCCCTGCACGCTTTTGCTCACCTTTACAATAAAAAGGTAGAAGTAAACATTATAAACAGTAATGGAGGCATTTTCTACTAGTGACTACTACATATAAACATTTAAAATTCAGTCAGGTTGAGTCATGTTGAAGTTACTGCACGAAGAAAACAGGAATCGAGATAGACATTGTATCCTGTTAGGAAGGTAGAGGAGGAGAAGAATGGTCCTCCAGAGGAAAGAGTCTCAGGATTAGGGGTTAAATAGACAAATACGAGGAGTAACCAAGCTTAACAACAGAAGACCTTCCAAATTTGAGCCCTAAAAGTTCATGCGGCAGAATGCAAGCTCAAAGAACACAAACCCAAGTATTTTTAAAGTTTCCTATTCTTCTTCTACTTGTGCTATATTACAGACCTTGAGTTAGCAATTTTAAGTGCCCAGTTGCTAGCTGTGCAGTTGTGCCAGGTGCAAGCGTTGGTGACCATCTCTTTAGTCCTCCTCACTGTGTGACTTCATTAAAAGGGTGTTTCTTTATCGACATGCACCATCATACTGACTGGCTGCTTTTTCCATCTTACTACATTTACATACTTTTGAGCTGAAGTCTGGAACAAGAGAAATAAAAGTAAATTTATGAGATCAGAAAAGAAAGATTCTATATTTAACACAAAAGGATCTACTTTTTCTATTATTCCTAATGATCCCTTTTAACCTGTTTAAAAACAGTCAAAATATTTGCTAGGGTGCTGCTGAAGTAGAGTTATCGTAAGGCCCCAGACAGCAAACACTGTGGAAGAAGCAGAACTTCATTACTGATAAGGTTTTTGAAGTTAAATACATAATTCTGTTATTTTTGGTCAGACCTACCAACAAGCTTAGACTTGTGTGCCAGGCTCTTCTGGAAATACTGAAATTGGTAGGAAGAGAGAGACAACTCTAATGCCATATCAAATGCTCTTGTGCCTTCCAAATCATTAAAAAAACACACACAAAAAAAAAAAAAAAAAAAAAAAAAGATGGAGAATTTCAAGATATTCTTGTGGCTCTTCTCTATATTTTTTGACATTAATGCTTGTTATCATCTCATTATGCTTTAGAAATTCAATCATGGTGAATCTTCGATTTCTCTTCTTTTTTGGTCTATCAATTTGTCAATGTTTTTAATTTCTACTCTAGACAGCTAAGGCATTAAAATATTTCAAAGATCAATTTATGAAAAAAAGGAGAACTTTTTTTTTCCCCCAAGATACCAGTAAGATACAGTATGGAAAGCTTGTTTCTTCAGAATCACTAGACTAGTCAGTTCCGCTTTGTTTTAAATTTTCCTTATGTCTCTGGAGTATTTGATGATAAAGTGTATTATTATGAACAGCATTAAAAGTAACCAATTTCTAACAAGGTTTGATGAGATGTTGTAATAGAAGCCTCTTTAAAAAGTTTGTGAAAACATACTGTTTCTGGTAAATGTATTGCTATGTCTGGAGATAAATTCTCCTAAGATCTAGGACTTTAAGCTTCTGATATTAGCTAAAGGGACCACCTATTTTAAATTTTCTGAAGAATTTTTAATTTTATCCAGATTTTATATCTTTTTTTTATGCTACTTTGTTCCAAAGTAATAATTTGCATTTCTGGAATTTTTGTCCCTCAGTCATAACAAGAGTCACCCTCACTCACCTTTCTTCTTCTTTTCACTGACTTGCATCCTGCATGAATATTCTGTGTTTTAGTTTCTGCAGAAAGCCAGCGTTGATAGTATGGATACAAAAAACATGCTCTCGTGTCAAAACCAGATATGGCTTCAATAAGGTGTGGAATGTTTTTCAGTTGCACTGGCCATTTCTCTGTAGACAGCACTCACTCTTTCTCATTCCTCAATACTGTTTTATTCATAACAAACATACTAAGCAACTTATCTCACCAAACTGCATTTCAAAATATTATGCAAATAGTTTGCAGATCACTTGTAAAATGCCCTCTATCCATCTTCAAAACAGGTATAACTTTCACCTTCTTTACTTACTTAAAGGTTTTACTAAGTTTATGAATATTTTTGTAAAAGAGACTGAACTGAAATTCCAACTTGCAACTAAATAAAAACCATGTTTTTTTTCTGAATCATCTTCAAAATCAAAGACAAACCTTAATAGGCAAGTCAAGTCAATTCACATGATCCAAAAGTCTCCAGAAAGCTTGTTTACAATTCCTTCAGTAGCACCTGCAAATGTTTTTAGGTCTAGTTTTAAACAAGTTTATGTTAGATACACATGATCTGCTAGCTGTGTTTTAGATTAAGTGGAAAACCATCCAAAGCGATCAATCAAAAACTTTTAAACAGATTCTTAATATTAAATACAATTCAGATCCTGCAAATAAATACCAAAGTCCTCCTTCCCTCTCTCAAAGAACACCCAGCAGAATTTACAAAATAATAAGTTACGTAAGTAAGAGTTACATTTGTGCCTAATTTTAATATTGGCTCAGGCTGGCAGTTAGTTTTTACAAACATAAGTATTATAATACTAACTAAAAAGAATTTTATTGGGAAACATTACACAAGCACGTTCTAGAGCAGGAACAATGATTTTCATGCCTAAACCTTTTACTCTTGGTAAAAACAAAAAAAGACCACAGAAAAAACTATAACAATTTACCAGACCGCTCTAGGAGAATCACTGTCATTATTTATTTCCTCTTCTCTCTTTGTGTGTTTTAATCTAGGACTCACATGTGTTAAAAATTTTTTTCAAAAAGCATCAAACTGTACAAATGAAACCACTTCCTAATCTTACAATTTATAAAGTACCACCGTTTGATGATATATTAGTACTGATTGTTTTTTTAACCCAAATCTTAATTTTTAAAAGTTGAAGTACTCCATATTTCATGTCCCAAAGCATTTCTTTTCTGTTCCTGCAAGTTACAACGAAGAGAAATGCAAAGAGTAAACTGTCCACCGTTCTGACCTATCTCTGGCTTTTTGCACTTCTTTATCACCGGAAGATAAAGGGTAACTTTTCTACCAACATTACACTGACTACAGTGTTTACTGTTCTGCTTAATTCCATATTTCTGCTTTCCAAATAATACAACCTTCTGTGCTAGTTCCCATCAGAAATGCCAGAGTATTACAAAATGCGCTTTTGCTGAAAAAATTTAGGTTCAGCTTTACAGCTTTGTTAGGTACTGGATATATCCATGTGCGAGAAGGGGAACCGAGAAATCATAATTACTCGACTCCAAATATTTATTTGTGTTTCCTCCAACTACTGGGTAGCAAAAGTTTACAGTAGAACAGCAGAATTGCAACATTAAATTATTATCTACCTTTACAGGGAAGTAGATGTATATAATCACTGATGCCTTTAGATCCCTTTTAAAAATGTATTTGTTTTCAGTCAGCCCATAGCTCTAATTTTCTTTTGGGTAACTTCAAATTGTTCCAGCTGCAATATCTCCTATTCCCACTAGCACTGATAAATAAGATCCGTGTAATTTTAATTACTTCCCTTGAAACAGACTGAAACCACTGTAAGAACGCTAATGTCAATGAATTATTTATGCGCAAACAAAAAGAATTTCAACACAACACCTTTCCCTCTTTCCAGACTTCTGTATGAATGACTCTCCAGCTCCTGCAATGCATTCATTCCTCAGGGGAGGATTCCTGGCCTACAAATCGTTTGACTAATACAGTAGTATTACCTGAAGACCAAGTGATTTTCATAAATGGCCCTGAACTCTGCAGTTCATTCCCAAACATGATATAATTGAGCTCAGACTTTTTAACCCACAGGAGAAAGCTCAACTTGTTTGTCAGACATGTAAGAAGTGAAGTGAGAATCACAGATTGATTTCTGTAAGTTCCTTCACAGTGAGCACCAACCAGTATTAGAATGTCGTTTGATTGCAATTCGTTTTCTAATACAAACAAATAGTGATATAATTCTCCCACACACATTATTAAGTCATTGCTAATTACATACAATAAATGAGTGATACGATCTTACTAATATATTAATAGAAGGTGACACATTGCAAATACTGGGCTGATGTGCAACTGACAATGTAAGGGAGACATATTAATTTTCTGTGTACCATATAATAACACAAGCTTGATTTTCAAAGTCACTTTTGCTTTTGATGACAATAGACAATTATAAATAGTGAAGTTTGCTTGCAGGTAATTCCAAAACAAAAAGAGGTCAAATTATTAAACTAATAATAGCAACTGCAATCGGTGTTTTCAGAGAAGCAGCACAAACATGCACACACAAAGGCCATATTTGTAGAAATTGTCAGAAAAGAACATTTTCCCCTTTTAATCTCAGCAGAATAAGAGTGTTACTATTCTCCATCACTATTTCTAAAACATGGACACTTAAAATCTAAATAAATAATAGCTAGATCTGTAAACTCATCAAGGAAAACCTCAGAAGAAAATAATCTCACTTTTTCATATCTTAGCACCTTAAACAAACCTTGAGTTGTCTGCTAGACAATTCCACACGGACTTTCATCTTTGCTGTCACTGTTTTACCATTAAAGTGTCTTGTTGCAAAGCACCGGAGACTTCAGAGACTTAAGCCAATATAAAAATCTCTGCAGTATGAAGTAATTTTATGTCACCACTCTGGTTATTTCAGAATTGGCTGCAAATAAGAGCCTGAGGATGATTTAATGTGTCCTCGACCCATCACGGCCATGGTTAAACAAAGTAAACACATCAGTCTTTAGCAGTTATTTATAACTGGAAGAAAAGCACAAAACGGCCATGATAAACACAGCGCTGGAAAATATTCTGAAGGGAAACAACTGAACATATCTGAAAATGTCTTTCTTCACATATTGCTGTATTCCATTTCTCAGTAAAATAAAATCTCAATGACTGTCCACAGGCAGAGGTATTAGAACTAAAATCACTGCTTCCAAATAAGATCCCAAGATACCACAGCTGAAATGGAAATTTAGGAATTCAGGTCTGATTACACACCAGCAACTGGTACTTCTACTGCATTTTTAAAATAGAATAACCAGCCTTCTGAGCTCACCGAAGAGACTCACTACTTTAAGATGGAAAAACACAGATATACTAGTAACTAATTTGTGATAATTTGGCCCCTGCAGTGGTAACTGTATCAGCAACCCAAGCTTTACAGCACTGATGCCATTCTCTTTGAAATCTGCTCAAAGACATGATATTTACATTGCTGTCTAAACCCAACTCCTTCAGCAGACACTGGTTCTTGACCCCTGTACCAGGGACCTTCTCTAGAGTCCGGACTGAGGACTTGCTGTCACTGAGATGTGTAACCCTGGGATACGGATATTCAAGAAGGTCGCCTTCTGTCTTACATCAATAAGCTGTTTGTTTGCAATGAGGCCAAACTAAAAGACCTGTTTACATAACTGTAAGGAGAAATTGATTCAGGAGAAGCCATCCTAACACAGGACTGGGTGGCAGTTTGATAAACTGGATCGATATCAAGGTCTTTCATATGCTTTTCGCTGACCTGTGTTTGCAGTGAGAGGGGGAAAGACTGGGATAAATGAAAATGGTGTGTGTATGCATGCCTCCATCATGCTAGAAACTGCTTGAAAAATGATAAAATCTTACAACAAAGGACTATGAGATGCCACTGTAACATACAGGACACAACTCCAACAAAGTCTTCTTGTTAGAATACAGAACTGGAAATTTCAGTGCAGCAGCTTGTGGTTGCTCTAAATATATTGCAATGTCCCTTACAGACTTCTGCAGGAGGCAAACAGTCTCATGGCATGGTAGTTTCCCTAGGAGCAACGCCAGGAAGCGGTCTTCTGAGGAAGAATCAGCTTTTCATGAATTCTTAGGCTCAAGGTTTGTTTAAGAAAGAGATTAACAGTGGTCTACATTTGGCCAAACTTTGACAACTTACATTTTCACCTCCTACTAGGTATTCATACAATTGAAATATGTACTCAGAGTCATGCATTGCAATGCCTTTCATCTACTAAACCTAAAAAAAAAAAAAAAACCAAAACAAAAACAACAATAAAAAAACCCTAAAAAACCTAATTAAAATCCTTTTGGATTTCTTCTCTTTTGGGAAGGTTTGGGGGATTTTTTGCCTTTTTACCACAAAACTCTGTTGAGCTGGAAAAAGACTGGCTAATATCATGGAGTTATGGAGTTCCATTTTTCTCTTGAATGTCACCGTTACCTTTAATTTAGAGATCAGGACAACTTTATTCTTATTTATGTAGTCCTTGCATACTACACATAGTACTGGCTGTGGTGGGAATTTTGGAAGAACTCTTCTTTGTGGAAGCAGTAGACACAATTGTCTTCCGAATGGTACTGTTGCATGCTTAGAATTGCCAAGTCTTAGGATGAGAAAGTCACGATGAGCTGAAAAAAACTGATTATTCTCAGGCATGAAAAATAAGCTGCCGGAAACAATTTTCCTAAGTTGTAATTTTCCGGCTGTGAGAGATGTTTGGAAACCAGTACTGCTTCTCCTGTATTAGCTTTAAGATTGCTGTACTCAACCTGAGGACAGGAGGCCTTATTTTAGTATTAATGAAGCAGATGCAATATTGGAAATCATGCCCATGGCAGCATGACTTTTATTTAAAGTTTAACTTACATCTCTTTTGTTATCTGCACTGGGCAGCCTCAAATCATAAACCTTAACAATTTTCTACAATAAACATGTTCCTCCCATAACGTTAGCTTTGCTGTTTCCTCTCTAGTCCCCTTTCTTAACTATATAATACTTTGGGGGGCAGAAGAGTCCTGTTATTTTCATCAGTGAGAGATAAGAGATGTCAGCATAGAATTGAGCTTTTGCTATACTTAATCGCAATCCTCCTATCACTTAAAAGAGCAACTGGAGATCTTTTTCAATAAAGCTATTGACTGGGATTTAGGCACATAAGCTTAATTGACTTGCAAAAAGAGATGAGCATCTATTCCATTTGGGCTGTTCTGATACCACCCTTAGTAGCTCAGGTTTATGTAGGCAATGTTTAACTTTGCAGGGAAGGAGCTAAATGAGGAATCTATAAAAGCCGCTATCTTATTCTACCCTTTATAGGAAAGTTTAAAAAAAAAAAAAATCACTTAACACATTCTTCCTGTAAAATTATTTTAAATTTAAGAATTCCCAGAAGAACCTGAATTCTATATACTGTTATCTTTGTATTGATTTTCTCCAGTATCACATTGAACTACAAAGGAGACTTGTGATTTAATCTCAATTACATTTCATATGAACTTCTAACATGAGTTACGTACCAACCTTTATAACTTTTTCCTCTCCTTATTTTTAGCTTATATTTTTATTAGATCTTTCTTCTCATAGCCCCATTTTATCTGTCCTCCCTTTCTCATAGTCCAAGGCTTACAAGGTCATGGCAGTGACTCCCATATTGAATGAGACACTGAAACCAGGTAACACACAGGGCAATTGATCCCTGATGAGCAGGGGGATATTTCCATCTAAATGAGCAGACTGAGCTTTGTGGTTCCCATTAAGGTTAATGGAGGTTATATAGCTCAGTCCTGGTGTATCGTAACAAATGCTTGCCCCCTTAGCTAATCCATTCTGATCTTTTAGATTTGATAGAGGAAAAAATATTTTCAGAGAAAAAAAAAGGATCATAAATTAGAAGCAAAATTCAGAGTTGTTCCATGTTTCTTCACTAACTTTCAAAAGTGTTTAAGCAGCACATTTCACCACTTTCCACTTCATCTATGAAAGTGTTCAAGTTAGTGAGAGTTCTATGAAAGCCATTAAAAATCCGTTAGAGAAACGCTGGTCATGGCAAAAACATTTTTCGGAAGCCGTCAATTTCCCCAAATATCCATCAGTGCTACCAGGCACAACAAGGGATTCCTCATTCAGAACATGTCAATTCTTACTATTAATGTCACGATGAAAACACCTGCTAAGTGTATGTGTCTGGCAAAGTGAGGCTCAGTCCCAGAAATGACAGGATGAATGCCGCTCAGATTAGTAAGCAAAGAAGAGCTGGAGACATTTTTTCATGCTCACCTAAAGACAAACAACCCATGGTTATCCTAAGCTGGGGCTTGTAAAGGTAGGCTACAGAGAATGCAGTAAGCCATAACTGGCAAAAGATAACGTGAATCTAACAGATTAACAGCTTGCAAAATTACACATTTGGAGCGATTAGGTTCTCGGTCATTTGTTTTGTTTGCGAGCTCCAGGTATAGTGTGTATGAGAAGTAGTACAGAGTTCATCTTATTCTGCGGATGTTGGCTGTTGTCAAAAGTGTGACCACAGCTCTTAAGGACACACCGAGTGAGTTAGTTTGGCTACTGCTCGCAGGAGCACTACGGCTACATGGGGTTCAGGTCAGCCAAGCTGCCAACACAACGCTCACAGGCACACACAAATTTCTAGAAAGGTCTTTCAGACTATAGGAACCTCCAGATGCAGAGCCTTGGCTGCTACTGCCGCAAGCACAGAGCCCTGCAAGCTCTGCTCTGCTTTTCATAGCATATAGAGAACAAATTCACCCTGTGCCTTACTGTACTGTATATTCTTCTATATAGAGATATACTGACAAAATTAAAATGGTAGCAGCTGCCTTCCTTTAAAATATATATATATAAACACATTATACCCATAGGATTATGTGAGCTACCAAGATGATATCATTTGTGAAAGGTCTTACTGCGTTTCAAAGGCAGGGTTTGGAAGAGAATTTCAGACTTCTGCTTTGGATTAAGACAAATCATATTCAGTAAGAAAGGTTACCTTTAAGGAAACTGTTCAATGACTTCTCTCCTTATTCCTGCATCCATGACACAAGAAATATTTTGAGGCAGAAGAAAACAGTGTAAACAACAGTTATTCCAGCTGGCCATATGCTGACCAACAGGAAAGTTGCTCATTACAAATCAAGATTCCTTTCAAAGCAATTGCTATAACAACATCTCGGCTGGCACCAGGCAGCTCTGCATGCTGATGCTGGTATCACAAGGCACTTAAATACCTGCTTAACTTTAAGCCCATGGCTCTAAGCACATGGCATTAACTGTAATGAGCGTTCTTGTATTCTTAATCACACACTTGGATTCATTGCTAGAGCAGGCATGAAGAAATAATGGGCCATATCTTCAGTTTGTGTAAATTGGTGCGACTTAATTGAAATGAAGAGAGTTGTGTCAATTTATACCAGCTGATACCAGATCCCAGGGGTTCAAAATCTGACAAAAGTGTAAGTCAATCTCCAGTGCAGCTGTTACTGCAGAGCTGTCGCTCTCAAACTATAAACTCCTCTCTGCCTTTCCACCAAGCAGGACTTAATGATCATATATCTCTTTTTTGAGAGACTGAGAAGGATAACCCCAGTGTCTTAGCCAACACACTTGTTCTCTCAGTAAAAGATTCTATTATCAAGGCCATGTGCGAGTTATTACCGAGAGCACTTTGGCTGTCATATTTCACTGCAGAGCCACTGCAGAGCCTGTAAAGTCTAACTTATTGTTTTGCTGGGTGCCTTAAAAGCTTTTGCACGTGACATTTCAAATAGAAAACATTAATTTGGTTTTAAATAGACTTTATTTAGATTATTTAAATCTCATCTTTCTTTTTATCTTGTTGGCTAATTCAACAGTCTCTCCAAAAAGATCGATATCTTCTTTTTGTTAGTCAGTGCAGAAGACAATTTGGCACATATGACTCCTGTCCTTCCTACTTGCACACTGACCTGTATTTCTGGAAGAAAAGTAGGATTTCAAAGTTCTACAAACTTAGATGTTCTAAATGCTCTTTTGCAAACATCCTCATGGGGCAAAAAAAAAGAAACTTTTTTTTGGACCGTGCCATAGTACAAAAGTTTACAAAAATGCCTACAAAGAACAAGAATTATTATATCTATCAAAAACATAATTATAAGTTATTAAAGGAGGGCAGTTTTAAATATTCTATTCTTACTGTGTTTTCTCAGGCACCCATTCAAAGATTCTAAACCTTGTTTCCCCCAATATTAAAATCTGATTAATGTATTTCCCCACGAAGAATTTCACAATTAAAAAGATTTCTGTTCCAGCAAGGGAGTGAACCCAATGCCCAAATCCAACTCATACCAACAGAACACATCAATAGAAAAACATGGTACTTTGGTAAGATTTCATTTCACAATTAGAAGTGCTGGTATGCATCACTGCAGTTTGGCCGTAGAGATGGGACGCACTGGGGGTCTCCTACCGAGGCTGTGTTACTCGGTCTGGAGTTCTACCTTATATTTGCTCTTGCTGGAAAAATTAGATCTCACTTTTATCAGATGTTGCAATTAAAATAACCATGCTCTGAAACATGCACAGCTAAATGTTAAAATACATTTTAAAAAATAAATTATGAACCATGCAAACTTTATCCGTAATTCATCACTGGATCACTTCTACCAAACAATCACATCTGACAGGAGTCCACAGTGGGTTTAATAGATTTCCCTTTTTTTTCAGAGAAAAACTTTCATTTAAATATTGATTGAACAACAACATGTGTTTTTCATGGGAATATATAAATTTCCAAAGTTTTTAACTGTAATGTGTCACTACATAAACATTTTACTAAATACAGATATTTGGGGTTGGGGGAGGAAAAAGCTTAAAGCAAAACATTTCAAATATTTCAGGTCCTTTCACACAATTGTAAACATTGAGCAAGAATTTGAATTTGCAAAAACCTTCAGCAATTCCTGCTTACATGCATAATCCTGTGCCAAAAGGACACCAAAATGCTGTTCCGTTCTAATGTTTCAAACAGAAAAATGGTAGCCAGGGATATTTTTTTTTAGGTAATAACTAGATTTATAAAGCCTACAGGAACCATGGGGTAAGGATGGCTTGCAGACTACTCCTTCTGGCCACGGTATGACACTATTAATTGAGAATGTAACGCTGCCAAGAGAGGTGACTGTTTCCAAGTTTTTAAGCTGTAAGAGGCACTTCCAGCCTAAATGTTGATCTGAACTAAGTAGGATTTGGGACGTGCTGGCACTTTCTTTCCAGAGAATCCTTGCTGTTGTACCTAGCAACATTTTCTGACTCCTGGAGAGTGGCTACTCACAGAAACCAGAGCAAGGTTGTTCTGTTAAGGCCTAGCAGTGGCCATGCTCCAGAACTGTAGGAGCTGCTGCTTTCCCGAAAATAAGATCCTTCCTGAGAGAGGCAAGAGCTCCCAGCTCCCCTGTGTTCAGATTCCCATAATCATTATCTCAAGTGTACTGGACACATGTTTCCTTTTGGAGGGTGATTTAAAGTTAGGTGTGTTCCCTTCTCCCCAGCCAGTGCAGAGAAACCAGATTTATAACAAAGGCACTGAGTGAAGTGTCTAAAGCCAAATAGTTCAGCTCTACCATTATAAGCCATTTACTTGACTTCAAAATAGCTATTAGATTTTAAGTTGTTGAGTGACATATGTTGCTATGTAAAGGGGAGAAGCTTGGAGTTTTAGTGACCAAAATTCCTCCTGGAAATCATTCACGGTCCTCTCATGGAAACAGAGACAAGATGGTACAAGGTAAAGATGGAATAACTTATCACTAGTTTACTTAGCACAGTGCTTGCTGCTTCCAGATAACAATGAGGAAACTTTCCATGTGTTCAGCAATAAAATGTTTGGAGGCGGGGGGGATATTCTTACAATTTCAGATTTTATAAACAAATTAGTCCATGTGCCTTCCTATTCCTTTAAATTCTTAGGCTCCTGTAGATCTAACAGATATTCTCTAAGAAAGTACCATCACAGTGTTTTCTGTGGTACCGCCTTTTAGGTGTTTAAAAAATAACCACCAATAATGAACAAAGCATTATTCTCACTTTTCTAATTTCATGTTGGGTGTGTGAGATCCAAACTCAATAAACACACACAAAAAAATAGCAGAAAAACAGTATGGTCTTAATGCAAAATATTTGTCATTAAATGAACACTGAATTTGTTCATTTACCCCATCTATTTGTATTTCACCTTTTCTTCCTCTCCTCTCTACTACATTTTTACATTCTTTCTTTAGGGGAGGGATAGAATAGAACAAAAAACCTAGAGCACTTTTGCTTCCTTTTTTTTTAGTGAAAAGCTGGAGAATTTTCGTTAAAACACACATGTATTATAAATTAATCCTTTATTACGGAAAAGGTTTAAGGATAAACAACATGAACTAAAATGCCTGAGTAGCTCTACAAAGTTTCCTACTTTAAGACTGGTTCTTTGTATCTACGTTCAGGACTTGGTGTTACCCTCTGTTTCTGCAGCCCATCGAAAATTCCATCATAAGCTCTTCAGGGTAAGGATTGTGTTATGTTCTCTGCACCGTGCCCACCATCATCTAGATGCTTGACATAAATAATTATGAAATATTGTTATTTTTCTACTTTCATGTCTAAAACTTTAAAATACAATGAAAGTATTACCAAAGGTAATGTAGATGGCAGAGATAACAGTCAGCCTGTTTTAATGACTGAACACACCAGATGTTTTGCCTGTATTATTCGCACACTGCTGTTGCTGTTTCTTTGTTGTTTATAAATCTCTCTTGGTTTTGACCATTATATCAGTATTTCTTTCCTAGTTAGCCTCTGAACCCAATTCCGATACGAAAAAATTGAGAAGTACACACCCACTATACTAACCACCACTGCATCCAATGCGCATATGGGTTCTATTGCATGAGTCACTACCCTAATGATAGCTAAGCATATTACTGCCTAGAAAATTAACTCACACACTGTGAATAATCACAGAAAAGAAATTTGTTTTGCTACAAGGTTGTTTTCCAGCTGTTTTAATGCAGACAATTTTTTCCTGAAACCCAAATTGGAGAAAAGGAAAGAAAGAAAGAAAGAAAAAGACTTTGAAAATCTGCATAATTTGAAAGTGCTTAATGTAAATTAGATAGATCAGCCTAATTTTATTTCAGTACTTTTTAATTGCATTTATAATTAGTAAAATACATTAATGTGCTACACAGAAGGTCAGGAGTTCTGGTGAAAGAATCTAATTAAAATGCTCTACTGCATTTATGTCACACATGCGCTTAGTAACCTTGAGGCCTTCCTGCAGCGGCAAAGGAGTTTTTTGTACTTCTCTTATTTATGACTTTTGTCTTCAACAGGAAAGGCATGACTATATGAGTAGCACATATAATGTAAGTATTCCAATCTCTCACCCTATCTGCATAACATGCTAATTATGATGGTTTGGTCCATTTCCTGTCGTACTTTTTCATGACAGACTAATAAATAAAACCAGGTTGGTTCCCTTTATAATGAGGACTCTTAGATGCCCACCTGCTGCCCAGTCTTCCCCTCTTAGCAGCCCTGAATCAAATTGTGCAACATATAATTGACAGACAGAGAAAGATCTGAAGTTGGTGCCAGCCAGAAATTTGAGTACATGTGGTGTCAGTTATTTATCCTGACACCTGAATACACTAGCAGCATGTATTAAAAAAAAAAAAAAAAAAATCTTTTTGAAGCAAAGCTTACAGCAATAATCAGCAAGCAATAATTAGCAATGCTAATTTTTCTACTTAGAACTCATATTGTGATTTTATTACATTTAAATTATACATGCTCAGGTGTTCAAATGCTCTCCTTTCATCACCCTCTTAGGTGGTAAAACATCATTAACATCCTTCTAGCACTGGAATGATTGCTCGGTAAGACTGGAGATCTCTGTCTCACCAAGTTTTACACGTATGCCTGCCATAGGCCTGAGCAAAGCCCGAGGGGAACAAAAACGGGAGGGCACGCTGTAGTCTTAGACATATAGTGTTATCCCAGCTTTTGCCTCTCTACTAGCAACACAACTTTCAAGTTTTGGAATAATCACTGGACTTATAAATCCCTGAGATGTCAGCTCTGTCTGCAACAGAAGAAAAGTTACCTCAGCCTTCAATAGGAAGGAGAAACATGAGAAGAATGATTGCTCCTCCTCGGGATGAAACACTGAAGCTTTCAAAGATTTGTTGCTTCGTACCAGCTGTAAAGGTTGGTCAGTGTCTGTGATCACTGTTTAAGGGCCTGAACACCATAGGAAAGAACACGAGCTGTGAGGTGTAGAGCATAAATAGGCTAAAACTTATGTAAAAACAAACATCAGTCATTCCTTTCCTTTATAAACTCTCCCACCAGTTGTAAAGCAGCCATCAGCTCCTGTGGAAATATCTCTAATACTTTTGAAAGAGAACAAAAATGATTCCATTCACTCGCTATCTACATTTACCTACTAGGACTGAAGGGATTGAAATAAAAGAATGGCAAAAACCAGCAGGGCTGTAGGCTTGCTTAGCCTGATGGGACTGAACCGTTAGAAAAGCTGCCTGCCTATGGGACAGAGTTGGCTCAGATGAGCAGCTAGTTGGACACAAACTTTTAAGAACTGGCAACCATGAATGCAGAACATGTGAATTGGCAACAGCGTCTAAAGAGAATGTAGTGTAAGAACTGTGTTTGCAGAGCAGCAAGAGAGGACAATAAGAAACCTTGGAAGCTGGGGGCGGGGGAGAGAAGTGACATTCCCTCACCTAAGTTTTGCTTTGCCACTCTAATGTAACTCTAAATATTGTATTAGAGCTGACAGATAAACACTGGCTTGCTTTAAAACGTCTGTCCTGAATTGCTGGCACTACTGTCAACCGTGCCGCTTCCTGTTGGCGTCCAGCATCTACCAGGGGACCAAACTCATTTAGATTCCACAAAGAAATGAAGGGTTATTGAAGCCAGATGGCCCAAACCCAAAATAGTTCAGCTTCATGGCTTGCACTTTCAGAGAGATGCAGAACTTGGCACTAGTACAGAGGAGGGAACGTTCCCAGGAGATCCAGAGGAAGGCTGGGAGCAAAGCATGCTACCCCAAACCACGAAAGCCATCCACTCCATGAACCTCCCCCCAGGACCGGTCTCCCCTGCCCATGAGAACTGTGGCAGTAGTTACATACAGTTGCCACCATCACTGCATGATGCGCCAAGAATCTCAAATACATGCGCCTTAATGAAATTCGCCCCTAATCCTAATTCACTGGAGAATCAGACATCTACTGAAAACGATTAGCAGCACTGAGGACACGTGGCTAGTAGGCAGCAGAAAGTTGATGCTCAGAGTAATGGCTCATTTTCCCTAAGCCAAATATTTTTGGTCACTGCCTGCATTGCAGGATAGTTAACATGTGAATGGGGGTGAAGCTGGTGCCAATGACTAATGTGCTGGATATTAAATGTATTTGGACAATAGGATCAGGAAACTTCTCAGCACTGTACAACTTATTTGTAATTGGTTATATAATCTAAAATGGCAGAGGAATTTATTTTTTTTTTAAATGCATGTTCATTTCGCCATGCGTAACAAAAAGCATAAACTGTACTGAGAACACTATTAATCCTTATTCATGTCCTTAGACCACAGGACAACAAATCATCAATGCCATTCCTAAAATTATTTGTAAAGTACAGTGTATAAATTCAGCATTGCATACATTTGTGAATGACAAACGATCAGGTTTTCAAACACAGGTCATCTTGTTTTCCAGTATTCATAGTTACTGTAGCTTGCAAGTCAGTCCTATACAGAATTCACTGTTGATCATTCTTGAAATTCCAAGACAGAAAAAATAGTTTAAAAATAATTGAACTTCAATTATATAATCTTTTTTAAAGTGCCGAATAGTACTCTTGGGTGAACTAATCCCAACTGCACACATTTATTTCTAGTAAAGATTGTGAAGGTAGCTTCTCTGAAAGTGAAACCTAACCTCAAGGAAGTATCACATCCAGCCCTAGGCTCTATGGAGGTTTTAAAAAGTCACATAATAAATAAAAAAGGGGGGGCTTGGGGGTGTGGTGTAATTTTTGTTAGATTTAAAAATATTGATTTAAGGCAGACAGAGATTATCACGAAACCTTAACTGTGCTAAAACCCATGAACAGCGTGCTGAAATTTTGCAACAATCTGTTTTCACGGTAATCTAACTCAGAAAGACTGATACACATTTAGGGAAAAACACCATTAGCTTTTCAACACTCACCAAGCTGATCACTTTCCAAAAATGCTGTATAAATAAATGAATAAACAAATTCACTCTATAGCAAGAGTGTATAGAAATTTACAGAACAGAGAAAGAAGCAAAAATCCTGGGTTAGACAAACATAACCCTCCAAACCTTGACTTCACAGTCCATAATATACACAGAGGGATTAATATGAAAAATAAAATCTGACACATGTATAATACTAGTCTTTTTTTCCCCTAATGATTCAAACTCATACTATTAGCACTATTGTCTCTGATCAGATCTAGATGTCAATTTCTCATTACACATGCAGACACCAGGTCAATCTTATAGCTAATGAATATCTGCTGGTGCAAATGCTTATTGTATCTTAGCCTAATTCTAGTAAAATTTAAATGGTCTATTAATTTTCTTAATAAATTTAGATATGGCTCCTGACTGCAATCTGTCTTTGATTAGCTAACAAAAGTGTATGAAGATCCTGCCAAGCTGATGGTTCAGAATATTTCAAGCAAGTCATCAGCTACACTAAAAAAAAACCAAACCCCAAAACAACCAAACAAAAACCTATTTGTCTCTTTAGGTCGGGCTTTACAAATGATACAGATCCTCAGGTTTAGTCTGCCCAGGCCTTCTCAGTCCTGTTTCATCCAGACTTGTTAAAAATAAATAATTTTACCACTGTTGGAAAGTCTCAAAAGTGCACGTACTTTTCGGACTAATACTACAGTTCAGAAGTTCATTTGGACATATGAATGACTTCAAAGATTTTTCTCATCTCTAGACCCAATAAGGCTTAATCGTTTGCTCAAAAAAAATTTGTTCCACCCTGACCAGCCAGACGGCCTGCAGGTACAGTACTCTGTGGAGCTCAGGGCAGCGGTCGGTCACAAAAGAGGAGATTCACTTCTGCTGGCTTAAGACTTCCACAGTGTTTAGCATCCCTCCGTACTCAAAAAAGAAGAGCGACATTTAAAGAACGATTCACCTGACCTGTTTTAGACACATACCTCAAGGAAAATTATATTTATGGAAAAGCTACTTCTGGACTGACTATGGAAAAAGGCAGTCCAATCAGATGTAGATGTATACAAGAGAAGTCATCCACAAAGACGAATTTTTCTCAAGATTCATATAGCATAGGACTGAAGTAACAGCTGTGTCCATGTAAAAGGATTGCAAATATACATTGTTATTCAGGGCTTTGTGCTATTTCTAAGTGGCAAGGCAGGAAAAAAAGGGGGAATAATAATATCATCATCATCACCTAGAATCATCATGGGGAAGAACATCTGCCTTGTAAGATCATGATGAGTTTAGCTTGTTTAGTAAACAAAAACACAGAGGGACTGTGTCTACTGAGAAGATACACCTGAAAAACACCCAAGAAAGTGCAGACCAGAGAAGGAGGAAAGCTATTTGAACTAAATAACTTTGTGTAAAAACAGATAAACAGTCCAAGAATAAGTTCAGGATTCCTAATAAAAAGTTTCTAACCACCAAATGAACAAGTCTCTGACAAAGCCTTCCAAAAGCAGCAAATGGTGGAGATTTGTAAGTTTATAAATATATGACCTTTACCTGAGACTACAGGGCTAGTCCCTTCTTAACTCTATCATTTCATTTCAGATCAGTTTCTTAAAAGGACAAAACACAAATCCAAGGTAGGAGAAGCCAGGGAGGTAAATCTACCAGTTGTACTTGACAGTGGCGTTAGCTTTTTGGTCCCAAAAGTGCACCTAGTATGAGAAAAGTCCAGTGGTACCTGTAAAGAGGCTGTTGCAAAATTTTTATCTTTGCTTGCAAAGCACCTAGGTTCCTTTAAACATAAGCTGAATCACAATAAAGTATTCCTGTGTTATACGTCAACACTAAAAAATCCCATAAGTGTTAATGCAAATTTTTCAAATGTTATCAGCGTTATTCATTGAGAAAAATCTACACTAAGATGGAAATGGTGATCTAACCCCAGATCCAAACAGCTCAAGGAAGTAGATGTTTAAAGACAGATAATATTCAGCTTTCCTCAGCACAGTAGCACAAAACTTCACAGGAAAATAAGTGGTTTTAGCCTTAATTATCTCCAAACTGTTTTTTGTTTCTTGGGGGTTTGGGTTTTATTTTTTACATTTTAATTACAGTTGGCAACTCTGAGTCTCCTGCTGGTAGCTGCAATCAAAACTGAAAACTGATTAAATGATGTAATCTATGCCACTGGACGGCATTACTAGATCCCAGTACAAAAGACAATAAACCAAGACAATATTTTAATACACAAATAATACTGCAGTTCTCTTTACAGTAAATAGTTCAGAACATTCAAACCAGGTCTCAGTACCTTCCCAATCATGTAAAACATCATACCATGTGTCACTCATCTCTGGTATCGCTCAGTTGTTCCCATTCCATATGAATATTTCTGTCCATTAGAAGTCACAAAAGCACTGTTGTGCGGTATGAGCTGCACCCAGCACTGCACAGCATCAAGCTGCACTGGCCATAGAAAGCCCCCTATGTAACAACATCATAGATTCCTGAGTGCCATCTACTGGCACTTTAACTGTTAACTAAACCTCACAGAAAATTTTAAGTTCCCTATCAAAATCTCTGATATATGTATATTAATTTTCATTCCACTTCATCCCATATGAAGTTTAGACAAATTTTAATGTATGTATTTTTTTTCCATTTTGGTGTATTCACTGGATAAGAAATGTTATGACATTATCTATTCAGCCATTACATCTCCATGTCAAAATCAACTAAAACATTTTACTTAGTCTCAGTTCAAGATTGAAATGTGTCTGGCTGAACTGATTTGGTGCCTTATGGAAGTGAATCGTACACCCATTCTTGTACATAAACAACTGTTCTCCACTGGGCCTATGTATACCATGATGTGTGATGACAACATTTTCAGAGGACAGTTCGGTGTTTTTTGTAAGGCATCATCCAGATAAAGAGCCTGGGCAGTCAAATGGAGATACTAGGAATAGTAGAAATTACCAGCCATGTGGACAAATATTTAGGTGACTAATATTTGCCTTATTCCGGGAGTGGGTAGAGCGGATCTCAGGCGTTCCTGAAGGACAAAGGAGCTCAAAGCAGCTGGCAGGTCTTTTAGGATGAACCCCTTCAAGCACAACAGTCGACCCTGGAATTCAGGCAAAGGAATCGATGTAGCAGGACACTGACTTGGCTAAGCAGGGAAGTCGTGACTGATCGCCAACAAAACGGGAGGTACACTGGAGGGGGAAGCAAAGACAGGCTGGAAGGGAGGAAGACAGATGAGCCCATTGCTCCAGCATGCAGGGAGGGTGGCAGGAAAGCCAAACCCAGGAACAGTTGTCGTGGATTTACAAAGATAGATCATACCTGACCACTCTGACTGCCTTCTGAGCTGAAATGACTAGGAAGTTGGACTAGGGACTTCCCACAGTTCCTTCCAACGTGAATAATTCTATGATACTATGACATTCATTTTTCAGACAGCACACTATGGGGTAAAAAAAAACCCAAAACCACTGAACAAACCCACAACACCCCCCCCCCAACAAACAATAAAAAACCAAAA
>JAVJGG010000061.1:4336404-4356060 GCA_035590195.1 Aviceda cuculoides | reverse complement strand
CAAAAAACCAAACAACCCACAAACATCTCCAGTTTTTAAATGGAAAAAGAAAGGTTTTTTCAAAGCCCACAAAAAAGGACAAATCTGAATAATTTTCTGACTAGCAGTAACTGGAGAATGCAATGGAGAATCTCCTGCCAAGCATTTCTCAGAATTATGCCAAGCTATTATTCAGCCCACTAGAATGATGAAAATGTCTTATTTGGTGAAAGTCTTTCTTGTGTAAGCTGATCCAAGACCAGTAGTCTTTCCCACAATTTCTTATATCAAAATGGCAGATTAGCAGATAGATTACAGAGGAAAGCAAAACCCTTCAAAAGAGAAATCAGTTTACTTAAAAGATATTCAGTGGTTCCTTCTCCACTCAAGCATACTGCTGAATGAGCGCCTTTCCCAATAATGCTATATATGTTAGAATTTAAAAAATTTGTTGATATTTTTAAAGTCTTCTTATTCATGAGAAATGCTTGGCATCTTTCTCCTCTCTTGTTCTGTACAGAGTACATCTATTAACTAGGTAAAAAGCATCTGACACTTGAATTTCAGGAACTGTACTTTTACTCAGGCTTCTTGATTGCCAACAGCAATCAGGTGCTAGGTCATGAATGATGTTAATTAACAACTGTGGTAAATAAATAGTAATTTCAGTGGACTGAAACAAAGCAACTTCAAAAGACAACTAAAATATACTTCCAAAGAAGTGTTCTTGAATCAGGAGTATGTGAATTCTCAGGAATTTTAGGCCAAGTTTGTCTGAATTTGACTCATCTCCTCAGTCTCAGTCGCGATACACCTGACCATCTGCTGACCAAAATAAGAAAAACCCTTCACACAAAGCATTTAGTCTACATGGATTTTGAGGATATCCAAAAACTCCAAGAACACACAATTTTTCAATGTAATTTCACGGCCTCTTAATAATAAATCAATCAATCAATAAACAAATAAAATAAATGAAATGTTTTGCGCTACCCATTAGAAACCAGAAAAGCTATGAAAGACAGCTGCTGAAATGCATGGAAGACCTATCATACAAGTCTGAGTTTGTTCAAAATATACAGGAATAGAAAACTAATGATACCTGTTTCACATTTTGTAAGATATATTTTAATTAGACTTCAAGTTAGAAAGCCTCAGAAAAAAAGCCTCTTGAGACTTGACAGGAAAAAAAACCAAACTGAGAACAAGATTAACATAAACCACTGGAGCTGTTTAAAAGTTTTTCCTTTGAAATACCTTTCCCAGATCTGGGTTACCAACTGAACAAAAATTTTTAAAGGAAGTATTTACTTCCAGTGGAACATTTAGTCTTTGGTTATTGATGTTCAAAAGTGAAATAGCCCAAACCTGGAATACTTCAGTGTGACAATATTCTAAATCCCCTGAACTCCACAGCATGAAAATTCCTACTTTGGTTCTGTTGTTTTCCTCTAAAGTAACACAAGCAATCAAAACCTCTTCACCAGCAAATCTAAACAAACTTACAACACGTGAGCATCAGCACAAATCCGTCTCTAAACTTCCATTTCTTGAAGATAACAGGACTACTCTAAACCTGTACTTTTTTAAAAAATCATATTTATCTTTGCAAGGCTGAGGATTATGGCATTTTATTGCGCTAGCTGTTAGGAACTGATATTTAACACATGGCTTTTAAAAATGCTTTTTTAACGCGCTATTTTAAAAATAAGCAGTTTCTTTAACCAAATAGTCTTGCAATACAAGCCTGTTCTATATCAAAGCATCTCCAAAGTAAAGTCTAGTAATCTGGAAATAATTTGGTCCTAATTACTCATTATTAGCACTACTGCCTACTTTCTCAGAGGCTTTTTAGGGTTGCTTTTGATTATTTTTTCCCCTTTAGTTGGGCATCAGGATACTTACAAGCATAATTAATTCATACTTTGGACTCTCAGGATTATGAAGTATTATAGGATGGCAGCGCTAAGACAAAATGCTCTAATTCAACAGCTGTCATGTATTTAATTAGAGATTTTGATGAATCTTTTCTACTTAGATGAGCCTTCATACTTTGCGTTCTATTAAAAAAAAGGAAAGACGGAAAGAAAAAAAAAAGACGACTTCTTTTGTACAAGGACTCTAGGACTCTGATAAACTTTTTGTTAGCATGGCAGACTTGTCTATCACATTAATGTTAGACCTGGAGTCAAACAACTTGTCAGCTGCCAACACCGACATTTTCAGAGAAGCAGGAGTGAGGGTGCAGGCTCAAAAACCGAGGCTTCTATTATGCAGAGTGACAGAAAGAGCATGGACAGTGTTCCTTTTCCAAAAGCATTTCTTTCTTCTCTGCGTTTTGTGTAATCCGGACGTTCACCAAGGTTGAACAAATTTCTTTCCCCAAAAAAACCTAAACTGACTTTCGTTTAAGATCTCAAAATTAGTTTATATTTTGTATATTCTACCTGAAGAATATTCAGCAAGAAGTAAAGCTAGAAATACATTTAAATGGATCTGAAAGTCATAGGCAATCTTTGTGTACATCATATTAGCTGCAGCATATAGAATAAAAAGCGTGATAGTTGAGGTTATAAAACCAATACTTATTTTTACTATTATGAGACATGCTTTAAACATTTTTGCATGAAAATTTCTCTTATCGTGGTAGTGTATAATGCATGGGCTTCTTT
This sequence comes from Aviceda cuculoides, assembly GCA_035590195.1. NCBI lineage: Eukaryota > Metazoa > Chordata > Aves > Accipitriformes > Accipitridae > Aviceda > Aviceda cuculoides. Next base: position 4,353,409 of record JAVJGG010000061.1, on the reverse strand, counting down.
GTAGTATTTTCAATATCTGTTAATAAATAAAGTACTTCTCTGATGCTGGAATGCAGTTAGCATTGCATACGTATTTTAATTTTTAGATTTTTTTAAAACAGATTGTATAGCATTTAAAGTACATAATAAATAGTTGCAGTAGAAAAAACAACCTGCTATAATTTTATCTTGAATCTTATTTCTTTCTCTCAGCATGGATATTAATGAACTGATTCAATTATTTGCCTTTCTAAAAATCTTCCATTTTGTTTAGGTTTGGCAAGCCTGACATCCCCATGAAAATAAAAGTATAGATCTTGATCTTCATTTCGGTTGGGCGGCCTAATGACTAATCAGAAGCACTGATGGAAAGAAAATGGAGATGGCAGAAAAATGATAGGGTTAGTTTTTAGAAAGAAACTTAAATATTGTGGTCATTTTAGTTTTCATCTATTAAATAGCCCTGCCAGCATGAGGTGGGCCTTGAATGTACTGCATATTCTTATCTTAGGTTAGGCTAGGAATTATTTAGTATTAATTTATTAATTAATTAGTATTATCCATCTCTGCTCTCATTAAAGTCAGTATGTGATTCAATATTTAAAAGGAGGAAAAAAATTCAAACCTGGAGTACTTCCTTGTCAAGGGACTGTGAGAGGGAAAAGCAAACAACAAAAGGGTGCAAGAATTGTACTTTAGTGCCTTCCTCTGCAGTAAAAGTATAATGATTGTGGAGCTCCAAATGCAAATAGGTTCTGGTTTTGTTTTACAAATGAAAAGGGTTTCAGGTATTTGTGAAGACAGTATGATCACAGCAAACCCTTGTATACCGCATTTTAAATAATGTAACAGGTCTATTAATTACCTAGCACAATGCTCATCTTTTTGCCACTGAAAACTAATCCGTGGGCCACACGATCCATGCCCCACTCATGCCCCAAATACTCACTTGTAGGAGAGAAATTAGGCTTTCACTAAAGTGAAGAGTTTATTTTTCTTACTGGACTATTTTTGAATTTTCTGTATATTATATTGAGTCTCCGAAGCATGAAATCTGTCTAAAATTAAGAACCGTGTACCTGGCAGATAATGTATTAGGCCATCTCCCAGAATCTGTATGACAGCGCTTCAGATTATGGTGCCATGCAGAAACATGGCATCACTGGGCTTTTACTGTCATGCATCAGAAAAAACCTTTTAGCACAAAGTTAGCCCTCATTCTTGCCATTAAAGAGAACTCTCTTTTTCAACAACTTTTGAGTTGTGTTTCCAATTCTATTCGTTATGTTTAAAAATTACTATGGAAATCTAAAATACAACAGTATTTTCTGGCGTGGGACCTCCTCAGAAAGCTGTATCCTCCTGTTCCAGAAAAACTTTCCATTTCTTAATCTGTTCCTACTGTATCTGAAGATGTTATTTCTAAAGAAAAAGCAGATTTGCTCTCTATCTATTGAATAAGCCTGGAATTTTGCATCACGCTCAAAACAATGAAGTGGCTGGGAGCTGAAAATGGTTCTTCAACCCAGGATATATATTTGTAAAAGAACACTTACCTCATGTGCAAGACATTTTCACTTGCAATTCAAAATGTTTTCCATTGACTGGAAATAACAAAAAGTTACTTATACATATAAAGACGTGTCCAGGTTTTAGCTAAGAGACACAGAAAAATATAACTATGTCACTGAATATTACAGATTGGTCCATCTCAAGTATTAACACATGAATTCATCTGCTTTATGAAAAATTAAATTGCCCTTTTGTTCCCGTGGATCCAACAGATGATTTAATCAATGGCAAAGTGTAGCCCAACTATCCCCAGGTCCTGAATTTCCAGTTTCAGTGAGAGAATCGTCTGCAGGATCAGGCTTCAGAAATATTTATTACAGACAGAAAAACGTTACTAAACAAAACTCCACGGAGTTTCCAAGAGACATCTGATATTCTTGTACCATTTAATAGTCTGATTATCACTGCTACAGTTTTTCCTGCATGCAGTGTTCTTTGTCAGATCACAGTAAAACATCATATATTTAAATACTGTCCTGAAACACTTATTCTCAAAACATTATTCAATTCCCATTCTTTTCATCACCTGCCCCTCTCCTTGTCCATGGTATGCAAACCAGCAGTGCTGAAACAGCATAGTTTATTATACTTTAAAATGAACAAATGTGGAATTTGTTTCCATGATGCAGTTGGTAATTTGCATCACAAGAGTAGTAGATCTCTCAAAAAGTCTTCTACAAATCTGACATTAAAAATGCTGTCAGTATATTTGAAGACTAATCTCACTGGCAACCCCTTCGAAGGAAGTTGTGGCCTCCTGTTAGTTCTCACATAGTAGACAGTGCTATCAGAAACTATGAATAAATGATTGTCTTTAATTTTAATAACCCCTTCCATGGATATTTGAAATGCATATTTTGATAAAATTATGCCTAATAAATGAAAAATAGAACAATATTTTGCAATTCTATCATTATTTCTGTGGGTTATAGGTACCTCTTAAAATACAGAATTTGGGCAGTAGAGCTTATAGAATCTCCACAGGACAAACAAAACACAGTTAAGCATTTTCTTGAATTAAGGTCATGACCCTGTCAGAAGCTGAGGGACAGAACTGCTACTGAAGTATTTTTCTGATGGTACATTACAGCAAAAAGGACTTAATGTGCCTGCATGCATCCCCCCATTTCTTTGTAAATAGATATACAAGAAAATTTAAGAACAAGACATGATCCTTACTAGATGTAGGAAGTTCATTTTATAATTTTTTTTTCTTTTTTTGAGGGGGGAAGGGGCAGAGGTATAAAGAAAATATATTTTACAACATAGCTGTGCTTGAACAAGGATGTTAACTGGTGAATATGGTAGTTTGCTTGAAAGGCATATGCTCTGCTGTTTTGGTGAATAAACATAGGCAAAAATTGCCTCTTTATAATTCTTTCAGATTTTATTGAAGAACACTTTTGATTGATTAACATTTTTCTCTGAAGTGTAATAAACAAACCCTTATGGAGGAAAACTTTTTGCTTTGCTATCCCCAGAATAATAATATTGCATGAGAATGCTTGTCTGCCTCTTAATATGTTTATAGAATAACAGATGATTGGAGGCTCCAGGAAAAAAAAAAGAAAAAAAAGAAAAAAGAATATTTCTTTGAAGAAATAGATGACATGGGTTATATGTATGATCACAAAAAGATTTTTAAAATGCACAAAATGAATTTTGCAGTTTGTAAAATCCCGACTCTGTGAATAATAATCAGTTTATGTATAAATCATATTCAGAAATATTTATGATGAAACTTCCATTCAAAATAAAACAGACAAATGTCTTTAACCTAATGAAATTGCATAGTAAATTATTTCCAAGAACATTCCAATGTCAAGGTAACTCACTTAATTATCCATTATCATAGAAATGTAGACATAATGTTAATTAAAATGAAGGGGCAAAACCATTTCCATTTTTTATTAAGATCCATAGGCCTCTTGAACAGCTATTAGCCTTGCTGTCAGGGTTAGGTGGAGGACAAAATTTGCCCCGGTAGGTAGACCATTGCAAGCTGATTTCAACAGCTTACGAACGACAATGTCATAATGAGAGGCAATCGAAAAACTATCTGCAAGCCATTTGTATTGACGGCACACAGGAAGCTTTTGTACGGCGACCGTTATTTCTGTAGTGCACTTCGCAGCTGCAGCGCACGGTCACCTCAAACAATGCGAAGAATTATCCGCGCTTGCCGCTGAGAATACAAATATACCTGCACATTGTGGGCAATCCTAAGTGACATTCTGCAAACAAAATCTTCCAGCAATATACTTGTCTTAGAACTTTGTCAGATTAATTATACCGCTTGCACACGCAGATGTTTATTTTAGGAGTGGATTATCATATGCTGTAGGAAATTTTACCTTCAGGGCTGAACAGCGTAGATGAAGGAGAGCAAAAGACCTATGTACATTAGAAAGCGCGTTATACAGTTCTGGTTAAAGTCGGCCACTTGGAGTAAAGTAGCTGTAGAAATAAAATGGCAATTTTAGGAAACCTTGTGTCTGTACATTCAATTACATTTCCAGAGGAGATGTTTTCTGTGTTTGTCTAATACTGCTGGTATAAATCAGCAACTGTCTGTTGCAAATTAGCTGCAGAGTCCTAGAACACAAAATGCTGCTCTTCCCACAATAACGGCCTTACACCAACGCGGCAAGCAGTAGCTAAAGCAACAAAACACAGTTACTTACTTTGACTCTGCTAGCATTCTGCTGAAGTTTATTTTTGAAATCACACTTTTATCTAAGCAAGTTGGTGAAATTATTTCACAAAACGTATGTTTGGGACACAACTGCCTGTATAATTCTGTTTTACATTCCCTTCCTTTTTTGTGCCATTCAAAGACTTTTATAAAGCTGCAAATAACACAACTTATGGTTTTTTTAAGTAAAACATTTCCTTAATTGGATCAAATGACTGGGGCAACAGCACTCAGCCTTGTGCAAAACTGAGGTGTTGCAAAGAATGAAATTCAGTAATTTTTGACAAGTTTCACATTTAGTTCCGTACCATTTTACCCTTGGATCACGTTTATCAGTCTAGAATCAAATTCAGATTGCTGTTGTTGTTTTTCTGATTTCTAGTTTTCAGGGTATACGTTGTATAGTGAAATAAAAGGAAACACTGATGTGGTTAACAGTATCTAGTCTTGGTGAAACTGTTATCAATGCCCACCCTTGCATACTGAAGTAGCTGATTGTAATTCAAAAGTTCCAAGGTATATATGTTCCATTTTGATTTCTACTGTAGCAATATTTGAAATATGTCAATGAATACTATGGGTAAGTACTATATACCATATTACTTTACAGTAAAAACTATATTATATCCAAAAGTGTTTAGACATACTGAGATTTAAAAATTCGTTCATAAAGCACTCTTCCACATTTTCACTCTATCACAACGTTTTATTTTCAGACTAGCTAAAACCCTGCTCACCTTATGCATGCTAATACCACTCTTCACATCACTGGGGATTTTCACGAGTAAAGTGTTTCATGAAACTTAAAACATATATTACTTCCTTCAGTCCTTTGAATAGTGAATTATAATTGCTTTAATAATTCAGAATGACATAAAAATGAATCTAAGGTAATAACCGGCTTGCATATTACCTACCACATATTACACTTTAAAAGTAATCAGGGACAGATTAATTAACCAGATCTTTTTTTCTGACAAAAAAAGGCATAGTCGCTGACAATAGAAAGTTTCACTGAAGCATACTAATGTTTCCACATTGTTTGAATAATCCTTTTCCATATCCCTAATAAACCTGAGACACTCCAAGAAATTCAGTGTATCTATACAATTTTCTAAATGCCTAAACCTCTTAATTTTTAATTCAGAATTACTCTTCAGTATTATCTTACAAAAGTTTTGTTTTGTTTTAAATCAACACAACTATTTTTCTGCTTACCCCAGAATAAGCTTATGTTTGGTTTGGGGTTTTTTTTGGCCCCTCCCCCCAGTTTTGTAGTTAACAAATTGCCTGAATTTTATTTAGAATTCTGCAAAAATGAGGGGGAGAGTGGGCATAATTTTGTAGCACAGCACGAACCACAGCATTAGAAAAAACAAACCTGCAGATGAAACAGTGTCTTCTAAGGATTGGGATGCTACCAGGCTGCTAAAGATAATTTTAGAATGGACAGCAATTACCGAAACATAGGTAGTGCTAAAAATTTTCAAAATTTTCACGTGCAAGCACTCACACAGTGTTAGCATGTGATCCACCCCGGGAAAGTGCAGGAAAACACATCGACAAACCTGGAAAACTGAGCTAGAATAACAAAAAAAGGAATTAATGCTAAGTAGACTCTTCTCAACTCTCCTCACACCTGTCCGGGACCTTCTTTAAGCTAACAACATGACTGGCGTTTGTAGGAGACAGATGTCCTGTCCTCTTCTTTCCAACAACCCCACGAGGCCTGAGGCAGGCCAGTCCCAGTTATCTTCCCCAGTATGAGCAGCTGCTTTCCAACGAATGGGCTGACTTCGGCAGCACCTCAAGGAATTCCTCGCCAGCTACCCCCCAGCCCAACTGGACCTTGTGCCTAGGCAGCTGCGAGGCAGCCTCTCTGGGTGCCTGCAGAAAACTCCGCGGTTGGGGAATCATGGTCGGACAGGAGTTTTCCCCTACCCTGTATGAGATTTGTGTGGCATTTTTCTCTCTAATAATCAAGTTAATCGCATCTGAGGGATTCTTACAATACTGTGTTTAGGTCCTCAATTTGTAGAGTTTCTGTTTCCATGGTTACCCACACACTCCACATTTCAAAACTGCCACAGTAAAACAATGATAAAAATGAGCCAACTTCATGTAATACAAGTCACTGCACATCTAACAATCTTTCCTCTCTTTTCATCCCCCACTCCCCGCCCCCACACTTCATAAAGCTCTTGGATTTCTTGCTATACACAGCCTCTTGAGGAAGGCAAGCACCTCTTTTATTGAAAATGCCCACTTATTGGACAAATTTATTGTCTCCCCCCCCAAGTAACTTTACAACTCCTGTATACATCGAACAATAAGGTACAACGGTTACTATAGTAACATTATTCTTGGAATAAATAACACAATATTGCTTCTGATTCCTTTCAACAAATAGAACAAAAAAACCTGAGCACACTCTGGATTAATGGCATTATTTATTTAGAAGCCTTCATAGATTGTTATTTATATTCAAAACCACTAGCTAGTTTTGGTGCAGCATTCTGTCTTCTCCGAGTAATCAGGGCTACATCGAATAAACAAGATATTCTAGTTGCACCAGTGGTATGATCTCATTTGTCAGAAGGTCACGACTGACAGTGCTAAATTGATGGAAAAACATGTTACATACCTTGAAGGCATCAATAGGCTTTAAGAGCTCCGAGCAACCCCACCTGGGACTGACGCCCAGCGGCCCAAGAGCTCCCCCCGCTTAAGCTCAGGCCCTTGTCTCTGCCTCTTCTCTGAGCTGGCTCACAGGTAGGTTGACAAGATGTTGCAAATGCCTTGTTATACTCCTGGTTTCAACAAAAATGATTCTTAGCTGGGATTGAATACCCTGAGAGGAAGTTCTGCTTTAAATTCAATTACTGAATGTTGTTTCTGTGGCACAGACACTCACGGACTGTTTAAAACCAAACCAAAATAACAAAAAACCTGATTGTTGGGAGCTCTGCACAGGGCAATGCTTGCCGGAGGAGTCAAATCTCTTGAACAAGATCACCAGTGCCTGTCCATCCTGAAAGGAGTCTCCGGTGCAAGTGTGCTGCAGTCGCATCTCCGGGTGGACCAGGCAAGGCCCCACGACACACCCTTCTGCTGAATTCTTACCTGCTGCTGCGTCCGCGGTCCTGTGTGACCGCTGCAGCAAACACATGATATATTTCTGATGTTAAACTACTCACAAAACATCCAGCTGTCCTAATCCTGTACAAAAGACTGTCCTATGTCACTGCTCCTGCAGCTGCAGGATGAGTTTCTGACTGACAGCGTAGCGAGTACCTTACATACGCACGCTTCGGCCACCGCTGCCGCAGGAGCTGCCGAGGAGTCTCCGGGGCTGCCGCCTCCTCCGCCCAGGTTGCCCCTCGGCACACCGAGGCACCTGCCGGCGTCCGCGCCGCGGGAGCCGCCTGCGGGACCCTGTCCCAACCTCCCACCAGGAGAGGTCCAGGAGCGGTCCGTTATTTGCTTTACTGGGAAGGCCCCGGGGTGTTCAGTCAATCGAGTCGCTCTGATGCTTCCATGTTCTCCCCCCCCATGAGGACACTGGGGTTTCCTGGGCCCCCGGAGGAGCGGGGCACTGAGGAGCACTGGGTGCGCTCGCAGGCACAGCCCTGATCCCCAGCCACACCACAACTGGCGCTGCAGGGCCCACTTTAATTTCATCTTTGTATTTGTACTCAGTGTAAGTCCTGTGGCTCTTGCCACACTTCCTACATTAAGAAAGTAAAATTTAAATGGCACTGGCAGGCTGGAAGAAAAACACACCATGATCACAGCGTTTAACTGAAGTTTGGTTTAGATGAGTATTTACTGAAGAAGGATCTCAAAGTTATAAAAATGGGAGGTTAAGCAGAAATCACAGTAAACTGTGGTAAGGAATTCACCATGGAAGAATCATCAGTTATTATGCAACCAAAATTATTCTCAGCATACTAATGGTACAAACAATACAAGATGGCCACTGTTATAGTAGATTCTGATTGTTATGCTTTGTTGCATTTTATCTGCATTCGTCTAGTCAGTTTTTATCACTCTTAATCCTGTGCAAAGAGGGGAGTTTCACCCTAAGGCAAACTCAAGGCTCACGAAAAAAATGTTAACTGTATTTCCACATGAGTACATTGACAGACAGACATCAGCTTCACTATGGTCAAAACAGGCTACTGCATTTTCCAAACATAATCTTTTTCACACAGCTATGCAAAGAGCAATTAGGCAGTTCCATACACAGCTTTTCAGAAGACCAGGTAACTGCAGAAAGATCTGTTTGCATAGCTTTCTGCAATAAATCCTCTCTGCCTGTAGGTACAAGCAATAGAGTGAAAAACCGCATTAAGACAACGAATAAGTGTTGCAGACAGCCATGTTAAAACCACTGAGGATTTTGCATTAAGTATCTTGTGACCACAGACTGAATGTGATCGTTAACTGAATGTGACCCACTGGACTCAAACATCCAGCACCAGACAGGAATGCAGGAGTGGCAAAGAGTCCCCTCGATTACTGAATCATGTCTCCTGCGCATAATAAGCAAGACACAGGACATCAGAAAAGTTCAGGAAGGTGTGCAAAACACTTTTTCTACATATTGCTGCTCAACACAGCCCAAAATTTCTTTCCTGAAAGCCTACAACGCGCTGTAAGGGGCCTGCAAAATGAAAGCCACAATTGCAAGATGCTGCAGAAAGCAAGCAAGTTGCAAACTTGAGTGAGAGATAAAAAGACAGTTAAAACTGAAAATCATGGGAAAGCATCTCACACTGAAACACGTCAGATCAGGTCACTGTGAAACTTCAAAATATTTTGTTTCTTTTGGTCTTTTGGAAACAAAAAAAAAAGAAGAAAATTTTAAAATTTTAATACTATTCCAATTCGGAATGAAAACTGATATTTGATATTTGATGTGCCCTCAGAATTGATTTGTTTACAGTGAAAGAAGAGTCTGACCAAAATCACCACAAACAAAAACACCATTAATTTTGGCATGCTGGACAGTTTCAGCCCTTTTTAAATATCTCCAAAGTCTGAAATTTGAGGTTGATACTCTTTTACAAGATGCAAAAGTGCTGAGTTTTGGAGTATTAAAGCAGCAATACTTTTCTTTTTTAATTGCAAAACCACTAATACCAGTGTCTTTGCCAGCCTTTACACTCTCAGTTGGGAACTAGATAAAGATATGTCCTAAATCTGAGAAGAAAAAAAGTAGCAGATGAAAAAAACAAGCTACAAAAAAATAGCATATGTGAATTGTTAAGCAAATTAAATTATCTTATTAGCTTTCATGCCCAGTCCCAAAAGTCCTTGTATCTCTGCTCCTGAAGAAGGTAAATCAGCAAGCTACCTCCAGTAAAAGTGTGAGGTAACTTTGATATTGCTGCAGATCAGATATTACTGCTGTGTTGTACAAGGAATTTCAGATACACTTCTAATTAATGGCTATTTCCTCCTTTATATGCAAGTGCTCTGGGCTTACTTTTGAAATAAACAAAGCTTATATTATATTACATCTTGTGCTATTAGAATGGAAATATATCTGAAAATGCATTGAAAGTTTTTACTGCAAAGAAACGTGCAAGTGTCGTGTACTTTGAACAGGGCCAGCCTAAAATGCACTTTGTCATTTTTCTCATAACTCTTTCACACAATCGTACAATACACAGTCTGAGTCTACAGCTTTCTTCATTATACTTGTTAAAATGCTCTGATATATGAAATAACCTCAGATAATACAGTTATCAAAACCCAAGACTATTCAAAGAATTATTTTTTTTGTAAATGTGATATTTAAGTCTGACAGTGGACATGCAGCCTCTGTGTTAAGCATTTTGGCACATCTGTAGAGTTTTATTCTTGAATATTATGACTAATATTTTATTATTTTCAGCATTATTTTTTTCACTTACAATTACAAAAAATTCCATTCTGCAGTTCAAGATTTTCTAATAATTGTGTGCTAAATGTATGGCAAAGCAAAAAATCTCTATACTGTTTAGTTGGGATGTTCTTCAATGACACATAACAGACTGTTCCTCTAGACTACAAATAGTAAAAATCTTCTGTTTATTGGGCAAGAATATAATACCTAGAGCAACTGCCAACAGCAATCATGGTTTTGTTCATTATGTAGAATAGCTAAAAGCAATTATGATTTATTTCTTATTAGCTGTGATAACAAACAGTTTGGTATTAATGAAATGTGAGAACAGAAATGTGTAATTGCAATTAGTATGTAGAAAGCAATTTCTGTTTGTTTATGTAAACATGATTGCCAACTCCCCTTTTCAGCTAATCCTTAAATCCAACCTAAAATGATTTTAAAAGAAAATTTTTTTTTGAAACTCCTATGAGTGTGTGCTGTAGGAATCTTCATTGGAATGCCATCTAAGCTCTAATAACTGCTCCCAAAACACCAGTGTATTTTCCATGAAGACCACTTCAGTTAAAAGAATTCCACTGAGATGCGGCATTATGCTTCTAGAAGCATTCAGTCAGCAGAAACAACAATCTACTGCAGTCTCTACCCAGCAGAAAGCAACCCTGGCAAAACCTCTCCCGGCCATCTCTGGGGACTCTTGCTGCCCTGACGGCTGTGGGTTTTTTTCCCCGTCCCCAGGAGATACCCAGCCCTCAAGGCCCAGGAGCCATGGCAGGCACTGCTCCAAGAACACCGGGAACTCCTTCGTGCTTCGTAAGATGGAAAGGTCATTGCAAAGTCCAAGAACTTTCCAAGATGGAAAGGTCATTGCAAAGTCCAAAGATCCTCGCCTTTGAGGGAAAGACGGGGGCACAGAAAAGAGGACTGAGGGAAGAGGGGAGATAATCCACTGCTAGAATGGCAGGCTGCTGATCGCACAGGAGCGGCAGAGGAGTCATCGCCCGTGGCACCTCTCACCAGCATATTGGGAAAGGGAAGGTTTGTTTGCATTTACCCTGTCTGTTCCTGCCAGCGACAAAGAAGAGTTCGTTCTCAGTTTGTGTAATACCTTCCTCTAAAAGGGAGTGACTGGATCTGGTGGGAAGTGTGAAGGACTGCGAATGCTGTGAATGCTGCTTCCCTCGGGAAACAATCAGACAATCAGGTCTTGGGGTGACGTGAGAAAAAGGAACGAAAAGATGTAATCCTATGAGCCAAGAGATGCTGCAGTTTGCTGATACAGTCAGTTTTGACCAGAGACAAGGAGAGCGTGCATACAGCAATTGCTTCCTATTTCAGTTCTGCTTTACCTCGTCTCTTCGATTCTTTGCTATTTAGAAACCTGGCTATTCTAGCATAACTTGACTTTTCCAAGTTTGAAAGCCTTTTGCTCTTCTTTAAGTACCTCACTAGAAGAAACAGATGTAGGCAGACCTGGTTTAATATTTGTTAAGTGGGGGTTTCGACCTCAGTGCGCGATGCTGAACTGCAGCTGTAGGCCTAAAGCTCAAAAAGCTCAAAATCACCAGGGACCATTACAGGCAATGCTTCTCACAAGCCGAGTTATGGTAAAGGCAAACCAAATGCGACCCAAAATACATGTTTCAAACAACATTTGCTTCTCTCCCTTTCATTAAAGCCAAATTGACAATTTCTCTAACTTTGAAGTGTTTCCAAAGCCTTTTAGACCCAAAAGCACCAGGCTATTTTCTGCCAAATCAGCCTCATTTTCACGGAAATGGTCAGTTTTTATGCAATAATAATCACTGAAAAATACCTTTATCATTCAAACTTTTCATATTAAGAAGAATAATAAATTCACAGAGAGGCATGCTAAATATTCTTGAGACATGTTTTTTTCTCTCTTGAATGAATTGAACAGTTTATAACTCAAGCAAGGTGATGACAGTAATAAATTATAAAGGCCTCTTCTCATGATTGGGATTAATCTTACGTATCATAAATACTGATTAGATATTCTATAAGCAATAAGGAAATAAAAAGATAGGTTTATTCATTCTAATATTGTGAATTATGTTCAAACTGATTTAAAGTCATGTGATATAAAATCAGTAGGACACAATGAGAAAGCATTTCTAAGCAAGGTACACATCACGGTTACAGCAGAAAGGAAGAGAGGCCATTGACAAATCTACAATATCCCTCATCTATTGCCAATGAAAAGTGGATTGTTTCATTCACCACTTCCACACCACCTGGATTGGAAAGGTCATGTCCATTAGCCCAACAACACATCAGGAGTTAAGGTGCAAGAGAGCAGGGAAATGCTATCATTAATATAATAGAAGGTAATGAAAATACTGTTGTACAAGCTTTACTTTCTGTATAATACTGCCTGAAATCAGTTAGAATTATCCTTTAAAAAGTGTCCAAACCTGGCTTTAAAAGATATCCAAATCTGATTTTAGCATTCCTACCAAAAAAGAATTTTCCATAAGCTTTCTCAGAAGATTCTCCCAAATCACTAATCACATTTACAACTGGAAAATTTACACCCATTTTTTCAAAAATGAACTCCTCCTGTTTCAACTTCCTGTCAGCAGCTTTTGTGAAACTTTTTTCTGGTAGACTGGAAAACCTCCATTAGCAAAGTTCTGATCCTGATGTAGTTACTTATCATTTGTGATCCTATAACCTCCTCCTGGTTAACCTCATCAGATTTTGCTCCCAGAATCTCTCACTACAATTGAAACTGAAGGGTAATTTAAGTTGGCTGAAAGTAATTACAGGAGTTAGTCAGAACCGTAGTGCTAAGAAGCCACTTTGTATGGAAAGTCCTGTGGCAACATTAATGACCACAAGCCTTCTAGGTCTCTTAATTTTGACTCTAAAGAGAGCTTTGAGTAGAGCAACACCTCTGTGAACTATGCTGGGACACAGGCATATTATTCACTAATTTTGTGCCAAAAAAACCTCTTTCCTGAAATCCAGCTTTACTTTTGACTTTGCCAGAAGCACTTGTCTGATCTTCCTTTCTCTTTAGCTTACAAAGCTTCCAATTGTGTAGCTGGGTTCATGTTAAAAAAAAAAAAAAAATCCCACAGTCGAACTATATGATGACAAATACTATACCAGATTCCTGACACTGAAATATTAAAAAAGTTTTATAGTACATTTGTCATTTTGTAGTATGCTTTATTACCACACTACAATCTTTATTTTCAGAACAGCTCATCTCATAAACTACAGTATGAAGTAAAGATGATAAAATCTGCTTATGACTGTGTTAGTGAATATTTTACTTTTTCAGACTTTCCCTTTTCTTTGCTTTTGCAAGTCTCCCACCTTCCTCTCATTGATTATCAAATTTGCTCACAGGTATATAGAAATACTACTGTTGGTAAACAGAATGAAAGGTGATTGCTAATTCAGGCTGATTACTTAGTATTACACAGGAAATCCTGTAACTCATTCAGTTTTTCTCAGATGTTACCAGCGGAGCTCTTGAAAATACGCAAATATAAACTACTGACACCTGCACACCTCTCATGTATTATGTATAAATAAATTGTATGCTTTGCTTATATATAAAAATACATTTTGCATTTGGTTATGTCTGCCATTTAATTAGTAAAAGACTGAAAATAAGAACATGTTTAGAATTTCCATCAGATATCATGCTTGCTTATGAAAGCCAACAATTCCTTGATAACTCTCCTGATCAACAACTGGAATCCCCATGGGATTATTATTCTCCTCAACTGTAGTCATGCTTAGTCACTCTCTGTTTGGATCACGTTAAGTCTGTATTTGTGCTGGATTTTATTGAATCTTCAAATGCAGAATAGTTCATGTTGGAAGGAAAGAACTTCCAGGGGGAACCGATACAGCAGCCAGTACTGGCAGATATTTGGCAAAGTTCCAGACATGATCTAAAACTACAGTTCTTTCTCTTGTTGCATAGCCCCAAGGGATGGTTTGGTGGTTTTCACACCCACCTTCCTTTGGAGGGGCTGGGATTTCCAAGTAGGCACGTCCTCAGCAGTTTCTTTGCAATCTCTCCCACACTGCTACGCTCCATTACCTCTCCCATGTCAAAATGAGTTACCTATGTGGAATCTAGGGTGATATGAAGTAAAAGTTAATGGCAATTTTGACCATTATGAAAGATACTTTGAACAGTCAAAACATATTTTCATTTTTGAGTTTATGTAGAAAAACCATCAGCAACAGAAAAATCAACTTGCTATTCACTTGCACATTACATTCAACTCCATGCTGATACTTACTCAGCAGTCTTTTTTTTCCATGAATAAAGAAACTAATATAAGAGAAAGATATTCCTGCCTGATTCTGCAATGATGGGGAGGAAGGAGACCACTTTTGTTTCAGTGGTGATTTTATGCTGTTTTCTTTCAGAGCTAAAGTGGGCTTCTGTACCCTCAGAAATGACAGAAAAAGGTCTGGGGAAGCATTCCATGCAGCTGAAGTCTTTACAGAGAATTCCGGGTAGGAGGCACCTTTACAAAGATATGGACTACATCAGTACCTTTTTCACTTTAGAAAGCGTACAATACACTGCTCTATGGATGGGGTCCTATTCTGATTCTGGTTGGAGAAGGATAAAAAACCCATAGCTTGGCTTGCGCTCACTACCTGTGATAAAGCAGTGAAAAAGACTCAAATATAAGGTTCCCAGTTTAGAAGGGAGAGACAACCTAACACAATAAATTAGGTTATATGTGGGTATTCCTTGTTTAGAGAGGCTATGGGGAAACTTTCCTAAATGCCTGTTTCTGTGCAACTTGAGCACAATTCACAGAGAAACCAGATCGAATCCTTCACTTCCAAGAAATAGTTTAGATGAATTCTAATAACAAATAGACACGTTGGCTAAAACCCTTTGTGCGCGTATAAGAGGAACTATTTTGTCACTGTACTCTGATAGCTTTTCTGTGTAAGGACTGCAAAATAGGCCCTATTTTATTAAGCAATTACATAAGAAAAATTCCATCCCATAGGTGAAAGCTGCCATTTACAAATAACTAGCAACTCCATTTCAATCAACACAGAAAAAACTGAAGACTAAATGATCTTTAAATAATCTTAAGCATTCAGGATTTAGAATTGTAATTTTTTAACTTTTCTAGTTAAATCTTATATTCCCACCCTGTGAAGTGTAATATTAAGACATTTGCTGACACATAAACCAAAGCCCATCAGCTGTAACCACCTCTGTCATCTCTGCTGTAAGCTTCCTCCCGCCCCGAGCCGTGTGGCAGTCGGCGTATCATGAGCACACAGCCCAGCTCTGCCCCTGCACAGCTGCCGAAACTTCACCGAGACTGCGGAGAAAGAGCTGTAAGGAGGTCTGCAGAGAGGTAAGGAGGGTAGAAATTACAGAGAGAGATGGGACTGTGAGAGAGAAACATGGCTTCAGGAGGAAAAATATCAATATAGAGAAGTATAAAATCCCAGCGGGGGAGAAGGGCGCAGGTGGAGAAGAAGTAAAACACGAAGGCGGGTCAGTCCAGTTCGGATAGTCGGGAGCAGCTGGGTGATCAGGTTGAACTGTCAGCACCATTAGTTACAGCCCACCCTGTGGAACAGAGCAGCCTGGCAGCACTGCCTACCTGTCCCAGAGCGGACGGAGACCAGCCTCTCCTCTCCTGGCTGATGCCTGTTGGGACAGCAAAGACCCTTCGGGTGCCTTAGGAAGAATCAGGTTATTCATTCTTCCTCAAATAGGTCATTATATATTGTCTATATTTTGTGTGTCAGCCAATAACTATTTGCTTTATAATTTTGTTTTGTATATTGTGCTTTACTTTGAACTTGTTTGAAGTGCTCCCCAAAAGTGGGGCATAAAACAGTTTGTCTCACCCAAGTCACTGAATTTATTGAAAGCAGACAGAAGACATTTGTTAAATTTAAGATGTAGGCAAGGAAATAAAAGTTTCTACTCCAAGTTTCACTTTCAGTATAAAATATGTCCTTGTGGAAGCTGTTACAAGTGTCAACACTTTAAGGAGCATAAATTTATAGTGGCATTGAATTTTAATGGCACTATAAATGTCTATAGTAATGGTGATATATCTATTGCAATAAATTGCTATGGAGAAATATAAAAATAAATGTAAGATAAAAGATTGTGTATAAAATATGTTTTTACATACTCTTTAATGATTAAAAATCATAGAAAACTAGAGGTCATAAATCACTGAAAACTGCTGTTATATTTCACATGCTGTTTTACTCATATAACATACAGATACGATTCCTTGGTCAGAAATTGCACCAACTTTAATGAGGACAATCCAGATGATTTTCTTGTTGACTTGAAAAAAGTCTAATTGATATTAAGGATCATGGAAATACTAATATCAATGACCCTCATTACTGAAGCCATGCCTGCTATGAAAGGGAAATTTATGAAATTCTAGCATCAGTGGTTGGTAATGCTTCCTGCCTGCTCCCTTCCCTCACACAGCTCCCCATTATTCACTATAGCTCATCTCATTTTGGTTAAGGAGAACTGTTCATAGGACAAAGGTACTTTCACATTATGGTGAAAGGAGAACTTAAACACAAGGAATTCAGAGACATGCAGAAGAATAGACAGCATTTTCTCTGTGTAGGTCAAAAGTAGTTCTTGATATAATGAATGATCAGTCTACACTTCCATTAATTCACTGTCTTAAAAACCTTTATGTCCTTGATTCATTTTCTTAAAATGGGGGCAGCTGGAAATTATGAGATTGTTCCCTGACAGTCACTGAAGTTGACATCAATAAAACCTACCCATCCAGGAATATCAATGGAAAAGAAAAAAAAAAAAGGGGGGGGGGGACAGGGAGCTTAGTCAG
>JAVJGG010000061.1:4274095-4333232 GCA_035590195.1 Aviceda cuculoides | reverse complement strand
CTGTGTAAGCACTGCTCAGCAGTAAATAACACGGCCCTGTGTTATCAGCACTGGTTTGGTCACAGATCCAAAACACATCAGCACACAGCTACTATGAAGAAAATTAACTCTGTCCCAGCCAGAACCATTACAACTGGATAGTCAAATAATGGGACATGACTTGAGTTACAGAACTAAACTTGCTACTTTAAAAACTACTCAAAAAAAGGGGGGGAAAAGGGATTTTAGACATGTTTTATGCTCAGGATCTCTTCTGCTCTATGATGACAGCCCAAGCATTTTGGGAGAAAGCTAAAAGGTGTGGTCTAGATAAAGCATGCATAAGGGACATTTCTAATTTTGTATTTATCTGCATTGGGATCTGATTATATTTTTTTACTTCTGTTGGCTCACGTCATAATTGGCAGACCTAAGAACAGGTGTGCAGAGGTTTATGCATGCACATCTTTAATTTTTGTCAAAACCTACATGTATCTTCTCATTCAGCTACTAGGAATCTAACAACTTACCTTAAAAAAGATTTTTCACATCAAGAATGCCCATTTGTTCCCAAACATTATGAAGACATGATAAAATGATAAACAAAGACATTTTAAGTAGAAGATAATTATTTTTGCTTCCCCTGTGCAACAGCAAAGGATTTAAAAAAAAATAAAAATCTGTCTCTAAATAGGATGTTACAAATAAGAGTTGCTACAATACTTTTGTAGTTGCTGCAATAAGTGCTTACCAGCAGATTTACTACAAGCTCTAAATAAGGGACTGTTCACATATCTGCATGAAGAGAAGACCAGAAATTGTCTTTGTTTCAGAGTCTTTACCTGATTCCCAGTTTCTCTCTTAATTTCAAGAGAAGTATTCTGCATGCACCTGCATTTGGCACATTTTACTTCCCGTGCCACACTGACCTGTGCTTCACAAAAGAAAAGGTCAAGTCACCATGCGGCCCATTTCCTTTAAAAAAGGAAACTAGTAGATTTGCCAAAGCAGTTCTTCTATGCTGTTAATCATATGAAAATCTTGTCAGGAATCACTGGGGGACAAAGAATCTTCTTCTAGATGAATAGGCAGGTGTCAATTTAGCTACACCAGTTTCCTGAAACAACTGCTTGTACAAACTAAAGAAAGGACATTTATATAGCATTAAACTTAAAAAGGAAAACTATCCACAGTTTTCGGTAAGTTAAATCCATAACTGACACTGATTGTTAAACTTCCAGAAAACTGTGGGACTGACACAGATACACGAGTATCAGTTTTGACTACATCAGCTCATTCTACAGGACTATTTTTCAATTGCCTCACACTTAAGCATTTATTTTGTCAAAACAGCAAGAGCACAAAACAAAGCTTTGAGCTGTAAAAACTTATGGCTGGACACAGAGCTATAGCCTTGTGGAGTGAACAAATGAGTCAGTATCTATGAAGAGTTCACCTACCAAAAATCCACAAGGAGGATCTAGATTTTCATTTTGGGAAATATTTCCAGGTAAAGCACTAAGATAAACCCTATTGCTCTGATTAGTAAAAGGAAATGTCTTTCTCATCAGTTATGCTACATACTCCAAATTGATTATACATAAAGTGACCCATTTGATGGCAGTTGTTATAATTTCTCTGGTACTCACATCGCATAAGAGTTCTTCGGATGCTTGCCCTAAGATCTGCATTTATAGAACACCATCTGGTACTTCACACTGATCAAAGTTTTGCTGTTACCAACATACTACAAGGCCTTGTTTCTCTAAATATAGAAGTGTTAAAATTACCCACAGTGTTATTCATCTATTACACTGAACTAAATAGTGCTCCCACTGATTTGTGATTTTTTGTTATTGTTTTCTTAAACTGTACTCACAGCATAAAATTTTGCCGTTTCAAGAGTGTATGTGATGATAGCTATACAGAGATACTTTTCGACCACTGGCTTCAGCAGTGTCTGAAATATAAATTCCTAAGCAGCAGAAATAGAAATTCCTAAGTGGTACTGTGAGAATCAAAATTTTTGGAGGGCATGTGACCAAAGCATATGACCACAGTGATTGCTATTTGCAGCTTTGTCACAAACTAGAATGCCCTCTTGGTCAGAAGTCAGACACACCAAAAGGTCAAAACAGAGAAAATTGACAGCACTCCTCTTCACAAGGCACACAACGATAGGTGAAGCATCTTGGGTCCAGAGCTCTCAGTTCTGCACTTTTCCTCAGAAAAGAATTGAGAAAAAAAAATTATACACAATGCTATTTCCTAAACTCCTAATAATACTGCTCAGAGACTTTGTGCCACATACAGCAGCAGTCAGAGAGCAGGACTGATAGAGGCTGGAGAGAAAAACTAAACATACAGTGCTAGTACAGTCATGATATATCCATCAACCTGGTGATAGGTAGTGTATTTAGTTGTTCCTAATGAGAAGGAATGCATGAACAGAGAAACTCAGAGAAACTTCTGACAAGTTGCAAGAGGTACGACTAAAATAAAAATAGCACAGAAGAAAATGAACAAGTGATCCACTGTTGAAAGGGAATACCAATATTACCATCCCTCCAAGTCCTGACCGGTTCGAAAAGCATCTGAGCACCAACGAGCCACGTGCTAATTCCAGAAGTAGGCATATGAATTATGGACGTATGAATTAGTACTGAAACATAAACACACAAGGCAAAACCTGGAAACATTCATGTTGAAAGCATTTACAAAATGGAAAGTCTTGAGAGGAGAAAGGGCTGCAGCTGTCAAAGTGCAATCCAGAGACTCTGAGACAGAGGGCAACGAAATAACACCTTAGCCTTAAGGAGCACTGTCACAGGGGCTGCAATACTACTATGCCAGAGGGCATGACTTTCAGTTATAGCAGGGTCCCTTTCCAATTTATGACAGGATTAAAGGTCCTTAGAGTAAAAGATTCATACTCAGGCAGCTCATGGGTTTGTTTTGGATACTATTGAGGATACATGCCACAAATATGCTTGTCAGCATATCTGTACTGACATGAAATATGGGTTGGTTCATTACAATGAGTTAGATAATCTTTTTTTTTTTTTGTGCAAGATATTCTAAACTATTTCCTTCACTAATGCAAAACTTTTCAAAAAGTACTTTGTGTTTGAAAGCACCTAAGCTCAAATGGCTTCCAATAGACAGGTTTCCCAACTTGGTTTTGTTCTTTTCTCCTTTGAGTAATGATCAAAACTTGTGAGTTGGCTAACAATACATCTAAGAGGAATGTCAATGCTCAATAATACAGTGTTATTATCACAGTGTACAAAACATCCAGGATTATCTGTGATGGTAACTCAATGAATTTTAGTCTGATTGGTGATTTAAATACAGCTAAGAAATAGGTTTTGAAGTTACTCATAGATGAGTACTATTATTCCCATTTTATTCCCTAAAAGCATTCTTGGTGAATTCAGTTTGATGTACTAAAATTTACATCACTGCCAAAGTACAATGATTTGCTTTTAGATTTTTTTCACAATTGATTTAAAAAGGTCAATTTACATATTCTCTTCAGGCTAGCAAAGGATTTTTTTTTTTTTTTTTAGCTCTACAACAAGCTATAGCTACACTGCAAACGCTATTCAAATTTTATCTGGCATTCTACAGATGGGACTAATATACAACGGATGTTAACATCACGATAACACCATTTCCTTCAATTAACCTTTACTGCAAGAACAAC
Organism: Aviceda cuculoides; assembly: GCA_035590195.1. Taxonomy (NCBI): domain Eukaryota; kingdom Metazoa; phylum Chordata; class Aves; order Accipitriformes; family Accipitridae; genus Aviceda; species Aviceda cuculoides. The sequence continues at coordinate 4,329,547 of JAVJGG010000061.1, read as the reverse complement.
CTGAGTAGTCATTCAAGGAGAAACCCATAAGGGATTCACACCTTCAGAGTATACACGCAGGTTATATTCACATCCTCTGACCCACTAGCTACATGAATCACCATTACCAACACACCCCTACACATTATCTATATGTGTGCTTATTGCGTGAGACAAGACAATGACATCTTTTGAGCAGTGGAGAAAAGGGAAACATACCACTGATGTTAAAACATTCACATGTGACCCCATGGGGTACCCATATCAGAAGGTGCACCTACATGGTATTTTGCATGAACAAACTAATTTCACCTATGTTTTGAGTAGGTTAGAAGTCACATTTATTACAGTGAAAAGTGAGATTAATTACATCTCCATGTCTTCTAATAAACAATTAGTTTTATCAGTATGGTATCTGTCCCCCACCCCCCCCACTATTCCTCAGAAATAACTGCAAAATTTTGTTTCTCATTTTTGGGGTTTCCACCTTGGGGAAAAAAAAAAAAAAACCCCACACACAAAAAGTGAATAATTTCAGAAAGTTCTCACTTCAGACTAGCGAAAATCACAATCATTTTGTGTATAACTGAACGCATGACAATGGTTTCAATGACAGTCTTCTCAGTCCTGCTGTTTGGGAGTTTTTTAGTGTTAAGACACTTCAAAAGTATACCTGTAATGCAGGAAATATAAACTAAGTAAAAAAAATCCAGCCATGGTACTTAGATTCATGAAATAAAGATTAAGTGTGAGGTCACTGGTTTATTTTAATAAATGCATTATGATAGATCCATACACTTCAGCTGAAACTGCAGCCCAACTGTACCTGGTGCTGCATGTTTTATGAGAGATCCTTTTCATAAAAGAGCTCTCAATCTAAATAGACACGAATGATAACAGATTTCCAGATCCCTCAACAAGTTGTCTTCCTTCTGGACAATGGTATTTGGTTCTTAGTACAATGGCCTAATAAGTGCTACTGCACTAAAGCTAAGAATGACACAAGCCACAAAACAGAGTAAGCAATAGATAAGAATATACAATAAAAATTAAGCAGTAAGAGAGGAAATACAGTAATGTGTTTTAAAGGAAGACAAGAAAGTAGAAAAAAAATCAGCGATAAAAAAACAGTAAAAGGAGAGAGGTATGATTGAAACCACACACTGGGATTGCTTAAAGCACTTACAGCTGCCTGGATCAGTCAGAAAGTTAGAGACAGCCCCAGTGGGACATACTAAAATATCATTTATCATTTTTTTTTAGTGTGGAGATGCTTCTGGCAGGTCTACAACACTGTACGCCTACTCACTGCACAATACTACATGGTAAAACTGTTATCAAAGACAAAACACAAACTAAACCACAATTAAATGAAACTAAGACCTACAGGTTTTAGTTATCATTTCCTACCAGTTGACCAGCATATTAAAATGTCTGTAATTATTGTACATGTGCATCTCAAATTTCCCTACTGCAATATATACAACAATGTGGTACACAGCCCTGTTCTAACAAGTCTGCAAAGCCCCTCAGGTGGGTTTCTGTGTCGTGTCTGGGAGCAAATGTCCTGTCCTGGATGCGAGTAAGGGGACACAGCACTCCTCTCATAAAAGGCTGTTTCCAAAAGAACAACCCATCTGATCTCATGTTCTACCTCTGATAGTTTCTGGTAACTGCTGCTTTCAAGGCAGAACACTTCAGTAGGCTTTTAATGGTTAAGCCAAATTACTGAAAAAGCTTCCTTTTTCCCTTAATCAGAGCTTAGTTAGTAACGTGATTCTTCAGAGTTATTAAAATTTTTAAGGTTCTTGGTAATTCACATGTTGATGCTCAAATCTGGTTAATCCTGGCAGCCAGCTGAGCCCCAACAAATAGCCCTTACCCAAGTGAAGCTACAAGGAATGATGATGAGTCCTTTGCTGACATTAATGACCTCAGGAGCTGACCTACCAGCTGATGGAACACTATATCATGATATCCTTTCCCCTTTTCTGGTGACTCCCCGAGTTACGCAGTGCTTGTGCAAAACCCGGTGTGATAATGAACTGAAGGAATAATGATGCATTCCTTTCTGTGAAAACAGAGATGATTTATAAGTTACTGACTCATTTAGGTTTTACTGACTCATTTAGGTTATCAAAAAGATCCTTCTAGCAATGTGATTGAATTATATAATCTAAAACCTCAAAACTCAGCATAATAAAGTCAGCTTTGTTTAGAAAAGGATCCTTTCAAAATTGCTTGCCAGATGGGACAACACAGTTGCAAAATTGCTCTTTAAACTAACTTTTCAGCTTTACAAGGGCACTGTCAATCCCTCTTTCTTAATTTCAATTCTTTACTCACAAAAAACCCCCAGAACTGCAAACTCCCCCTCCAAAACCCAACTAGAGAATTCTATCAAAATCTGTTTGCTAAGCATCCAGTCCTGGATATTATTTACACTAGTTGCAATTTTAAAAAAAAAAAAAAAAAAAAAAATTTCTTCCTGCTGAAATATTTGTAGCAAAGACTATATGATTAGCAAAGTACAGAAGTACACACTTAAACATATCTTACCTAGGACTTATGTTTGTAATACAATTTAGACTGATATTTATATTAGTTTAATCATATGCCTAAATGTTTATCTGAAAATGAACAAGATGTTGCTTTTATGTTTAACTGTCATAAAACCCAACAAGCCTGGAATATTTCATTTTAAAGTGTGGGCATTTAAAGATTCTATTTTTCTTCCATAAATAACAGCTTGGTATTCAATACTAAGCTATACATGACCTATTAACAGCTTCAAAGGCAAGCTACAGATGGTGCCCCTTGACTTGCTTACACAAGAGAGAGTTTGGGGTTGACTTGCATAAATTACCAGCACGTTTAGGATCCCTCCTACTTGGACTCCAATTTGTTTTGTGCCAGCATATCTTAATGATTTAAATTACTGTAAAATTGTATACCTAAATAAAAAAAACGGTTTTCAGGTCTGTCTTTACAGTCAGTGGTATACTCTTCTCAGGTCACTAAGTGCTGCTGTAAAATAATCTACCTGAAGTTGAGCACCACTCTTTCAGTGAGGTTCCTAAAGCTGAAATCCAGTCAACCACATTTTCTGTTCTTTCAACTTGCAAGTTTGTTTTTAAAATAAATCAGTTTTTTTAAACAGTAACTTTTTCAAATTTTACTTCAAAAAAACCCCAAAAACAAAACCCCAAAACCTAAAAATTGACATTTTATGTATGTGCCTGTTTCATTCCTAGTTACTCTTTAGATAACAATAACTGTGAGAAAAATAAAACAACAATTTTCTAGTCTAGGAATCATAACTAGTTTTGATTCATTGCACATTCAAACATCATTTATTTTCTTCTCTCTAAGTATCTGACAAATCCTAAATTTAAGCATAATAACAAAACAGAACAATGAAGATTTCCATTTAACAAAGCAACAGATTCTTCTGGTTTTTCAGGAAATAATCTTAGTTTTTTAGAGAGAAAGTAAAATTGTCATTCACACAGCTGCTTCTCAACCCTATCCCCATCTCTTAGCCTAAACCCTGCTGCCAGCTGAGCCTTTGAAAAAGCCCTCTCAAACACAGCCCAGACAAAACAGTGCTCAACGCCAAGTTCTCTAGGCAGCCTTCACTTTGGTAGACCCTAAAGCAGCTCAAGGGTTTGATTCCATCCAATAAGTGCCAACAGAACAAAATAGTCCAGCACAGATATTGATCAGTACTATACTTACTCCAGCTACTACACTTTTTCTCTGGAAAACCAGAGAAGGATTTTCAGGCTATCACAAAATCAAAAATGCAAAAGGAACACTTCGAGCTGATATAATGGGTGAGGTTAGTATGCAGAAATGAAAAAGCAAAGAGTAAAGAGGAAGAGGAAAAAAAAAAAAGGAAGTAGGAAGGCAAGACTCTGAAACCAATGAATCCTTCGTAAGAATACAATCAATACTATGGCAAGATCATATCCTTGCCTACCATATTACTGAGAAACAAAGCATTAAGGAGCAGTCCATTTCCAACACTGCACCTTTCTTGATTCTTTAATCTCTTTTCCCTACTTTGAAAGATAATACAAAAAAATATTTTGAAAGAAATAAAAGGACGAGGCTAAAGGACAGATGTGGCCTAACAGCCATAAGAAAACTGGGGAGAATGGAAACTGCATGTCTGCAAGAAAACAAACCAAGACATTTGTTTTTTACAAGCAATAGTAACCAGGAATATTAAAAATTTGTTTCCTTCCAAGTAACACAATTTAATTCAGGAGTGAAGTACTTAATGCATTTCAAAGTGCCATTCAGATCTTTGCCATTCAGATTGATTTATAATAATTAAAATCACTGCTGTGTATCTGATTATTGTATGTGTTCACACGTGTATAAAACCATACTTTTTTTTCTTTTGTCAGGGCTAAAGCTTTTCGTTGAAATAATTATACTATACTGCTACTTCACATAATTCCCCTCCAGGTATAAGCTGGAGAGATAATGTTATTACTTTGGAATAACACTTAGAAGAACTGTACACTCAGGAGGGAAGAGCTGCTTCACTGTGATGAAACAGATAAATTTGCACTACTCTGTGTGCAATCAAGAGATCGGATACTAAGTCTGCATCTATTACCATAGCATCAAAATCCTGTGATATCATCATTGTAGCAGCCCTCTGATGTAACTGTATTTCCAGATTACAGATGGAAAACCAAAATCAAAACTCAAAAGGCAAAAACTGCAGTAGGATTTAAGAACCTGGAATAAAACTTAAATGGAATTTACATACTTAAAACTCAGGATGTAAAATTAAAAACCCTACCTAAAGGAAAAACCAAAACCAAATGTACATAGAAATAAAAAAATCCAATAACTAATCAATTAACCAAATAATGAAAAAAACCCCTGTTAGTATCTAAATTTTTTGCTGTAAAGTTCTCTGGGCCTGGAGAACAGTTGTGCATCATGCTTGTTTTTTTTCTTGGTACCAAACAGATTGTGCTCTATCCCAAACCTAACTCCTGTTTTCATCCACAGTCTAGGTTTCCTACGTATGTCGCTGCTTTCTCTCAGAAAAATGTTCAGGGGGATTTTCTAGCTTGCCATGACCCAATCCTGGCAACCATGATACCTGTTCCCAGTTCGAGCCCCTCAGCTAGACCCCACTGCTTCAGTGGGCCAACCCTTTAAACTACCTGGAACCTAATCAAGACACAAGGTGCTATAAAACAAAGTGTTGTGCTGGTTTTGGCTGGGATAGAGTTTATCTTCTTCATAGCAGCTGGTAGGGGGCTATGGTTTGGATTTCTGCCGAAAACAGCACTGATAACACAGAGATGTTTCTGTTCCTGCTGAGCAGGTCTCACCCAGAGCCAAGGCCTTTTCTGCTTCTCCCCCCACTCCACCAGCGAGGAGGCTGGGGGGGCACAAGGAGTTGGGAGGGGACATGGCTGGGACAGCTGACCCCAACTGACCCAAGGGATATCCCAGCCCATGGGATGACATGCTCAGGATATAAAGTTGGGGAAGAAGAAGGAAGAGGGGGATGTTCAGAGTGATGGCATTCGTCTTCCCAGGTCACCATTAGGCTTGATGGAGCCCGGCTTTCCTGGAGATCGCTGACCACCTGCCTGCCCATGGGAAGTGGGGAATGAATTCCTTGTTCTGCTTTGCTTGCATGTGTGGCTTTTGCTTTACCTATTAAACTGTCTTTATCTCAATCCATGAGTTTTCTCACTTTTACTGTTCCAATTCTCTCCCCCATCCCACGGGGGGACTGTGAGTGAGCAGCTGCGTGGGGCTGAGTTGCCGGCTGGGGTTAAATCACAAGTGTCAAAACACATTTCAATCTTCATGATAATAGCTCATGCTCCAAAGACTATTTATGTATTCAACCCACTGACTGTTGGGCATAAAATCCACACACAGTCTTTGGAACAAGGACTGCAGCTCCAGCCTTGCTCTCTGTGAAGCGCAGACCCCACAGGTCCGTCTCGCTTACTCTCCCCCTGTCTGTCCTAATTCATCTGGGGCTCTTCTCCATAGACTGAAGGTGTTCCTCTGGCCTCCCCCATCACCCTCTTACAGCCACACGTGCAGTTCTCAAGCAGAACAGAAGTACTGAGCATCCTCATGCACATCCTCAAAAATGGTACTGAATTACTGAATACCATTCGATCTCCCTGTGAGCATCCCATTTCAAATGAAAAGAGGGACTTCAGTTTCGATGCCCACCTCTAGGAGAAGATGTAATCACCACAGCTTTTTAAAAGAGGAATGTGCCTCCTGGTACCGAGATACTAATAAGAGTTGGACAAAAAAGGCCTGTGATTTGCAATAAACTGCCAGGCCCCGTCTCCCGTATGAGAGCACCAACTTCTCTAGACAGAAATCGAATGCCCAGTACTTTATAAGAAAGGGCACCTAGGGCTTGAGTTTCTCCTTTAGGCAGCAGGTGAATAAAAGACCTTCACTGCAGTGACTAATTTTTGTTGCTTCAGCTTAGCCTCTTTGAGGATGTAAGTCTACATGACCTTGCCCAGGTCACATCATACTTTCCCGCACAGCAAGAAGTAAAGGCTGACACCATAGTAACCCAAATCTCAGCCTGAAACCATGGTAACAGGATCATCTTGCTTCAGGCACGCTACCTTAGGTAACAAGCACAATTTCAAAATATTCGAATTGAAATAAACTGCTTTCAAGCAAATCAATTTTCTGACACCAATTCCTTCAAATTATTACAGCATAGATTTTTGAGATGGCCCATAGCTCCAGTTAGAACCTTTAAGGGTAAACTCTTAAAAATGGTTGACCATTTATCTCGATGCGTCAAAGAATAACAGATAGTTAGAAAATTCCATCATAGAATTCCCTTGAAACAGTAGTACGGAAAGACACAAGGGTTTCCATCTGTTCACCTGTGGATATTCTTAAAAGCCTTTTCTGTGAGTTTCTCCTTTAATATAGAAAAATGCTACAGAAAGTACCACCAGTTGCACAGTCTAACCAAAATGAGGAAAAAATAGGAAGAAAAAGCTTTTTTGCACTGACCAGCTCCTTTCATTGTCATCAGTCTTAAGGCTATTTGTAGCACTAATAAGTGCAAGATTGCTGCTTTTAGTTTCATTAATCTTAGGTTTATTTGTAGAAATAACAAGTCCAAGTTTTTGTGACAGAAATGTGATTTTCATGTGATATTTTTCCTTTAAGCAACCAGTAATACAATTTAAAAAAAAAAAAAAGTAGCCTTATTCTTCAAGTTTTTCTGCAGACTATACACAAATTTATGACTGATATGCCTACATTTTGTCTGGCATGAATAAAATAACATGGGGATCACACTATGTTGTGTCTCATGGCTAGTGACAGAATCCATGTAGAGGTTTCCTAATCGAAATGTGTAGTGAGATGTGTACACACCGGTAAAGAAGGAAATAGGATCGAGGGAACAATACTGGTCAGAACTGAGCTGATACCTAATTCTTTATAGTACAGTGACCATTTATTCAAATGCAGAGATCATTTATATCAATTTAAGCAGTTCATTAATTGCAATGGAAGAAACTGTAACACAATTATATTTTCTATACAGAATACAATGAGAGTTCTCAGTAACTTAATGCCAGATTGTTTTATAAGGTATTTAACAGCCTAACTCTCACTGAATTATTATGGAACAGGTTGCCAGTAAGGATGTCTTTTCCTAATGATAGTTGGTATATGTTTTTAAGCAAGAGAGTTTCTTTTAGAAAAGAGTTTTTAAAAATCTCTAATGTAACTGTCAATATTTTATTATCCCCATAAATGTCAAATCCTTTTGTGAATATTACTATTTTATTGGCATTAGTCTTCTGACAAGCTGTAACACATGTTAATTATGCATTGCATAGTATTTCTCTTAATTAATTACGGCCTTTCTTCTTGATGAATGTCCTTGGCTTCTTACATTGTTAGGAGGAGTAAACAGGAGTACACCACTTAACTTTATACTATTCATTTTAAAATTACGTCTTCCATTCTTCCTCTTTTTATCGTTTTTTATACTAAATAGCTCTAATGCACACAGCCTATATGCAGGCTCTAAATCAAATGCACAGAATTTTCACCTGCAAAAAAACATGTGGAGGAATACCCATTATATAGAAGCAGAAAAAGATAACTTCAAGTCCATTTTTTAGTACAGAAGTATGATTTGCCTGCGCACTTCATCAACAGCTAAAATACCTGAAAAGGAGGACCTAAGCCTATTATCTGGGGATTTGGGGAAAACACGTTCTGCTCAGAAATAATTAAGTGAATGAAAAGCTAACTTTTTTTTTTAACCCTATTTCCTGTTTGTCTGAAATGCACATCAAGCAGCCAGCCAGACATTCAATAATATTCAAAAAGATCATTGGACTGAAGTCAACAGTAATATTATCATCTGATTAACAACAGCTACAAAAATATCATTAATTCAGAAGGTACTGGAAGAACTCATTCCCCTCAGACTTCTTCAGTTCTATGCAAAAAACCGTAAAATAAGAAAGAGCATCTTCAGCTGCATAGTACATACTGATGAACTGGGATAAGCCTGGATTGTGCTCATTTGAAATATATGTAAACACAAACAAGTAATTTTAGTGCATATATATATACACATGCACTAAAAACATACATATAATACACTTCGACTGTGCCCTAGCTCTTCAGCAGTACCTATCCAACTGCAGTTGAATCTGTAGAAAAGCACTATATGCAAAGGAATTCATTGCTATGGATAGCATAAAGAGCTTCTTCTCAGCTGAAAGATGATTTTCAAAAATGTTTCTTCTTCTGAGCATTACACATTTATTCCTATTCTGAGGCCTACTGCAATTTGACTGTTTTTAACAGCCCTGCCAGCACTACTGTAGTCAACAACAGAAAATTACTAGGACTTTCTTATTCACCCCATGCTACGCACTCCAGCCCACACTGTATGCCTGCTCCACTGGTGGTGTGTCCTGGGAAGCTGATCACATTAGCTGACATTGCTGACACTTTCTGCTGGCATCAAGATGCCTAAATAGCGTATGAACGCATTGTGACCTATATATACATACCTACTAGTGGCTAAAAACCTCCCCCCAGTTGGAATGACATTATACCCATTTGAACTCTTTTAATATCAAATTTATTTGCAGGTAAACATGAAACAAACCCGATGATTCTCTGGCAAACAAGGTGTTTCAAGCAACAATGAATAGAAATTGGAATCTGACAGGTTAGGTCTTTTGCTCAAGTTCTGAAGCTGCTATTATGGTTGGAAAGACATTTATGCAAACTGCTCCGAAATTCACCTTGGTCTACTGCCCATCCAATATCTTATTTCTCTGATGGAGTCTCATTTCAATGTAATCATATTCCCAGTAAAAATTGAATAGTGCAGGAATGGGAGATTCAACCCAAGTTATTCAGTTCAAAGTATATGAAACACTATTAAACCTGGCCGTAGGGTTCTTCAGGAGGGGAACGAAATGTTTACTTGACTACATTTAAAATAAATTTTATGTGAAATTTTGATTTTATAGTAAATATCCCTGCTGATACCTTTGCCATTTCCTTCTGTAGTAAACATGATCTGGTGGAAACATAAGGCTTATTTCAAATCCCAAAAGGTAATTAAAACTGAGACAGTCAAAAAAAAAAAGGATCACCAGTGGTTCCTCTGTGCCTAAGGGAAGTTTTAATTAAAAGTCACAGGAGAATAATCTGCAAGAAACAAAAATGAGATGGCTGCTGCTAATTTGCCTCGGTCTCAAGCAGATAAACAGTAAATACACAACAACTAAAGTTGCTGTGATTTTGTTCATTTTAACACTTACTGGGAAATCTGTTTCCTTGTCTTCTTCCTCCTGAGTGCTCCTTGACAATGTAAAACCTCTGCTCTCCCAACGATGGGGCTGCAAATTCCCCCACAGGAAGTTTTTCTCTTCTGCAGCATACGCTGAGCCTTGGGTCCACTGTTACGCATTTTCACCAGACTGTCAATTCCTCTGGCATGAAGAAGGATTCCAGCTCATGGGCCACAAGCATCTGTAAAAAAGCCCTGAAGCAGCCCGGGTGAGGAAATCCCTTTTCCTTAGGCTGAACTGCCTGCTGCGGCCCTGCTCCAGCTATTGGCCAGCGGCCGGGGTTCTCAAACTGCCCTGCAGAAAAATGGCAGAGAACAGCCTTCCTTTGCTCTTTTTTCACAGAGCAAAAGGAAGGGCGAGGATTCCCCCTCGTTGCTCTCTCCAAGTTGTCTGTCTTCATCAGTCAACTGCAATTTGCAACACTATGGGTCCACCAGGTCCCCCACAAGGGATGACACAATTTTGGCTGTTGAGAAAGCAGACAGCCTTACTCTGTCCGTGCTTCTATTCTAAGCCCCACGCTCACAATGATAATGCGGAACAGAGGTTTACCAGTGTGTACCTGTCTGCCCACCACAGATGTCAACCTCGAGAACTACAGAAATAACTGTTATCCTTTCTGCTGCTGGCCTGCAAGAGCCCTGGCTAAATGTTGGATTGAGAAACTTGGGATCTAGCCTTTGTTTTAGGAGGAAGGAATTGTGTGCATATAGAATTACTAATGTTGCATTAATTTGCTAACCGGAATAACTGCCATATATTTCATTTCTTTCCTCCCAAGGGCAAATTTCATCATAGCTCAAAAGTGACCATTTACATTTGCTCAGAGATCTTACTTCAACTTCATTCTAACCAACTGGCATCACAGATAAAATGTAGTAAAACCAACCCCTTTTTCAAATTAATTTTAGTACTTCTCTGCATTCACAAAAAAGAAAATCACATCTATTTTGGGCTTTCTTCTTGTTACACAAGTAAAAATCTCTACTCCCATTATCTACATCCACAGTAATTTTGAATTTTAACAGGAGGGCAACTCCACTTATAATTCAGACATTTCCAGATAAAATGAGCTGAAAATCAGTTCTTCCTACAGTGCATGTTGAATTGTGCTATTATCCTCCACACAGCAGGTGCCAATTTTTACAAAATCATGAAGTGTCACAATTATAAGTAGAATTACTAGTTAAAATTTAAGAAGCAGATAAATAGCAAACAGGAATGTTGATTATCTAACAAATGTAGAAAAAAAGAAAAATGCTTCTGTCTGATGAGACCAGTATATTATTTTTTGTTCTAAGGGGCAAGATGTATTTCTTTAAAAATGTAATAGTTGCTTTAGAATATTTTAAAAGACTATTATTTTAAGTGTTTCTTAAGTTACCCATAAAAACGTTTTTCCTCTGAAACACTTACAGATACTATTGTTAAGTATTGTGTCATTGAAAAACAGAGATGCTACATCCACTTACACTACTTGGTAGCTATGTTTTGAGAAACCTGAAAGGAAAGTGAAGAGGCAGTGTCTGAAAAGTGGCTCTGCCATACTTTTTTATGTAGTTAGCTATCATTCTTCCTTTCCAGCCATACGACATCTTTCACATGGAAAGCCCTGATTCCAGAACTATCTGTATGGGGCAAAACTGATATAGCCCTTTTAAAATATTGAGAATAAGGTAGGTGTGACTGAGCTAAAAGCCTTGCTCCTGCTTCTTGTCTACTGTAACCATTGTCCACCTCACAAAGCTACAAGTTTCCTGAAACAGGGGAACGAACATGAAGATATTCAGAAGAAGAAACCTTTTTTCTTTCTTAGCAACATTAGTAAATCATGCCTCAAGGATTGTTATTCATTCAACACCCACAAGAAATGAATCAACACAAGTTAGATGTAATATTGGCAGAATCATCCTGTCATGTACCTGCCCTACGACAGTTGCCATAAGCCTCATCCTCCTGCCCTGCCTCCTCTTGCGCTGCTCTCACCTGGTCCTTCAGCTCCAAAGGGAGGCCCCAGCCTCGCAATAAAATCTCTGCCCCCGTGCAAACACTGATGACTTTACTGAAATCTCATATATCCATCCTGGGTATGCAATTATATACAAGCACGTTAATATTGCCACTAAAGTCTCCAAGAATGCTCTAATACCTAAGTTACTACAGTACCTTACTCCTTAATCTCGCTGCCTTTACCAGCAGTTGCCTCCCATAACCAGGTCCAATGGATCTCCATTTCACCATTTGTTTTGGTTGTCCCCACTGTTCCTACTAGAAAGATGGAAAGCGCTTCTCCACGTATTTCCAGTCTCAGCTGACTTCTGTCCAGAGCAGACTGTTCCGGTGAGGTCAGTCTCCTCCCCTTCTGCCATTTTAATTTATGAGATCCCAGTTTGCACATGAAAATTTTGTTAGCCTCAAATTGCATTGCATTTCGTGCCACTAAGTTTTATTCTCTTTGTATTATTTATAGGTGGTGTTAAGGCAGTCTATGTCCCTGTTTCCAAAAAAGTGCATTTCCCTAGCATTACCTAAAAAATCCAGTGCTAGAAAACAGCATTGTTGCAAAAATTATACTGAATGTAACACTCTGAAACTCTTCCTGATCCACTACTCTGCTTTGTAAAGCCACTGTATAGGCTAGAAACTGTTAATATAATGTTTTGGCAATTACCAGGGCTAAGTGATGTAAAGGCCATTTTGCCACAGTTTATCACCATCAGTTGAATGCAGGAGGTGCCACAGCATCACAGATCGAAGTCTTCTGTATGAACTAACATATAACTCAATGACATTTTTTCTTCTACAGAGGAAACATATAGGCATCTGTATAAGAGCCCTGGATGGTGAAATGGGGAAAAGAATAAAGAGAGTATAAATCCTCTATAGGATTTCAACTATCTCCTCTGCAAGTAAACATTATGAAATTTACAGGAAAAGATTTTAAGATAAATTGAAGCCAAATACAAGATTTACAGGTACAGAAAAAAATGTCACAGTGGAACAGATCAGCAGTTCACTCTGCTGCTGGCTGTCAGATGTTTTCAGGGAACTCTGCAAAAACTGCCTTTTGGATACACACCCCCGAAGTGCTTAATTACAGACTATCATGCCCACTGAGGAAGTCTTCTTTCTAACCTTTGTAAGAAGGAAACTGTTTTAATTCTCTAGTACACTGCAAAGGAACTCAAAAGGACAAACACCATCCTGAGCTGAAATAGCACAGTTTAAAACAGTTTTTAAAATAACAGCTTAGCTCATTTTTGTGCAGTCAAGTTTGAAAAATTCTGCAAGATTCAAGAAGAACAGGAGACACTATGTAAATATAGTATTCGTGTCAACATTTTAAATGGCCGACCATGGATTTAGCATGCAAATACTCTAAAGTTACATTTCCCAGTATGGCTGTACCTGGAAAAAAGCACGTTAGCCAGTTCCCTTTTTAACCAAGAGATGGATACCTGATGTTGGATAAGGAATGCACATCACAAAACTGAACTGCTTAGCTATCTATGAATTCGATAACACAGAGCTGCAGCTTCCCATATGAATTGAAAGCTAAGCAATACACGATCTGCAGAGTACCCCCAATACATTTACTTTCAGTCACCTGCTGTTTAACAATTTGAGATAAATAATTGTGGTGGGTTGGCTCCTGCTGGCAGCCACGCACCCACCCAGCTGTTCAGGCAATCCCCCCTCACCCTGCGGTACAGGGGAAAAAACTGGAAGAATGAGAGCAAGAAAACTCACAGGTTGAAATAAAGACAGGGAAATTACTCACCAGTTACTGTTGCAGGCAAAACACACTCACCTTGCAGAATTTTACTTCATCTATTGCCAATTAACATAAATTATCTCTCACCCTTCTTATCACCACAGGGTACGCTCAGTCCCCAAGTGTATAGTTTAATTTCTCAAGTATACATCTGCCACTATTACACAGTTTATATTTTTCCCGGAAAAGCAAAGAAAATGACCGAGCTTTCCACTGTTCCATGGTAATATCAATTTTTGTGTGTGACTTTGGGGTTTTTTTGTTCATCCACTTGTATTCTGACAAGAATGATAGAGGGAAATATCTTTGAGCGAAGCTATTTTAAAAATAGAGAGACAGATTACTCATATCTTTATAGACAGTTTGTAATGAATACACAAAGGAAGAGAGAATCTGACAGAAGTAGCGAACACACTCCTGAAAACTGGAAACACAGTGGAGAAAGAAGGCTTCTGGTCTACCAGAGCTGATACCTTAATTAGGCAATTATAACTATTAAGCATTGACAAAGCTCCAGGCCTAGATGAATTACAACCAAGAAATCTGTCAAAAAGTGGTAAGGGGAAAAGGAAAGCCCTTGGCAGGATTTGTGATAACTTACTAAGTAAGGAAGGGAGTATAAAGAGAACTGGAGTAGCAGTTAATGTAATTCTTTTTACTTTAAATGGTTCCAAGATGCTAGAAAGCCCAAGCTTCTTATCCTGCACTCAGCTATGCAGAAGACAGAAAATTATTAAACCAGATTTAGAAATGCATGAATTAAAAAACCATGGTAGCAGGCTGAATACATAGAAAAAAGGAGGTCATGACAGACAAATTTACTGGAGTTCTCTGAGTATGTTACCTACACCTGGAGACAATAGCAATGTAATAAACAACTTATCTGGAATTCAAAAAAGTATCTGATACTGTGCTACGAAGCAGATCAATTTGAAAAGGTGGCAAGTGTGGTTTTGACAAGAACTGACAAAACAAATTCAAAGAGGTTCAAAGACACATATCAGAAAGAAGCAGGCCAGCTGCTGAGTGCAGAGAAGAGAACTGGAGCTGCTGGGAACACTACAACTGACAAGTTTAGCTTATTTTCTAGACTTGTGACCTTGGAAAGGTTATGTTCAAAATTATTACATTTGCTGATGGTACACAATTTCTAAGGCAACAAAAACAGAGGAGAAAGATCAAACTATGTCAGAATGTCCTGGATAATTTACGTTTATAGTCTTACTCATGGCTCACATGCTCCACTCTAAGACACAATGAGAACAGGCATTTAAAGTAATTCCACAATACTGAAAAGTGTCAACAGAGAATACATATAAGTGGGAAAAACAAGAAAATATTGTGCTTAACACAAAAATTCATCTTCTAACTAATTACAAAGAAAAAGCAAACAAGTCATGGGGTATCTACCATGAAAAGTATATGGAAAAGAAGTGGAAATTATTCCAGAAATACACAATGGGATGTCATTTAAGAGAATCATAGCCATGTTAAGTAATGACCAAGAAAGTTATTGAGCAGTTTCCCAGTTCCAATATTGGCTGATAAATCTCTAAAAATAAAATGCAACTTAGATTAAATGCTCAAGAATACTGTGTTTTCTGGATATCAAAGATTTGTGAATCCTGTCCAGAAATGAGCCAACCTCTGGACTCAAAATTGTAACCACTACCTTAAGTTTTATACTTTGGATTAAAATTATTAAATTACATGCTGTTGAATTTTAATTTTTTAAAAGGTCTCATATTGGATATGATCCTATGCTGAACTACAATTTTGGGAGAGCATTTTAGTTTTGTCTAAATTATACAGGGATGAGATGAGAGAGAGAAAATAATAGATTCAAATCTTTAGCGCCATAGCTTAGAGGAAATTAAAAAGAGTTATAGAGAAGATAATTTCTTAGGATTACTGAAGAGAAAGCAAAACATTGACGTAAAAACCTGTCTGTGACTGTAACTAATACAGAAAAAAAAAAAAATGGCAGCTTTTTTTTATTGTAATACAACACACAGAGTATCCATCCTTTAAATAAATCCAGTCTGAGAATACATGAGGAATAGTCAATTTAAGATGAAGCTGAGTTTGTGGCTGGACAAGGAAGAAGGTTGGGGTTGGATTTAAAAAAAAATGAAGGTATATGAACTAATCTATTTCTCTGAGGGAAAAAGACATGCTTTGATGAATCTATAGTTTTATCTTGTCCTATAAAGATATTACTACGTGTTTCTGATTTTTATATGGCAAGACAATAGGATTTCCTGCCAAAGTACCACAGAAAACAGCCAGTTAGCTGATTTGAATGGCCTCTGACTGTGAAATGAGGAATTCATTAACTGCTAGTAAAAGGTTTCAGTCAAAAACATTTTAGGGGAGATTTTGGATTACTGGATTTGCAACTTTGCACATACAGTTATATTTTTCATGTTAATGAAATTCTTGTGGCTTTCAACTGATTTATTCAATAATTGCCATGTATCAGAGTGGACAATCAGAAGAGAAGGCTTAACCTTCAGCAGACACCATTAGCATCCAAGTGGCAGCATATGTTAACTTTTGCTTTTATGTGAATATTCAGGTTGTGTACTGTATGTGAGTTTGCTGATTTTACTGTTCTTACCTTCACTAGTAAAGCTTACAGTGATAATTTTGGCAGAGCTGTTACCTAATGACTTTCAAATATAATTAAAAACATATTTTGATATAAACTGTATTGCCAAAGTCAAATATATACCAGCTAAGTGAAATTAACCTTCAAGTGATACTTGAATAACAGTAAACCACAAGGGTATGTAAGAGATTAGATATACTGTAGTTTAATTATGTTACAATAATTCACCTCATTAATCTCCTAGGAAACAATAACCACAACAGTTAAATACTGTAATTAACAAACCCTATTTCAAACTTAATTTTAATTTTATATGACTTTGCAATATTATCCAGTGCAATTATATAAAAGACAAATAAAAGATAAAGCAAATATTAAGTTCTCTGGAGAAGACATAAAAAATTTCCTCACCTCTTCAACCTGTGACAGAAAAGAAACAAGGCCAGCACTACTTTGACTTATTTCTGTCCCAATCTATGCCACGATGGCTCCACTTCATCTGCAAATAATCTCAGGATCCATCAACTCGCAGCTTCCACTAGGTCACAAGTACTCTGTGGACATTTCTGACTCTCTCTCTGTCATCATTCCTAATACAAGAAACAATTCCCTGCGAGGACTACCAGTTTGGATAACACACTGTAGGTTAATGATGGTGATTTAATGTGCATTTGGGTTTTTTGCCCTTATGTTGGGCTACAGAACCATTTTCAAAATTACATGGAGAAATAAATCCTTCTCTGTCACTACGCTTAAGGCCTTAACTTCCCCAACTCTTCTTTAGCTACTCATAGTGTTAGAATTGCTATCGTAGGCACCAAGAGGAGCACACAGCAATCTTCATGGATCACAAGATCCCACCGTATACAGAGAGAACATTTCTCCACGCCTGCAATGGTGCTGCCTTGGGGCAGTATGGGGAAGCTGACATCTTGTGTCAGGAAAGCTGTGTCCCTGAAGACAGGCAAAATGCACAAGAAAATTCTGTAGGTAAAAAACATACGTACAATATGAACACCTGAGGATTGTTGCCTTACACAGGGCTCTTAGGAATCGGTCAGGAATCATGAATATAATAGTACATAGAAAAGGAAACTGAAACAAATGAAGCACCTCAAAATAGGAAAGTAAGCCTGGCACCTTCAGCATTATAACTTAGGTGGCATCAATATCAGAGAAATGACTTCAGCAGGGAGTTACAAGAAAGCAGCTCTCTCTTATATAAACAAACACTGAAACATCAGTTTCTTGGGGATCTTCTATCTGTTTACAAGATAAGTAGTTAGTCTTTTTATTTAATGAGCTCACAGTCTAAGTTCATAACAACTGCAGGTATTTTCTGTGTGGATTAAGCCGGATATCACTTAGTTTATGGTGGTAAATAAAAACATCATTTTTAAAAATTTCTGTAGAGATTATATTCCTCATTCAATTACAATGCCAAGTAACAGGTAAAGTGTTTGCCTTTATTGCTTTGATTTTAGCTTTTTAACAGGTGTGGTTTATTCCACAAAACTTCTGTGAAGCTACACTCTGATTACTTAGCTTCTGCTTTTTGACCTTTTTTCTTTATAGCTCTCCAAGGAGAAAATAAGATATCTTTATAAAATCAGCAAGCAATAAACAACAAGTTCATGTTCTCATAGAACAAAAAATAACAGCATTGAGAAAGCCATGTTCAAAAATATAAATGTTGCAGAGAGTAAAACTCATTCATTTATAACATTTTTCCATTAAAACAATGTAATAACTACTGAAGTTCAAATGATATATGAGTTTCTCCTTCAAGAAGATATTCTGTACATCTGATAAACCATAAATACTACGGAATGTACCGCAGGCAGAACAAGCACATCTTTGTGTGATCCTGGAAAATATACAGTGTATATGAGGATGAGTTATGAAGGTGAACAAATTTAATATATCTAGTTGCCTGGTGGACACCCACAATTTGCAATTTAATCGTCCACAAGTTATGGTGTGTTCATAATTGTATTAGACTTTGAAATAAGTCAATACTGGTTATATTAAGCTTAAAAAATAGCACACCTTTTCAGGTTATGATAATTTATAAAGGAAACAGTAGTTACAAACAAGGTGAAATAAAGCATTAGAGCTGCACTGAACAAAAAGACAGTGTGTTGCAGATAGATTCTTGAATTCACAACACATAACATTTTTATCATTGTCATGTTTTATATACTCCAGATTTATACAAAGAGAAAAACCCTAGTACTGTCATTCTGTAAGACTGGCAAGATTTTTATTTTTTTTCTGCAAGCTATTCTTAAGAATATAAAGACTTTCAGAGTAAAAAAGAATTGATCAGTCTTGAACCTCTACTTAACAACTAGAGGCACAGGCATTATGCCTACAGACTCAGATCCTGGCAAAATTAGATTATATCAGAATCCCTATTTTATATGAAATAGTTTAAAAATCACTGAACCAGATAGAGAAGGTTAACTTCATCTTTTGGTGGCTTAGACGATCACCTGGAATAAAGCACAATGATTTTCTAGCTCTTTTTTTCAGTAAACATTTCATTACTTGGAAGAAAAATTAAGTGTTTACTTCTAGAAAGATTGAGAGAGATCATACGATAATAATACAGGCTAGTGCACATTTTGGAATAACAGACCTTGGTCCAAATCTCGACTTTGAATTAAGCAGACATTTAAACAGGGTCCTTCTATTTTCTATAAAGTAAAACAGTATTAGCAACAGAGACTGAAGGAGACCTTTCCTTTGCACTACGTCGCATTATTTTGTGAGCAGAACAATTTTCTTTGCTGTGTGCTGGGAGATACATACGCCCTCAGGTACATGAAGGTATTGGACTCTTGCACATCCCCAGATTTCACAGGGGAGATTTTGGTTAAAAGAAACAGCAGCAATAGTCACTTTGAGGATCTAGACCTTTATTTTCTTTGCTTTAATCACAGGTGAATTTGCTGTTTTGGGGGGAGGGAAAAGAATGCTATCAAATAGAATTCTTAATTCAAGTCAAAATTATATCTTTCAGACTTGTTGTGTTGTCAACAAAAATTATGAAGAAAACATTATTTCAGGCTGATTTGAAAAAAGCCTTTGCCCATTTTCAGCATTAACAGACTCAAAAGAAGAAAAAAAAAAAAAAAAAGCCAAACCACAACAGAAAAAAACCCCATTCATTCATGTAACAAAGTTCATGGTGCTCTGACTGTGTTCATGTGGGTGGAAAAAGGGGACATGCAAGGGGCACTGAGGGCATCCTTCCATCTTTTCACTGGTTCAGGGACTATTATTTTACCCTGAGGATCAAGGTTAAACTGAAAGAGGAGGAAAAGAAGAGACCTGTAGAATGGCAGGAAAGAGGCCTCATTCACAAAAATTCAAGCAAGGAACTGCTCCCTGATTTTATCAGTAGAGGGTAGCTTTCCAACTTTCTTGGCTGGCACAATCCCCCTTCTGCTGGAGAATCAGGTCCTCACCAGCCCCCTTGTTCACAGGCCTGAAATCTCTGGGCAGTGCCAAATGAAAGTCTGGGTTACTCTCCGTATACTTTTAGGCGGATATTGAAAGCAAAGACTCCAAAAGCAAAGAAAACAAAAAGGTCTCACTTGATTGAATTCTCTCAGCAGCGGAGGACAGCTTGACAATGGTTCTGAATTTCTGCTGTCTTTCGCAAGAGGGATAGGGAGTTCATATTTATTTATTTATTAGTAAGTTTGAGCAAATGAAATCTAGTAACTAACCATTCTCTACCTAAAGGCGTTTATAGACATTTTCAGGCACGGAAGAATGTACTGATCAAAGATGGCAAGCATGTAGCCGTGCGGCTCTGTCATCATCTTAGCCACAAGAAGTACAGTGATGTCTGTAACACAGAGAGATCTCAAGCATTGCCTGGGGAAGAAATTCATAGTGTCACTTTACAAATGGTGTCTCTTGGCGTAAGCAACCTAATTTCACATTATTACTAGGTTTACAATTACTAATTGCAGTATTTAGATTTGGTATGAGAATAGTCCAAAAGCAAAATATTATAATTATCTATACTTACCTATTGCATTCATTCTGCTGACATCTTGAGGACTGCATACATAGAAAGTTTAAAGCAAAGGAAAAGCAGCACAGGATTTCAGATAGATGTGTATTGCAAAAGAGTGTGATGGAGTACTTGGTTCTTGTCAGGGAACAAGTAGAATAATGACACACCATTTGCTATATTGATTCAGGGATAGTGCTTAGCCATTTTACTTCTTCCAAGGCAAGTTATAATAACTGGTATACTTCACATTTGTGAGAACAACCATGAAAATGCTGCCTATGAACAGCAGAATTTCTTATAAAGCGCCCTAGACATTAGATATTCTTCGTTCTAATGCATGGTCACATTGGTTAAAGGATCTGTCAGCAAGCATGTTATCAAAATTAAAGCAATACTGTATTTAATAAAATATGCTTCTAGCTTTTGCTGTCTTCCTATAGTAATTTTACTGGCACCATACTAAAGACTGACACTGTCTCTTTAACAATTATTAACACAGCAACTAAATCAAATATTAACAGCAAGTAAATCTCAGCCCACCTAAATCTATGGGCCTGGATGGAATCCATCCCAGGGCATTAAGAGAAGAGGCTGACATTCTTGCAAGGCCACTGTCTATCATCTTTGAAAAGTCATGGAGATCAGGGGATGTCTCTGATGACTGGAGGAGGGCAAATCTACAAAGAAGGGCCCAAAAGAGGACACAGGAAACTACAGGCCCATTAGTCATACTTTGGTCCCTGGGACAGTAATGGAACAAGTCCTCCTAGAAACTATCAGAAATGAAGTGAAGCAGGCGTTTGGGAAAACCCAGCACAGATTTACTAAAGGCAAATCATGCCAGACTAACCTGATGACCTTCTACAACAAAATAACATTTTCTGTCAGCATAGGGAGAGCAGTAGATATTGTTTACCTGGACTTCAGCAAAACGTCTGACAATTTCCCACAGCCTTCTCCTGAATAAACTGGCAAGGTACAGACTAGATGGGTGGTCTGTGAGATGGGTGGGAAATTGGCTCACAGGCCACATTCAGAGGGTGGTAATCAATGGTTTTTACTCATGCTTGCAGCCGGTCACAAGTGGGGTCCCCAGAGATCAACAGTGGGCCCTACGCTGTTCAAGATCTTCATGAATGCAACCTCACCAAGTTTGCTGGTGACACTAAACTGGGTGCTGAGGTTGACATGTCAGAAGGGAGAGTCATCTTACAGCCAGACCTGGACAGACTGGAAGAGCGGGCTAGCAAGAACAGTATGATTAACAAAGACAAAAGCAAGGTCCTGCACCTGGGATGAAATAACCAAAGAGCACAGTACCGGCTTGGATGTGTGTGGCTGGAGAGCAGCCGGGCTGAAAGGGACCTGCCAGTCCTGGCGGACAAGCTGAACATGAGACAGCAGTGCACCGCTGCAGCAACGAAGGCAAATCAGATCCTGGGCTGCCGCCACAGGGGCACTGCTAGCAGAGGTAGAAATGTAATCATCCCACTCTACTTGGCACTTGTCAGGCTGCATCTGGAGTACTGTGTCCAGTTCTGGACCCCACAATTCAAGAAAGATGCAGACAGACTGGAGAGGGTCCAAAGGAAGGCCACAAAAATGATCAAAGGGCTGGAGAACCTGCCTGATGAAGAAAGACTGAAGGATTTAAGTCCTGTCTCCCAGAGGAGAGAAAGCTTAGTGGGGACCTCATCATAGGATTCCAGTACTTAACAGGCAGCTACAAATTGGACAGAGGCTGTGTCTTCACAAGGAGCCACGTGGAGAAGACAAGGGGCAATATGTACAAGTTGCACCAGGAGAGGTTTCATCTTGATACAAGAAAGAATATTTTTACAGTGAGAACAAGCAATCCCTGGAACAACCTCCCCATGGACATGGTGGAGTCCCCATCCCTGGAGGTTTTCAAAACATGACTAAACAGGGTGTAGATAATCTCTTCTAGGCTCCCTTTCCCACAAAAAGTTGGACCAGATGATCTTTTAAGGTCCCTTCCAATCTGGACTGTTCTATGATTTTTCCCTGAAAAGCTAGTCAATGATAGTATGGACGACATTCTTTCAGATGCCACAATAAAAAGAAAAAAAAAAAGGTAGCTAACATAACATTCCTGTTAACTCTGAAGTCTTCTTGCTCTGCTATCAGTGAAAGCTTTAAAAAAATCCACTATAATATAAACCCCTCTCATTCCTCCCCAAAAGACAATCACATAACAAGATCTCTAATAAAAAAGGAAAAGATTAATTGGAGAGCTGCCTTGAGAGACCAAATGTTCCAGACCTGACAGTTTTATAATGTAAGTAATTAGGGCAACATTATGAGTTATGTTATCAGAGCCAGCAGCATGATCAGCAATTGTTTATATTTCAGGGTCTATTCATGAGTACAGTACACAGAAAGTAGAGCACTAAAAGCAGACGAAGCAGATGTTGATGGAATAGAGCTGAATGCTGTTCTCACCCTGCCAATGCCTTCAATGAATTTATCTTCAGTAAAAGAAATCTAATCTTCAATAAAAAGAAAAATAAATAAACTGTTGCCTATCAATGCAGTGTGTAGAATTTAAACACAGAATAAACTTTGGCAGATGTCAAATCAAGTCAACTTCTTCTGTAAAGTGAAAAGTAAAGATGAACACGGCAGTTCAGGGGTGGGGAATAAAACCAATTTGCACAACCTCTACTCATTTCTACAATTGAACCTGAGCTACCTTTCTGATAGTTTTCTTGAGTGATCTTGGTTCCAGTGGGGGCATGCACATGGCTCCCTTTCTTGGCACATGGCTGCACAATAGTTGAGAAGAAACAAGAGTCTAAACATCCAAAACTGAGAAAGCGTGCGCCCCTGAACTGGTAATGCTAAAGCCAATGACCATTTGCCAGATTAAACAGTAAGGAGGCAATTGTAACAAAGGGGAGAAAGAAGAGGGTAATACATTATCAGCTGGACACTAGCTTGGTATTTGCCAGAAGTAACCCCAACAGCATCAAAACCTCCGCCTAAGCTTGAGGGAGGCGGGGTGTTGTACGGCACAACGAGGACTGAGAGAGGTGCATGCAAAACAGGGCAAGTGTGTAAGGGGGATTAGAAACTTTCAGGGATTAGTTACGGAGCGCTGTTTAGAAATTTGTAGGTACATACTAATATTTCACAAGTGCCAAGTATTGTGATTTATTTACGGTATGGCTGATTGTTTCTGAATGTATAGTTCACTGATTGCCAGTTAATTACATGCCATTAATAAATCAATAAACTGCTTTTATCATTATTTGATTTAAAGAATATAAATTGAAGTTTTCCTCTATGACAATTGGGTTTTTTTTAATCAAATCATAGTGTTTACTTATTTAGCTTTCTTTTCTTCTTACATCTGTACCTGTTTGAGACCAAAACTGGTATCATATGTTCAAAGAAATTAATTTCAGCTGGACTGAAACCTGTTTTGAAATCAATTCTATTTTTGGCTTTGTCAGATAAAAACTTGGCAAACACCATCAAAAGGATATAGTAAAAAAAAAGATACAGTAAAACATGGGATGCTTATCAAAACCAAAAATATAAACATTACACATAGTTTGTCTTCTATCAGATAAAATAAATGTCATATATCTGATTCCAAATCACATGAAAAATTCTACAAGTGTACGCAATGCTTCCCTATAGCAAGAATAAACACACCATCATAGCTAAGAAGTAACATACCACAAGAATTAACGTGGGCTAGAATGCACTCTGTCCAAAAAACATGCATTAGGGGACAGCAGTAATTCCGTAGAGGCACTAAGAAAGAAATCCCCATTCTTCCACAAGCTGCCTTGTGTGTACACTGGGAAGGTTAAGCAGCTGAACTTCCCTTTCATTTTGCCAAAGTTTCCTAAAATCTCTTTTCAAATACCTGCTTTTCCCTTGATGTGCCATTGGTTTAATGGATTTTTATCAATACATACTTTTGATAAAATGTAAGAATCAAGGGCAAGATTACTGTTTAAAAGAGAACATTCACAAGGTTCTTGAAAATTATGCTTTATATCTGATTCTTTAATTTCTGTGCCATGCAACAGTGGTAAGAAATTACATTTAGAAGCCTACTTGTCTTTCAGCAGTAACACAGTTGTCGTATGTAGAAAAGAAGCGTAAAACGTCATCGCTACATTCTCACTTACTGGGAAAACAACAGTTCCTATTATCACAGATTATATTGATCATGTAGTTTTCTGTTTGGAATAATTTCAACCTTGGCCTTACCATTTCTCATAGATCAACAATCAACTGAGCATTATAATACCAGAGGGAAAAGAAAAAAAAAAAAAAAAAAAAGACAAAAAAATCCCTTATTGGAAAAGCACAACTACCTAAAAAGCAGCTAACTTAAGTTGCTTTATGAAAACAGCTTCATTTTACATTTGAAGAAAACTCTATGCAAGTTTTAATTATTAGAAGCTGTCCTTTCTTGCAAGATATTCTAGTAAAAATGGTGGTATAAACAAACTCCTTGGGAAAATATATCTTTAATGAAGAACTGCTATGAAAACTACACTTTAAATCATTCTTTTGATACATGAATCATTCTCTCTAATCTTATTAACAACCTCAGGAAAACACTGGGAAATTAAAAAGATATGGTTTATGCTGCAGGAGTAACATGAGACCCAGCATCTTCAGGCTGAGCAGAGGTGAGAGACAGAAATTGTTTATAAACTCATGCAGTGACAGTTTAGACAAAGAGACAATATTTAGTACCTGTTCAGGTAAAGGACAGGTCTGGGACAATTATTTAAGACAAATGTCTATATTCATTAAAACCTTTACTTACCATTCATATGGAAACAAGCTGCATTTCTGAACTTGTGTTGTTTCCTGGGCTGTCCCACAGACTTCAGTCCCATGGTACGAGGTGCACTTTAGCATGTGCGCCATGAATTCCACTAAGTCATTGATATAGGCAATGCTAAACTGCTCCTGAAGCACCGCACCAACTTGGGTTGGGATATTCAGCATCAGGCAGGATCAAGCTTCCAACTGGCAGCAAAAAGCAGGCTTTCCCTCTATGGTACATGAAAAAGGAGTATTGCTTACACTGCAGAAATCTTTCCTTGCCCACGTCCATGCAGCTGGGACAACCTGCCCACGTGAGTCCTTGCTCTGTACCAACTGCTGCTCACTCTGAACCAGGTGGAGCTATAGGCTAACAGCCACACATCTGCTATGTGATCAAAGCTTTCTATTAGCCCATTTCATCAGCTTGGCCTGCAGAAAATCCTGAACTGGATGAAAAAGGACCATGAAAAATTTATGGCTTTGGGCAGGGTAAATTTCATTTCACGTAACTGATGAAACAATTTAAACTCTTTAACAAGTTACTTATGGTAACTCATGACAAGTTTTAACACTCTGATCTATGTCTAGTGTAGAGGTTGATCTTTGACTTGTACTAAAGCCATTGAAGATGACATCCAAGTGGATAAATACCTTTTTTTACACCAGGTATACAGATTTTCTTATCAAAATATTGTAAAGTGACTTTTGGTTCTAGAGAGTCAGGTCTTAAACAGCTGCTTCAATGCTTGCATTACAGATGGAAAAAATATCAAGGTAATATGCATCACACCCTGCAATACCAGCACAGCCTTGTTTTATAGTTGAACTAAAGGTTCAACTCAAAGAAAAGTAAATAATGTAGCAATGATTCATCTCAAAGGAATACTACTGTAACCAGTGAATAATTACAAGCACCGGTATTTATTAGTATGCAAAGAAGCTAGGTCTGGGTTGCTTCCAGAGCAGCTCAAAGGATAAAAAGCCAAGGAAGCGGTACACATTATAATAAACCACACACAAAAAATCCCTGTTTGTTTCAGCAAACATCTTTACTCTGGAGGAACAGAGCGCAGAGCTTCTTCCTGAGAATAAAAAAAAGTCTGTTTAATTTCTATTTCCAGTGATGCATTGTGCCTTCAGAGCTCATTCAATTGAAAAAGTACAAAGGTTTCAGTTTACAGAAGTTTTGTCAAAATTATTGCAGAAGTTGCCATGGAACAATTTCCAAAACAAACTGTGTTATTTTCCTTTTATGGTTCCCTTGACATTTTTAGTTCTTTAGTGGTGGCATAAGTTTCTATTTTCACAAGAGTAGCAGTGTTTTCTCTGACAAATAGTGAAAGTTAAAAAATCACAGGCATCTGAGTGTATTGAAAAGCCAATATTGTTAACTACTTTGTGTTTGTATATATAAATGTATATGTATAGAAGAAAGATGTGAAATAGCAGAGGGAAGATGACATTTTTAAGGAGTTTTAAAGATACTGCTTCTCATATAAGAAGTCACCGACAGACTCATTTTTGCCTCTGTGTATGCATCTTTACAGACTCATTTTAAGCAAATGACAGAACAAAAATTATATATGTATACTCTCAGAAGCCACATAAAAGAAAAGGTGAACTGTAAAATAAAATCCTAAGAAACATAATGACTCACTCTAGCAGGACATGAAGAAACACGATACATCTTCTAAGAAACC
The DNA here is from genome assembly GCA_035590195.1 of Aviceda cuculoides. NCBI lineage: Eukaryota > Metazoa > Chordata > Aves > Accipitriformes > Accipitridae > Aviceda > Aviceda cuculoides. The sequence goes on along the minus strand of JAVJGG010000061.1, from coordinate 4,302,753 downwards.
ATGGCTCTACTTCGTGACTCCACAAAAATAAAATGAGTAGTTTAAACAATGAGGTCAACTATTTGCCACTGGGTCATTTTTTAAAAACAGTGTTAAATCAAGACATTAGAGATGGAGGGGGAGCTAAGAATTTGATATAAATAAAGTGTTCTCTCCATAAAAATAGTGAGAAATGATTGTTTAAAAAAAATATAATTTCTTTCAGTCATCTCGGAGAAACTTTGTGAGTAGCTGATCAGATCCTCTAAGATAGAGTGTAGTTCCCTTACATATTAATGGTCAGCGTATCTATCAGTACTAACACCTGCACGACAAATCTGTAGCCTGTCAGACTACAGGAAATCTCAGGGGATACACATCCTGCTGTGCTTGTAAGATGAGTTATTCGCTGTCTCTGTAAGTTGAAAGAAAAAGAACTTAGAAACATCTTGGTGCTTAGAGTGTTAGCACCAGACCTGAGAGATACTGCTTTCAAATTAGCCTTTTAGAACAGAAACTAAGGAGACTGGGTCTCCCAAAGGTGTCCACTGGACAAGTCACTCACACTATTTTGCAGTCTGCCTCATCATCCAGCTTCAGAAAGAGAGAGCAGAATGAAACAGCCGGTTTCCAGTTTCCACACTATTCCACTTTCTTTCACAGTTAGGCTTGCTTTCACTTACAGGTCAGAGACTCACAGGATGATATAGCTTGGATGGGACCTCTGGAATTCATCCAGTCCAATCTGCTTTCAGCTGGTCTAGTCAGAGCAGGCTGCTCAGGAATAGTCCAGTCAAGTTTTCAGTATCTCCAATAACTGAGATTCCTTCCCATCATCCGGACAATCTGTTCCAGCTTTTGACCACTTTCTGGATAAAAATATTTTCCATGTATATACATCTGGAATTTCCCACATTCCAGCTTCTGTCCTTGGACTACCTATCTGCCATGCATAACCTTGATAGTAAAAATCACAGCAGCATTAGCGAGTTGCCCAAGTAAGCATGCAAGAATTCGAGAAGGTTATACAGTACTCTGTTGAAGCACAGGTCACCACATCTTTATTATCGTTGGTATTAACCCGGATGCAAATGCACAAGCAGCAGTTCTATACCGTGCTACGTTGAAATCAGTCTCCAGGTAGATATATGCTGATCCATCTACAACAGAACAGTGGCAGCTAGAGTAAATGGCCACTACCACCCATTTTCAGCTGGCGAAATCCCAAATCCAACCCTGGCATATACTGCTGTTGTGCTGCCAAACAGACTCATTGTCTGGTAAGTCTCAGTGGGAAGAACTGACCATCCCCTTCCCCCAACACTTCACGCCATACAGGACCAGCAAGGGCACCTTGACTTAACATGTTTACACCAGGTTTTAAAATAGCAAATACAACGAAACCAAAGAACTCCCAAGAGAGAAACATGGGAGAGGCATAGCTAAATCCTGTTATCTGCACTAAAGACTGTCAGAATGATGAATCAAATGAGAAAATTATATCCAGTAAATACCACTATTTTTTAAAGTATGCTTCTTTGAGTTTTAGGAACTGTAAACATAAATTGCTTGTGTATGTGTATATCAACTATATTTCTAATACACTAAAAGTATACTAGTAGTACATAGAAGTGTACTAGTATACTTCTAGTAAATAACTAATCATATGTATTTATTGTTTTCACTATATACAGATATTGATATGGCTCCCTGTTAAGCCCATGCAGAAATTCACTGAGCTTCAAGTCCCAGTGACCACTGAGAACAGCTGAAGGATTTCCAATACCTTTCATGAACTACAACAGAAGTAAAACAAAGCCTTAGTTAAGAAACAGCTTCATATGGAGTCTGCAGCCCAAGCACAGGCAAAGGGTCTGGGGAACCCTTTTTTGAGAGGTACTTAGTCAGGAAACAACAATAGGGTCTGTCATCTTCCATGAAATACCATTTGGGCCTCCCTTTCTCTCTAACATTCCACAAAACAGTGCACAGTCCTAAAGTTAACAGAGATCATTTTAAGCATGTACTTAATGTCCTTCCTTCAGGCTGGGCCAGAGACCTCTGGTAGGTTCATTACTATCCATAGTCTCTGAAGATGCTCCCTGCATAAGTAGGTAGACTGCTGAAATTAGTACCTAAGTGAAATTCCTGTCATGCTCTTCTTTCCAATGGATGAAACAAATCAAAACAAAGCACACTGGAACTGCCTGCTTATACAAACACAGCTAAACCCTACAGACTTTGTGTTCAACAGCCTTCACTGCAGCCAAGCAGCAGAGAAGCTTGCCTTTCCCATGAGTGTCTCATCTGAAAGATAACATACTCCCAAAACAGGTGAGTTTGAGAATGCATTTCCTTGCAATTATTTAGTGCAATTGGTTTTGAACATAAGCCAGATAATTACCAAACGCTAACACAAGCTGTTATCTTCTGTTCTGTTACCCAAGTTCATGTGGCTGCAGAAAAATAAGAGCTTTCCTGAGTATTCTTCCTATTCCCCCCTCCCTAAATACAAAAAACCCCACTGTTAGAACATTAACCAAGCAGTCAAATTCTCCTCTTTACTACTTGTGTGCAGATTTATACTGGCTTCAGTGGGGACTCTATCATACCTCTGAACACCCATCAGACTAAAATTAGCCAGAAGGCTTGCAGGAGAACAGATGATCCAATACAAATATTTGCCAAACGACATGCATATAAAGGCAGGGGATGGGGGTGGTGGTGTCTATATGTGGGCACTCAAAGTTTCAGAAATATAAATAATGGAAACATCAGTAACTTAATGACAAGACAAAATAGTGATAATTAAATTATTTTAATAGTATGTCAAGATGAGGAATAACAGTCTTGGGAAACAAGACTGGTAAATTATTATCCCTCAGGCTTGTTCTACACATTGTTGTTCAAGTGTGAAAAAGACAATATGCAAAATCCTTAGCCATAGATTTAGCTTTAACACAGTATTAGTGCCCACAACTTCAGAGCTACCATCTTCAGGAACATTTTGTCATTCTCACCCTTCTGGGTCAACTAGACTGGTGAGAAAGATTTAGAAACAAGAAAGTACCAAACTTGACTGGTATGTGGATTTTTTTGAAGACCCTAAAGTATGCAAGAAGGTTGCCTCTCTACAGAAATAGTTCTTTCCTTGTCAATTCCCAATACACATTTGGACATCATCTTCAATATTACTGTAGAATAGAGAATGAATGATGTGGATACATAACAAACATGTGATGCACAGTTATTGAAAAAACACACTATTACAGATTTTCTGTCAGGCAATGTTGTAATTTGTAACCCCCATGGATCTACAAGGTACCTACAATAGACAACCCTCTATCTGATTTTATTTTACCAGCAAAACATATACAATAGGATCTACCTTTGCAATAAAATATAACACATATACTAGTTCTGCAATTAGTTACAGTATTCAACTGATAACCCTGATAATATGCTCATCTAAGAGAACAATATAATCTACCATAAATTTACATTGCTTATAGATAAATAATCATCTTTGGATTAAAGCTTCAGTTTCCTAAATATTAGGACTACACCACAGTGTAATGTAAATGCTATGTGACACTCATTTCCAGTAGCCACAAACTTGATTGTTGATGCACTGTACTTTTTTTTATCTTAGATTTATAAAACATCTTCCTCACAAAATATTTCAAAAATATTTGCAGTCAGTGGCCCAGATCTAGCAAACGTTTAGTTCCGGTAGCTATGTTTATGAAGACAAGACAGGAACATACATGTGCTTGCAGATCAAGATCTGTGTAGTTATGGGATTATAGAAGATGCAAATATCTGCAAGTTTAGGAGACAACTGAACAAGTAAGAGACAGAATTAACAGTGGAAGTGACACAATGGCCAAAAGGACTAGTCCCTCTTCTCATATAGAAGCTCATGCTGTCTTTAACATCCATACAAAATAGCCTAGGGTTTTTTTTTTTTCTTTCCTAAATAAATACATTTTAGCAAGTATTAACTGTCTGCATTTCATAAGTATTTAGCCTACCCAAAGAAAGATATCCTTATCTGCAGGTGGTTAAAGTATTGGAGTTTAAAGCACAACTTACACAAGCAATAATATTTTGGGGGGCTTTTTTGCTCTTCCTAGGGTATTTTTAAAATATTATCAAAATTCATATACTTTGTCAAGAACTCTAATACTCTCACACTGTGGAGGCAATAGCAAGATTTTGATCCATTATCCATTTTTTTTGAAATTTGCCTTGTAACATTGTAAGAGTACTTGGGACAAAGCATGTCATCATTGTTAACATACTAATCCAAGCCAATGTAGAGCTAAGGGCAACTGCCAGTTCTGTAATGGATTTTTAGCGCTATCTTGGATATCTGCCTTCAATAAAAGTTTCAAAAATACTTTCAATAGTTTCTGAAATCCAACGGGAACCGAGTTTTGAACTCCCTAGGTTCCTAAAACCCTGACAATATCATTCAAAACAGATAGGTTATCTTCTCTTTGCCTTTCTTCAGATTTCTGTCCCAATACATGAATTATGGAAGAGGGTTTGTCTCTTATTATGCAGACAGATATGGGTGTAGATACGCATACTATATCTATACACACACATAGTCATATATATATATATATACATAGATAGCACATCTGATACAATAAGGCCCTGCTTTCAAATGGGACAATCTGGATTAGTCAATTAAGATAAATTTCTTTAACCCTGTAAATCTAGAAGTAGCTGCCATTTATATTCCTTCCTTACTCAAGGCCAAATCCCAAGGTCCTTCAGGAGGTCAGACACATCCATGTGTACTGTTTTTTCTTATTTTGGACTATTTAATTCCTATATTGACTGCAGTATAGGTGTCTGACAGACATGAAATCTATTTTAAATATAAATGAACGTAACAGAGCTCAAATACGCAAATCACTCACAGAAATATATTACAATGCTAGAAGTATAACAATTAATTTGTTGTGTACAGTAATTGGATTCTCTCTGCACAGATTATTTATTGCACATACATCAACAGAACATGCACATTAATACTTTGAATATTTCCACTTGTGCTTTCTACTCTCACAAAAGCTATTTTGCCATTCCTCACTTTTGTGGAGATTCTTTATGGGTTTTTTAATTGTAAAAACTCTCAATAAGTGAATTCCTCACAATTATTTTTAACTAGTTTTTTGTGTCCTGTTGAATCTAACAGCTTAAAAGCTTTAGCTTCAACTGCACTTTTTGAACCTCCTGTACTTATAAATATAGACACTTTTTCTTAATAGGATTTCCAATTTGATGTGCCCTGAGCTGTAATGCCAGAAGGATTACTTAAATTGTTGAAATTTAATTCTAAATCATTGTGGGTTTGATCACATAACTGAAGAGGCTTTACTGCATATTGTACAGGGACATGCCACACAGGCCTTTTTCACATCAGAAAGTTTAGAAAAACAGCGTTTGTAGGGCAAGCTGATTATACTTTCATTTGAGGGGCTATGGGTCTTAATATGATGATTTCCAATATCACTGTTTCACATATTTCTATTTAAGTAGATATACTAAAGGTCAAGATCAAGCCATTCCTAGGTCTCTAAATCTGGAAGTAAGAATGAGGATGAATGACAAAATAGTTTATCAGCTTTTTCACATTGCTGGCATCTATTCCACCAGGGAATTGGCTCCTCTGGTGAGAATACTTATGCTTCTGGACAAGAACTTTGTTCCTTTTCCAGTAGGCACAAGGAAAAAAAAAAAAAAAAAAACAAACCAACAACAAAAAACACCTGAGCAGGAGAAGCCACGATCTTTGAAGTGTAAGAAGGAAAACCATGAGGAACACATGATGCATGAAGAATATATGACGCAAGCATTGAGTAGATGACAGGAAAGATTTTCAGATGATTAAACAGCCAACGCCAACAGGAAGTCCAAGGGAACTAGCTGTTCGAGACTTCTGGATAGGCAAGATGTTAGTCTTGCACATTCGATGCCATTAAAAAAAACATTGGCCCAGAGTCATTGAACAATAAAACCTGTAGTCTGATCTCTTGTGTAAAATACCCTGAGGAGTTTCATTCAACAGTATCTATATCAAACCCATAACTTCTGTTAGAGCTGAAAGCTGTCTCTTAAAAAACAACTGAAATTTCTTCCACTTCAAGTATGGATTTTAATATTTTAATAGACATAAACTTATTTCTTAATAAAAACTTTTCCATTGTCATTTTTTCAAACACCTCTAGCATTATCCTATAGAAATTCTAACCTTTCTTTCTAAAATAAAATTCAGTACTCTACAAAGACAGTATTTATCATATGGACTGCTTAGAAGTTAAATCTCTTTTGGGATCCCCAAATTCCTACAGAACAACTCTATAGAGCTCCTACGTGAAAATTAGGCATCTGTATCTTTTCTACAGTATCACTGTGAAGAGCTGAAATTTACTGTTATTGCATGCTTTGTCAGAATTAACATTTGATATTTAAACAAGCTGACATTTGTTTGTCTTCACTCCCTTCAATAGCCCTTCCAAACTATTTTTTCTGCTCTCTGTTTAACCTTATTATATTTGTCACCTTTGAGACTGCAGTGAGAGTACTGAATCCAATCTACCCTGTACTAAGTATGTATAGATCGGAGTGAGTCCAGAGAAGGGCCACCAAGATGTTTACAGATGCTACAGCACAACACAGGAGAGACTGAGAGAACTGTGTTTAGTCAGTCTAAAGTTAGAAAATTGCAGGGGTTGGTCTTGCCTTACGTGTGGTTATATTTAAGGAAGAGCTAGATTCTCCTCAAACACACACAGCAAAAGGCCAAGAGGCAACAGACACATGTTGCAAAAAAATGAGTTCTGATTAATTATCAGGAAAAAATTTCTATATATAATTGGGAACGTGTTGCACAGAAAGTCTGTGGAATGTCTATTAATTGGAGATAATCCAAACTTGACAGGACACAATCCTGAGTGACATGATCTAACTCCAAAGTCTGAGTAGGAAGCTGAACTAGATGACCTCCCAAGGTCCCTTCCAAGCTAAATGAGTCTATGAAATAATCAAGTAAAACTTATTATTCTTTGATTAACAAAGACTCCCTGGATTAGCCCAACCCATTTTTAAACATACTTTAAAAACCCGATCCATATTTTCACTTTATTTTTTAATCTCCCAAACTGAAGTTCCCACACTTTTCCCCATTTAGCAGCTACCTATATTTCACAGTGGGCAAGGGGTAAGCAAGGACTAATAATCACACTTCTGTGCAGGCTCAGGACATTTCATCCCATCTGTGAAGATCATATTTGTTGCAGAATTTTCCAGGGTAAGTGCAATACCAGTTCTTTCTGTAATCACCAGCTGTAAGTACGAACATAGATGACAGTAGCATTTCTAGTGGGCTCCCAGATCTATACAAGGGTTTTGGCAAATTAATGCAAAGTTACTACTGGCAATACTGGAAGTTTGATATCTCTCTGATTTCTTTGAAACACCTTCTATGTTTAGCCTTGTCTACCATTGTGCTAAGTCTCCTGACAGTATCATGCTTGTCTTTTCAAATGCGAGTCACCAGAAGGGGTTTACCACTGTATGAAGCAGCTTGAGTGGAAGTCACTAGCATGGAAACTCACTGTGCTGGAAAGGTACCAGCTGTTACTACCTAGGGAACAGTGAAGTACATCACTTAAGATATGGGCAAAAACTTAGCCTCAAAAAATATTTTCAACTCAGAATGAAAACAAATTTTGAAATATAAACATTTCCCATGCAATAATAATTCTGAGTTTTGACCAGCCCTAAAAGCAGTGTTTTCCTTTGAGATAAACACAGACACAAAACAAAAGAAGTCAAAATCTTCAGGAACCATCACTAACAACATCCCTCAAATCTGGTCTGTCTTACCTTTCCTCTGAAATTACAGTAGTCTTAGAAAACCAGATAACATAAGATTTGAGCCTTTTATCAACTTATCTTACGCTCTTTGGCAGGTGATGTCCAAATTTCTGCTCTCAATGTACTCTTCCTTTCTGTGCAATATTCATTATCGCAGTCTCCATGGGTTACTGTGGATCACATCTCCTATCTGAAACGTCTCTGTAGCTTGAAGTTTTCTACTTTGACTCTAGTGTCTCTCTAATGCCTTAGTTAAATGAGATAAGAAACTGGGAGATACTCTGGAAAAAAATTAAGCCAACATTTTTCCCCTAAGCAATTACGTGAAATTTGCATGATTTCTGAATTTTATTTCTGGGGTTAAAAACAAACAAGAAGTTTTAAAATGGAAGTTTTAAAATGGAAGTTTTAAAAATAAACAAAAAACGTTGGAAGATAATTTTTTATTTAAAAAAATGTTTTCAGTGAAGATTGTCAACCGGATAGATCCAAAAGCATGTGAAAAACACCTACTCTTCATTTTCATAACGTATTTCTATACCAGCATCTCCTCATCCTAAGCAGACTCTCTCTCTGATCTGTACCGATAGGACAGAGATAGAGGGATTTGATAAATCCCTAGCCAATAACGGGAAAATTGCACTTTAAGAACTAGCCATTAGGCAATCTTTTTCCCCAAAGTGAGCACAAAAACTTAATGGACAGAATGCGGTCAGGACTATCTAAAGTCTCCAAGAGTGGTGTCATAAGTCCAGGCTAATTGCTTATCTGTGGTTCATCCAAGAGCACGTGACCTACGCAACCTGCACCGGGTATAGGTGGTACGGCTTTGGCAGTGGGGGGCTGCAGGGCTGGCCTTTGCCAGAAAAGAGCAGGGGCTTCCCCAGGTCGGAGCCAGCCGCTACCCGTAGCGAGGCCTTGCTTCCCAGGAAATGGCTGGACATTGCCTGCTGATAGAAGTTGAGAATAAATCTCCTCTGGTTTTGCTTTGCTTCTACATGTGGCCTTTGCTTTTTTTCATTAAACTGCCTTTATCTCAAGCCAAGAGTTTTTCATGTTATTTTCTCCCCTTGTCCTGCCAGGGACAGGGCGTGAGAGAGCAGCTTGGGGGGCACCTGGCGGCCAGCCAAGGTCAACCCGCCACAAATGGGAACCCAGTGATTGATATATATAATGAACTATTAATTATTTTTAAAGCTATTAAAGCTGCTGGGTGTTTCTTAAAGGATGGCTGGCCATACTCGACAAATTCAGTTTCTCTGGATAAGCCCAGACGTTAATTGGAAAACTGGTAAACAGGACATATCTCACTAAATGCATCATACTATGAGATAAATTTTCCCTATCCTCATATGAAATCTTTTCATAATGGTAGCAATACTTACAAACAGCCATCAGGCACCTGTTCTTTCAGACAAAAGGAATTTATAAGCCTACTTTGCAAAACTAAAGTTTAATTTAACTTTTTTTACAGTCGTAATTGCCAGTTGTGGTATTTCTTAAAACCAATAATGGATCAAGCATTCTCCTTTGTGATAATTCAACATATTAAGGACAAAACCATCAGGAAATTATCTCAATGAATATGTCAAAATAATGCAACGCACTTTAGCTTATATTCTGCTGATGGATTTAAAACCAGTCTTTAGGAAATGATAATGTTTTTTTGAAGATGTGTCTACTTATAATAGACACAGTATGACAAACAACTTCTTTTCAGACCAGCAATTTATAAGGGCCAGGTGGAAGATTATATAAGCTTAATGAGAGTTTGAAAACATGACAGAACTGAAGGCAGTGCATCAATTTCTGAATCTCCAATCAACAAGGTAATGTCCTTAATAGTTTTTTAGAGCTCTGCCTCTCAGAGCTATAATGTTAAGTTATCCAGCTCATGCAGCTCCAATCTTTTCCAGTCCCACTTTTCTCCCCAGTGTGAGATTATGAAATCCATTTATCTTCACTCAGTAGAATACTGAAGCTATAGACACAAAATATGCTGCTATCAAGGAAACAAAGTGCAGTGGAAAGCCTTCTGATATATTTATTAACTGTTTAGTGTTTCTTTATTAGAGGAATAATATAAACTCAGTTTCTACAAAATCCCCAAGGATTCACATATGATTGACTGAAGCATGTTATTGCAATGAACATTGTAAAAACAAAGTTTACTTTCACCATGGGAAAAATATGCCCAAGTCTCAACTTTTTATCCAACAAAGAGTGATACAAACCAAATCCTGGTTCTCTGATAACATACTTCACACCCAGCCTAGTGAATTTTGTCACATACATCCTGAAAAATAATCATGAGACATTAATAACCTCAACATTAACTTAGTCCAACTTCTTCCAGAGGCACAAAGTTCTACTCACACAGACTACTTGAAGCAATGGGACAGAGATCTTAGGAAGAATTATTTCTGCTATTGCAATGCCAATGTCTTCAACTGGTATTAAAATTTTCATCAATACTACCATCGTAATTAAAACTAGCTATGCTGCTTCCTGCTCCTAACACTTCGTTTGGTTGCAGAACAAAACCAAATAGTGCGCAACTGGTAGCAAGCAGGTAGAACAAGCAGGGAACAAGGAACATGCTTAAACATCATATTGTGAAATATATGCTAACATTTCATTGAATAATCTAAGAAGCCTGTCTCAAAATAATTAGCATGCAGAAAGAAGTAGTTGAATTCAATGAACACATGTATGCCCGTACACGGTTCAACCACCCTGCTGAGAACTGTTGCCATCTTCTAAGATTCAAACATTTAAAAACCCAGATGACCAGAATTGTTCAGACACATGGCTGTCAGTTATGCTTCATGAAAAATGGAATCTTTCCCAGAATCTAGCATCGGTTTCAATTTTTGCTCTCAATTTTTATTCTTACTCTGTCAATTCAACGACTAACAGGAAAAAAAAAAACCCATCCTGAATTTCACATAAGGGTTCAACTTAATTAAGGATAGACTAAAAACTCCTTAGTCTGAAGTAACCAAGTAACTTTAATTTTAAGGACCCTCGGATATAGTCTTAATATATATTTGTATTACCACAATACACAAGATCTCCAGTTTTAGCCTAAAATGCCTTTGTCCTACCTATCATACAAATGCAAAAAACAGAGTGGACCCGATCACTCTTTACTAACATGCTAACAAATGATATAAAGACCAGAAGAAAGAAACAAACAATCAGGAAAGACAGTATTTGCAGTTTCTCTATCATCAACATTTCAATTCTCTCAGCAAAACAGATAAATCCCGAAAATAATCAGGTCGCTTTGCAGGTGTGTACTGTCAGAATTTCAGTACTGACTTACTGAATTAGAGATGATAGGCAAGACAGAGCCATGCCTGCCTATCAGTCTTGAAAATGAAGATATGCAGAGCACTTGATCACTGGACAAGATTAATCAGTAGAATTATGCAGAATATGGTAGAGGGAAGTTCGAGAAGAAGGGTTACCTTTTTTCTCCCCCACTTTCTCCCTCTCTCTTCCTTTCTCAGTAGTCCTTGGATAAGAAGTAAATGACAGGAGGTAGAGCATTGAAGGAAAAGGGTAAGCTAGAAGATGAGCGGAAATGCAAGGGCAAATCCAGAGAACAGACGGGACGTCAGACAGGTGGTGTGAAACAGAACTGCTAAGAAACCTCTGTATCTGTGACAAAGCAAGCCATCCAAAGAGTGGAGAATACATGAAAAAAGAACTCAATTCAAACGCAGAAAATAAAAATCAATCTAATCTTCATGTGTACTGTTTTCTACTACCAGTAAAGCACTCAAGTTCCTCGGAAAGATATAACCCAGACCTCCATTATCTAGCCTGATCTGTTATCCCACATAAATCACAGAATCCCAATCTATAAAACAGCCACCACATCCAGATTTCAGAGAACATCGTAGCTGAAAAACAGAGCTGTTCCTACAGACTTAGAAGGTTTGCAATGTTCATAGCAGTGTTGCTCCTACCAACAAAGGGTATGATCCTGCCTTTGTGTCCACACGCTCCCACTCTCCAAACCCCCCAGGTGACTATTAGGCTTATCTTAATCAGAATCAATAATCTTTTGCACCCCATCTTCCTGAACAGAGGAAGGACGTGGTCAATAGGAAATAGGCTAAATGAAAATGGAAATTTAGACATTCTAATAATTTAAACAAGTATAAAGAATTTAGTGATACAAGACTAAATAAATGGGAAAGTAAAACATGACAAAAAATATAATTTTCAGAATACAAAAATCTTGCTATTTAAATCAGTTACAATGGAGAACAACTTCCCAAAAGCAGCAGCACTGCCTGTTATGTGTCCATTCAGGAACTTCTTTTTAAAATATTGGGTTAACATGTAGTTTAACTGATGATTTTTAAAAAACTAGGAAAATACACAAAAATCTACTGAACCATCCCTCTGCCCATCTTTAAGAGCAAAGCAGATGCCTGTTTATTGTAATAAGTATTACATAACAAAAAAAGTCTAACTCCTTGCATGAAAACATTTTTCAGAATGTACTCATAAGACAGACCTTTTTAAGAAATCATAAAAGGTGTATGTATACACTTTTCACCTACAAAAAGGACTTAAAAACCTAGACTAGAAAGCTGTCCATGTGTGTGCTCTAACATTACTGGAAATGTGAAAAAAAAAATTAGGTTAAGTAATCTTCAGTAAACTATGAAATACAGTTTTAACATTTTTGGTTTGCTTTTTGAGTTCTGTGAGATAGGAATCATTATCAACAATGAGACAATTATGGCAATCCCTAGAGATGATAACCTTTTATAAACATCTAGACATCTTCAAGAATCCCTTTCTCATACACACAGGACTTGTGTATTAGCAACAGATGGTGCAGTAATGCAAAAATTCAGCATCTGTCTCAAAACTCCTATGGATGTGATCTTCCTAATCAACATCAGAATTAATACTTATGTGTAAAATTGTGTGGTCACATTTTCAGCTCAATCAAGGAGTCGCATAGTACAGAAACTTAAGTGGACGGCAGAAAAGCCACAAAGATAGAGTCCATAAAATACTTGGCCAAATTTCCCTTAATCCTTCTCCCTCACTCATGCAAATGTGTGAGTGGATGACTTTATGTGGACAACTGTCTGGAGCAGCCAAAAACCTGTATAGCAACTAAAGGATCTGGCCAGTAATACTTCAGGGCCCTTACTCTTTTATCATTACTCATTTACCAGTTGTTTCTGATGCATGTACCGTTTTCAGTGAAACCAAAACTATTCGACTCTACTTGAAGTCTGTTTCAGTATACTTAATATATCTAATAGTGGATATTTCCTCAAAAATAAAATTTCTTAGCTGTTTTATTTCAGAGCACTGTATAAGTACACGTCAATCCTGAAACGTGTTTTGCTAAAATTAAAAATAAACTGTCATACCAGCATTTTACCAATTAATAGTTTGGGTTTATTTTTGAAATTACCTCATCTCAGAGTTCTCTACTTAAAATAATTATAAAAGGGAAAATATTCATAATTTAAATGATTTATAATTGTGTTAAAACAAAATTATTTAAAACACAAAATGTGTTTGGATTTTTTTATAGCTTTCCATTTTCCACAAATTTTTATCTTTGCTTAGGATCAAAATGCCAAGTAAAAATAGAATTAAATGGTAAAAAACCAAACCAAAACAAAACCTCCCTCTACACGTTTCTTCAACTCTCCTTCTTCATACTGAAGAAGTATGTTCTTCAACAGACATACACCAGCAGATCTATACTCCCACATTTTTCTGGGTTACCATGGTTATCTGCTTTCTTTACTTGTTTGAACCAGAAATTAAAAAAAAAAAATTAATCAGAAAAATACATATTCTGCCACATCCTATAATTCCCTTCTTCATGGTAGCTTTAAAGTATCAACGTAAAAGGGCAGTATGGTTCACATGCCCTGGACAATGTTAGGGATGTCACGTCATCAGGAGGGTCTATAATCAGAATGACCTACTCTGCTATATTTTAAAGCCATATGGACAGTGATCAGCACTTACCAGTTAAAATGGTTGAGCAACAATTTTTTAATTCTTGGACCCCTGACAGAGGCCAACAGTGCACAGGCAACGATAAGGCTTTTAATGCATGCAAATTTGCAAGACATGATGCATTTAATAATCCCTCATCTGAGTAAGTTGTAAAGAAGCCAGCAGGAGGAATAATTAATTTACATTAATAGCTCTGAGCGTGGTTTGCTGTAGTGCCTGAGTTAAAATAATCTGGAGAGCCAGAAGTAAGAGTTCACTCTGCAACAGCTATTTGCATTCTGATTCTCTGAAAACCTGTAAGTGCATAATTAGATATCAAACACTTGGTACATTTAACAGCGAGCAAGATGTGCCAACAGCAAACTATAGTAACACAGCAATTTGCCAAACAGTGGCAAAAACTGCTTTTCATAGGCACGGAGTTTACAATTAGGGAATCATTTCAGAGTAAGTCCTCATTATTCTGCCTGATGGCAACTGATGGATCATTCTCATAAAAGTCTTTTGAGGTAAAAATAGTGGTGGAATAATTGTATCACAATGTGAAACACCATGTTTAATTGGATGGAGTAATGCAAAGTGACATTAGCCTTGTGAACGTAGTGCCCTTTTAATACCACCTTGAAAACTACAGTAAGTAAGAAGAATTCTTACATGAAAACATGTAAGCATGTTAGCATCTACAATGGCTATCATCTTTCAGTTTCAACTGTTCAGTCTCTAAATTTCGTTTAGTTCACATTTAGCTCAACTCTAACACTTAACACTTCGATTACACTTATGTAATCAGGACATATATTTTCTTCTGATAAACAAACAGTATGATAAAACATATCTATCTATCTATAGATAGAAGTTGCATAGAAGTTGCACAGAAGTACTCTCAAATAATTTTATTTAACATATCACCTACTTTTGAGCCAGAATGGCTTTCAACATCATAATTCTATTAATGGAATAACATGTGACTCAAGATATGACTCAATGTGACCATATAAGAACAAAGTTGCAAAGTGGTGCATTTAGTTCAGACCACACAGTTTTAACCAATATAAGAACTTGTTTGCTTATTTTGATTCTCCATGTGACGGGCTGTGTTTTGCTTCCCACTATGGAATGAGTTATATAAAATCATGGTAATAGACACTATTTTCAGAACACAAACATTTTCTATCATCTGGTGAACCACTGCAGTAGTCACCAAGTTAAATGGAAACATTCTGTAGTTGCTTTCTAATGAAAACAATACACTTACAATCTGTTCTACATTAATCACAGTTGCAGAGGGCTGAATTACATTTTCCTACCTATAGTAAATATTAACTTCATAGGATATAGCATTAAAGGGGAATAAGTGGAATGAAAGTAAAAGGTGTGAAAAGATAGGGTCAGAGTTACGTAAGTTGCTGTGAAGGAAAAATTATTGCAAAGCATCCATACTAGAAGAAAAGTAATGGTTAGTTAACATCTCCTGATTTGTCTTTTATTTCCTTTGTCTTCTGTAGAGAAATATAAAGTGAGGAAACAGTTGTCAGGAATGCTAACAGTCTTTCCAAACTGATGAATGTTGAGTATGCCTTTTTGGTTACACGGCAAGAATCATCTCAACAGCTGCATTCAGATACATACATGCATGCATACCCAGGA
Organism: Aviceda cuculoides; assembly: GCA_035590195.1. Classification (NCBI taxonomy): domain Eukaryota; kingdom Metazoa; phylum Chordata; class Aves; order Accipitriformes; family Accipitridae; genus Aviceda; species Aviceda cuculoides. The sequence goes on along the minus strand of JAVJGG010000061.1, from coordinate 4,287,216 downwards.
AAATATACAGACTTAATTTAACAAAATGATGTACTTTATTATTCTCCCCTTCTTTTGCAGCCACTGTGATTTAGCATGCTTTTCCTGCTCCTGAGGGTATGACTAGCAGCAAGGATGTTCAAGGGACAATGAACCAAGCTAATTGATGACCTCAGGGGAAGACAAACAAAATCCTTCTGGGGAGATAAGTTTCAATTTAATCACATTTTCTAACCTGTTCTTAAACAGCAGGACTTTTTTTTTTTTTTGCTCCCTATGCTTTTTCAGGTTTTTATTTCATTACTAGTCACCTCTCCATCTTTCAGACACTTCCCACTGCACACGACCTTTTGCAGAAAGGAAGAACAGTAATTCTCATACATTACCATGCTGTGTCTCAAGGTGCAGAAAGATCTCATTATCTGTTCCATACCAGTTTATGAACCCTGATTATTCATGCAATGGTGTGAGTGGAGCTTCACAAATGTGAGAGATCATGTCAGAGACCTTATATTCATCAAGTTTCATTTTATTGTAGCATTTAATTAATTTGGTTTTTTACTTTTACAAACTAGGCTTAAACTGCCTCATCTTATATGAGACTACTACTTCAAGTGGAATATAACATATATTCTAAGGTCTAGAATATACCAATTCTTTCAAAAAACATCAAATACTTAAGAAATACAAGAACAGCGACCATGGAGGGGTTTGGGCTGGAAGGGACCTTCCAAGGTCATCTAGTCTGGGCAGGGACATCTTCCACTAGATGAAGTTGCTCAAGGCCCAATCCAACCTGACGCTTCGAGGTCAGGGCGGGCCAGCTACATGCAGCTTCCCAGGGTTTGGACAGTCCGCGGGGACCACTGGCGCCTCCCGCCTCTGGCCAGCCGGCAGCCTGCCGCCCTGTCCTTCCACACACACCGGGCCCCAGAAACCCCCTCACACAGCCCCGGCTACCCCGCGTGCCTCACGCTCCCTATGGCATCGGCGGCCGCTCGCCTCAGCTTCCCGCCTTGTAAGCGGGACCGCCGGCCCCGCCCTGCCCTCGCCCACCAGACTCTGGCGAGAGCTGCCGCCTGCCGGCCGCTCCCTCCGGGGGTCCCTCAGGCCCCTCGGGGCGGGTGGCAGCTGTCACGGTCCAATGACTGTGCTGCAACTTCTGCTCTGAAATTTTATCCTGAAGGATTATTATACTTATTAATACTTATTAAACTAATAAGTAGTATTAGTAGATTTCTTTAAATGTTTAAGGTTTAGTATTGCATTCATATAAAACATAGGTGGACTGTCAACACAGAAGTCACGAACACTGCACACAACCAATATGATCAAGCAAATGCCACTTTACTGCCCTAATAGCTCTCTTTAAGTATACATTCTAGTTCCTGCTCATGCGTAAGCCATCTGTTGGTTGGTTAGCACGTGCTGTCCACGCGCCTAAAGCAATAGTTTGATTGGATAAGGTCTTTTGATCACGCGAATGGTTCCCTCTGCCTGTATCCTGTCTTGTACCCTGCTTTCAGTCATGTATGCCCTACTTTGTCCTGCTTTTTGTGCTTGCTTCGTCAAACTTGTAGCAGTAGTTGACCTTCGCATGAACTGATCAAGCTTGACCTTGATCCTTGAGGCCTGCTGCCTGCAGAGGCCTCTGGCTTACAGATGAATCAGTTCCGTTGTGTCTGGATTGTTCACTGTGTGTCCATTGCTTTCCAAATATCCCACACTGACAGATTTATTCCATTATCAGATATTCAGATCTATCCCAAACCAGTAACTGTTGATGACTCATCTCTTTGCAATGAAAACATACTGCAAGGAGAACAAAGCAAAATATTAAGCAGAGATGACTAAGTAGCAAAGTTTGATATTTAGTCACTGGTATTGGATATTTTCTGTGGGTCATGAAATTGTACTAAAATACACAGAAAATGCAAAGTAATGCGTATGTGACCTTACTGTGCTTGTTGATGTTTACTTCTTATACTAAGGCTAACAGGAACTGGAGATACGGGTCTTCCAGTTTTCTATTGCTTTGCTATTGCAGATATTCTGGGTTACAGTACAGGGTCTAGTAAGCATTCTCTTCCCATGAAATCATTCCCGTCTCTCACAACTGAGCTACTGAGAATGCAGACTTTTGTAGAAGACTAAGGAAATTATTGGATCAGAGTTTTATTTTTGCTCAGCTCTCGGAAGTGAGTAACTGATGATTTTTCAGTGCTGTTGATGAACTGGATGAATTCCCATGCACTTCTTTTGAAGACAAGCCATGGTCATTGTTTAGGCATATTTTCATTCGCAATTTAAGAAAAACTATTTCCAACATTTTGTGTCTTAAAGTTGGTCTAATAATGATATACCTATTCATTACCACTTGTAAGGTTTGTGGGAGGGAGCAGAAGTGAGTTGGAAAATCTAGATTATCTCTAGCTCAGCCTGCCTCATTTATATTTTAAGAAAGTCAGAATCAGATCAGAATATTCAAAAAGTAGATATACATCACTGTTCCTAAATACCAAGGCTTGCCACGCTGGTCCAGTCTGAGCACAGATTCTCAATACGGCCTGAAGATTGAAGACATACACACACACACACACACACACAGCCCCATGGTGGTGTGTCTTCAACAGTGCTTCTGGGGGGTCCCCACTCTTTCTGACTAAAGCAGCTAAGTCAAGCCATATTTTGAGCCCTCCTGGTTGTCACTTAGCTTTTCCCTCCAATGGGTTGTGAGGGAGAAAAAGGATGACAGCAACTATGTCAAGTTACTGCTAACTCATTCCTCTTCTCTTCCTACTCTCCTCTGCTTGGTGGGGACAAGTAGGATTGCCCAGGGTAAAGCAATTAATACCTGATGTGCCAGGACTACTCCGGTTTCTTCTCCCATGGTATCACCCCATGCAAGCAACCATGCATCATCCTGGATTCCCCATATCACTTCAGCTCCTTTATTTCTAATTCCAGCACATCAGTCCCCTCAAGCCAGCATCATTCCACTTACTTTCACTTTCCAACTGCTACATTCCAGTCTCAGTGTCAGCTCTCTCATTTTTATGTATTTATTTACTTGATGAGAATAGGGAATACATTATTTTTCACAGGTCTAGGGGGACTTTCTTTTTATTCAAATATCATTAACTAAGGTGCCAATTTCTGATGTAGCCTTTTCTGAAAATGTTGGCATCCTTGTTACATTTATATTATTGCACAGTATGATAGGAAGTTCATCCCAGAGGATGAACAGCTGAATACTAGCATCAGCGAGGAACACTACAGAAAAGGGATACTTTTCATCAATTCATAGTTGTTTGATGCAAAAGCTAGGAGACAAGGAAATTGTGAAATTGTGCTTTGCTAACACCCAGGCAGAAAATGGACCATTTAAAAACAAAAACAAAAACAAAAAAACAGCTTAGGTTGTGAAAAGAATTGGATCAGCTAAAAATAAGAATCAGCCAGATCTAGAAAAAAGTAGCTTTATTGTTGCTGAGTAGATTAATAGCTATCTGACAGTAGTTCTGATATTATGCAATTTGAGGAGCATGAATGCCGCTTACAGTTAGACTATAAAAAATCAGTTTCTTTTGACTGGTAGAGAGGTCAGAGCTGAACAAAGCAAACACTAAACTTGTATAATATCTATGTTAAATTGTTACCACACTTTTTGATGTATAGGTTGTTTAGGTATTTTATCTGTATTTTGCGCCTAAAAGTGTAAGTTATGCATCCTGTATCTCATCTTGGCAATACCAACAGTATAGAGAAACACCTTTATCTGAATTATTGTGATGAGAAATTTCTTTTGAGTTGGAGCCTATGTCTTTAACAGGGATATGGCTATAATGTTGTAGTTCTCCATTTGCTTCCCCGAAGTCAGAAGCTACTTGCTGAGTTTTACTATAAAACGTTAATACACTAAATCTCCAGTGAGGTACCTCCAGGATGTTCAGAAGAAAAAGAAAGAGTATCCATACAAATTTGGGACTGTTACCTCCAGGTAGTATTCTGGATATGGCATTTTCAGCTTTAAGAACAATCAAACAAGATCCCATGGCAATGACCCTGCATTCCCTCAATCAGCCCACCTTTACATCAGTGGGTGCCCCGAGATGATGGAGTTTCTATCGTACAGTTTTGTCTTTGCTATGTTTTTAAACAATACCTCAGATCTCAACATGTGCAACCTACAATATTGTTTGCACAGTGAACACATGAACTGTTGTCGTTTGGCGTCACACTTGCTATTGAATTGTGGCTTTACGTTTATTAACTATATGACTAGGCATAAGTAGTAGCAAACTATCCACAAAACTTTAGTAATAGAAAAAACCCACACCATTCAGTACTCTACATTTTAACAAACAAAAGACCCACCTGTGACACCTTCCCATTTTACACATACACAATTTTTCTGCAGACTTTTTTCAGACATTCAATAAGTAAGACATTTATGCTAGTGGGGCCAGAGTTTGGGCCTACACAACCATCAAGTGCAAAATAACAGCATAAAATCAGCATATATTCTTATGCTGAGTTGAAAACAATTGGAAAATAAAAGCAAGGAAATCATCAAGGAAAACGTTGGCTACTCAAAACATAAAAGGAAAGTGAACAGTTGCCATGTTACAATTACAGTACCTTTTAGGAAAGGAAAATATTTTTTGCATGTGATCTCATAAGATTTTCACATTTGTCTTTTCAGTTATTAATTTTAGTGTACTTAAAACACATCAAATCTTATGCTACCACATAATTACATAAACCCTTGTGGAATTACACTGAATGACAACATGAAATGTAACACTTCATTGGGAAATTTCTGCTGAAAGAAATAATTAATATGATATTAATTATAAATTTCCCTGTGAATGTTCACAAAAGTGAGAACTTCTATCAGTGCATTTGATATCAACTGTATTAAATATAAGTTGTTTTTTCATGTAGCTGGCCTTGAGAAAATATAACATCATATAACACATTCTGATTTTGAAAACTATTCATATTTTGTGTTTGTAGCTTTACGTATTTGTAACTCCCAAGAATTTTAAGAAGTGGAACTCATTACATATGACCTGTCTTTCAGTGGAACCTGCAAGACTGTCATAACCATCGAATTCAATACCAGTTTCAGGTATTAGTTCCACATGTCTAGTATTTTTACCTCTTCTGTTTTAAGTTCGTAAACCATAACCTCATGTGTAATTTAAATCAGTCTTTTCTGGAAGTTCATAAATATGTATTTGATGCAAGGGATAGACCAGAACTCACTCCCAAGATGCTGTTCGGGCTAAGTGGAATCTCCTTAGGAACTGCTTCAAAGATCAATTCCTCTTGTCCATAAAAAATAAGTTTAAATTGTCTTCTATGAGCCTGCTGTTAGCAATTGTACTGTTACATTATGTATGATTCTTTGACTGCTCATTGCTTCAACAAACTGCACAGTGCTCCATTAGTGATTTTCAATTTCATGCTAAGCTTTGCAATTTATTAGTGTTGTTTAGGCTAATGTACTATTATTTTGCATATTTTATATCATATTTCATTTGCTATTCATATGACCTAACAGTTAAGTATTGGGGATCAATAAGCCCTCTAAATGTTTTCATATTTGTATTGGGAAAAAAGGGGAAATCATGCAGGCAGCCCAATATATAGTCAATTAGGACCAAGTTAAATTTTTTAGCAATTTTCAGTTTTCTCTCCAGTTTGTCTGCAGATTTGACTGCAGGTTTCCAAACAATGACATAATGGCCAGATGCACTTGTTCATGAAAATAATTTGTTTTAGTAATAATCCCCTAATTGTAGATACCTGGACCATGTTCATGTGGATTCTTCGCCAGTGTCCTATCTCTCTGTATATAAATATCAAGATTAAATTCAGCTTAAATACCATGTACTTCCAAGAAGCAGATGCGGTTCCACATTTACTATGGTTTTGATTTTGTCTTTCACAGAGCTGTGCACTGTTTCAGAAAGGGAAATATTTAGTATTAGTCTGAGGAAAATGTAATCTTTCTGCCACTGAAGGTTGTATAAACTTAAAACTTTTGTGTGCTCAGTTGTTATATGTGGTAGAAAAGCACAAAAAAATCAACAAGCACCAATTCAGATTTTCAAATTGACTTCACACCTTTTGAAGTCCCTTTTCTTAAAATACAGAGGTTTAGAAAACAGCAGTGCTGCAAAAGCAGACTTTTGAGAGCATTAATAAAGTGGTTTGAAGTGTTCATGGAGAATATATATCTAAACATATGTCAGTATTGCTAAAACATTCATGCAAGGAGCAAAATGTCAAGTATTTTACTGGTACACTGCAAATAGGGAGTAGGACTGAAATTTGGAATGCTATTGAGGATGTGGATTGAGTCACTAATGACTGCTCAGTAAAGGCTATAGTAGAATTAGCATTTAAGAGCGTTATAAAGCATTGATACTCCTGTTTTCTTTTTGAACATTTGTCTTTTGTATAAAATTTAGCATATGTAGGTTTTCAACACAGAAACAAAGATGCAAGAAATTTTTGAAAAGGCAAGATAGATATTAGTTGTTAAGCACTAGGTAACCCCACAAGGCTCTACTAATTTCTGTGATTTAGATATTACATCTCAGCTGCTAAAAATTCATCAAAGGATTTTTATTCATATTCAGCAAAATAAAAAATAAAAGCTTTGCTTCAACTAGAATCTTTGCCTTTGCCCTAGAATTTCATCATCAGCATAACCTGTATGTGATTTTTGGATAAAATTTTTTAAATCTTGAAAATTGACTTGAATATTTTCATGTTTAAAATCTCTGCATGTATAATGGAAATCAACAATACTTACCTTCAACCTAAGCAAATAGATTTCCAAAATCAGTTCTGTTCATTGACTTCCAAAAGCCATGTTAAGAGGGAAAATTTCAGTTGGTCTGAAGGCCCAGCATTTGCAGGATGCAGATTTAGTTGCTTTTTGGAATCACCAGGTGCCTGATTCTCCTGGCTGAGGGCTTAGGGGTCCTTCATGTCCCCAGCTGTGAGCAGCCAACACAGCCAGGCAGCCCCAGGAGCAAGATCTGCAAAATCACAAGTATCAAACAAATCTCCATGTTGATGGTAGGAAATTAGACCTTTTCCTCATGGTTCAGTTAACAAATAAACCAAAACCTGCATGTATCCACAAAGTATTTGTAGTTTGGCATGTCATCATAGTCAAATTAAATTGCACCTAATTGTCTCTGGTCAGCTATGTGTACACACACACACACACACACACACAGAGAATTATAGATATATGAGCCCAGTATCTTCAAAGCTGTAATTTCAAAGTTCATTAGTTATTAATTTATAGGCATTTTACTAGTAGACTTGCCAGGTCCTTATGTTTCCCATACTTGTATATGGGAATGGAATAGGTATATGATGACATCAATAGTAAAATCTCTGACTACTTTCCTTTTTGCCCTATCTTCCCCATTATAGACAGCCAGTCGGAGCTTCTTGGCATGCCAGTGGCTTCTTTCTCTGTCAGCATATGGAGAAGATAGAGCTCCCTTCTACGTTCCCCTCTGACACACGCAGCCCTCGTTTTACCCATCTGGATTTGCCGTGATGCCTCATAAACGCCCAGCACATTTCCTTCCCTGGGCCAATGTAGGGAGAGTAGCGATGTATAGCCAAGTGCCAAAACTCCCTCAAGATATCTCATGAGAGCAAAGGATTGCTTTATAAGGGCAGTTTTTTCATGGTATTGTCTAAAATGGAGATGGTCTGAAGATGCCAGAATAGCATAAAGAGAGATTAAGTTCCTACTTACAAAAGGAAATACTTTCTGAAAATGTGTGAATAGCAGCAAGAGCTGCAGCTTTGTCAGACTACAGAAAGGGTTACAAGTGGTACGGCTATCACAACAATTATATTTGCAGTAAATTCTCAATCTAGACAGGGCATAGTTAAACTTATGTAAATATTTGGAGATTTTTACAGATCTGCAGTGATTAAAGATCTGCTTTAAAGGATTATTTTGGTTTTTTTGCTTTCTCTTTTGCTGAAAAATATACATGTATGTATAACAGTGGGTCAAGCAGATATAGACTATTAAGAATGAAAAAGTAAAGCAGGCGTCTGTGCTGAGAGATAAATGGTTGTGGTTCACAGCACTAACAATCTCTGCTGATGCAGCTGGTAGAGATCGTAAACCCCATGATGAAAATATCTCCATATCCATATTATGATGCTCTAAAGCACTGCAGGCACAGATGGCAGAACTTGTAAGTTCTCTCAGAAACATAGTTATGGTTCACAACATTTTCAGATTCTTCTGAAAGAGCAAGTATAGCTTGTAAGCCCTGAGGAGAAGTTGATGGCACTTACAAACTATGCCAGTTCAGGTGGCAGACCTCGTAGACACTGGGAGAAAAAATAACTGTGATTCACAATGCCTGTCAGAGAAGTGCTAGCATTTGCAAGCTCTGATGACGCAGTCAGCAAAGCAGAGTTTTGGCATGTTTATTTCAGGATGGCATCTTTAAAAAGCAGGGGGAGGGAACCCCAGCATGCAGTAAAATGCCTTGTATTTCTGGTTAGCCATCTCAGGTAGATAAAAAACTAAACCAGTCTTCCTGGAACTTCACCTGTCAGTCCTAGGCAGTCTCATTAGTTCTTCTTGTACCTTTAACAACACATTCATTATGAAACTATACAGAAAAGCTTTATTATGTTATGCAAAATGGCAAGGTACCTAAGACATAAATGAAAAAACAGAGCCCTGTAATTAAGTGTTCTTATCTAAATACCTTGTTTAGAGAGAAATACATGGATATTTGAGTACCTTTGGAAAAAGCTGTCCATATCAAAGCGCATTCATTTCTTTGAGAATTTATTCAGACTTCCATTGACTTCATTGTGAATTGAGTAGCATGTGTAATGAGATAACCTATGAATTTAGGAACCCTTAATTTTTCTTTCTTCACGTAGCCATTTCATCTTTGGGAATAGTTCCATAATAATTTATTTTTTAATTATTGAGGTAATATTTTGATGTGAATAGATATTTAAAACTGTAGTGATTAAGATAAGTGAGTTACCAGTAATTGCTGGTTTGTAGAGCAAGTTCAGAAGACTATTGAAGACAGGAATGAGTAAAAACCATTGGAAAAACAGGGGAAAGCCTCTGAGACATGCAGTATTGCTCTGCCAACCAGACTTTACTACTTGAGTGTTACCCAAGAGCAGATGCCTACCAGTTGGAAGCACTGAGGCAGGAACTGCTATATGTGATGTGAGAAGAGTCATTTTGATAATTTGGTGTTCTTGAGTACCTAGAGAGATGTGAAAGTTAAGTAGCTGTGACTTAAAATGTGTGAGATTGTTATTTGCCATGCTAAAAGAAATATATGTACGTTTTAATGAGACTATTTGCAATATATACATAACACATTTTATGTGGTTTTATCATTATTTAAAATATACATAAATGCCTGTATGGACCAGTGTTATTGAACATTGCCCTTCAACTAATAGCGGTACACAAGCAGATACTATGAAATTTTTCTGGTTTTCTTTTGTGTTTGAAGAGCAACATCTGAGTGATCCAAATACTTTCTTGTGGCTAAAAACAGATTGAAAATAATAAAAACAATTTAGAGACTTTTTTAAAAAGTTAAACAGAATGGTCACTTGCCATAATTATTTAACATTGAAAAATAAAAGCAAAAATAAAAAAGAAATCCTGCCCCCCCCAAAACAAACAAACAAACAAACCCCCCAAAACAATAAGTAAATAAATAATGAAAATTAAAATTTAAAAAATATGTTCTTTGAGGTTGAAAAGAATACAGCAAGAAAAAGTAGGCCATAAGTAATACTGGCAAGTGTTGCCACAATACCAAAAGGAATCATTTAACAGTTCAAAATTAATTTCTAAACTTTAAATCACATCTTGTCATGCAAATTTAAAATTTTGAAAGATTAATGTGAAAAACTTGCTAGTATGTAGAAAACAGTTTCTTTTCAAATTTCTAAGGATGTTATTTTCTATCTTAGATGGAAGTATAATTTTTCTATTTTCTCACCACTGACCCAACCTTCATTATTATTATACAGTTTACATGTTATTAGAAAAATATTGTGAAAGTTAGGATGTATTTTATCATTCCATCTTCAGCTTCACTGACTTATTTACAAAAATTTAAGTGATAATGTGACAGAATGCTTGGCAGATACAACCTTCCATATTTACATTCTGGGGATAAAATTCTTTCCATGTTCACAGGCACAGATGTATAGAGCACAAACTGGTCTTCATTTGTGTCTGTCATAAAGCAAGACAGTAGGATAACCTCCTTTCCCCTTCTTCCAGTAGAAACCTATTTTTAGAGTCTAAAAGCAGTGCCTTTTGGGGCTTGAAGGAAAGGTGTTCAGGGCACCAGTATTGAAGTTTTGTATAACATATCCAAAACCAAGTTTGAGGTAGATTTCTTAGTCCTTTTCTGTGTGACTGTAAAAAGCAAATGCAGCACAGAACATACTGAAACAGTTTTGGAAGGAAGGAGAGATAGTGAGTTTAATCTCTGTTGTTATTTTAACTAATAATGTGTAATCTGAATGAACTGATACCACACTAAATGCGTTAGTAGCACTTAAATGTACTACTTGTCCTATGCACGTTCTACAGTTTTTGCTGTCATGGCTTTTCATTCATTCTCTGAAAGATACTTTTATGCTTTAATTTCTGCTCTCCAATAAAATTTCTTCATATACTGTTCTCATATAAATCTGTAATATTAAGAGCTAGAGAAAAATAAAAAGCTGGTTTAATTCCCATCTCCCCAGTAAAATATCTTCACATGTTGTTTTCACATGAATGTGCCATTTTATTAAGGGCCACTGAAAAAAAAAATCTGCTATTATTTCCCAAGGCAGTGTTCAGGATTTCATGAAAATTTCAGTTGAGATACTACATAATACTTCTCAAGTATAGCTCAAATACTAATTAATATATTTCTGCCAAAACTACGTGAGCATATTGAGTACATATTATCTTCTCTTTCTCATATATGTGGAAATTGAGGTGCAACAAGGTTAAATGGCATGTGTAATGCATAGTCAAAACATTTAAGTCAAATCATTGCAACATATTTCCAAACATTCCTTCGATGCTCCAGAGAAAATATTTGTAAATGAAAATGCCTCTTGTTACTGAGTCCTCTTCCTATGATAGTCACTACCCACAACTATAAAAGATCTCCAGGGGAAAAGATTAATTAGGTTTCAATTATGCTACAGAAAAATGTACTTTACATACTTACAATGTGAAAAGCATTGTGGTGTTTCTCTAATGTGTTTAAAAATTCAAAAATATTTTTAAAAGCCACTTAAAAAGTCAAGCCAAACTCAGGCTAATGGAACATGGTGTTGTCCTTCAAAGTGATATATTCTCTACTCTTCTGGGCCTTGCTGTATGACATTACACAGATATTGTCTGAATTTTCTGTGAATCATTATTGAAATTTTTCTAGGAGATTAATCAGACCAGTTGATAGATGTATAGGATTATTTCTGCAGCTTTGCACAGCTTTTAAAAAGGAACAAACTTGCAAACTTGACACATTAGGAAAGCACCCTCAATTCTTTTTGGTTCTATATACAAAACTGCTTGTTTGTCTCAACATTTTATTAGCTCTTGCGTTTTCTCACAAACATCTGATATTTCAGTCTTTTTCCACAGGAGAAAATGGGACTTCTAGGCATTTCAAATATATATTGTTAGCTAGTACAATATAATTTTATTATATTAAAGCAAAGTTACAGAAAGGGGTTTTTTGTTTTTATGGTGGGGTTTCAGTTTATCAGCATTATTTTTTAAAAAATATAAGTGTTTGGAGATTAGTTTGAAGTACCTTCAGTTTTCTATTAAGTAAAGCCACATGTGAAGCATGAGCAAACAGAAAAATTTTAAAGATTAGCTTAAAGAAAAGTTGACTATTCTAGTTGAGTAATATAGCATTGTGATTACATTTGTGTGGCTATTTATTCTATTTATCACTGAAGAATGCACCCAGAGTTTACAAGGCTGACTTAGCATTTACATTTTAATCTGGTCTTTTTCAAACTTCTGCACCAGGCCTGGCTGATCTGTGTATAAAAGTGTTTATCCCAGAAAACTGATTGTTCCCAACAACGCCCCCTTTATTTATCTGTTCTTGTTGTGGCTGGAAGCTTTTCTCCTTCAACTATTTCATGTCTGTATTATTCGCCTTACCTAAGGACTTGCATCAAGCTTTTCCTGTTCATCTGATATGCCTGACATTATTGGAATCTTAAATTATTGTTCAAGTGACAGCGCTGAAGTTCAAAACCTTTCAATCTCTTAGTGGGGTCAACACACTGGTATGTAAAACCAGTGCATAGACATTGAGCGGTTTTGATTTGTTTTAAGTAGGTCTCTAATCTCTGCAGATAATGAGTGTGCATTTGTCACAGAAATTTGTTTCCAGCCTAGATCACAAGATGTTAGACAAGAATTTTGTTCTGTCATAAAGAGGAGAAAGACATTTATTATGCCTTTATTAAATCATAAGCTTGTTTACTTTAACAGTCAGCAGTAAATGTCTGGTTCATTTCCAAGCAGTACAAAATTCTAGACAGAGCAACTTTAATCATTAATAGAAACAATACATTCCCTTTTTTAAAAAAGCCTATGTAAATTTTGTTATTGATAACCTCATCCCAAAGGGGGCTGAGTAATCTAAAGCCCAGCTGAAACAAGTAAGTAAAAGATTACAAGGAACAGTTGTCTGAAACAAACACTCCCTGAAAGACAGGCACGTTGCTGTGGACATTTGGGACCTTTTGGTTGTGCAGGTCATTACCTGGAGCTCTAGTACAGAGCTCAACTGATGTAAATGGAGCTTTGTGAAAGTTCTCTAAGATCTTAGAAAAATGAGGCACACTAAAACTCCTGGAATGAATATACTGCAGAATGTTCAGTGAAAAACACTTCACCAGTGGCAGCACTAAAGACTCATTGCAGCTCCTCCAATTCTACAAAAATACAAGAAAACAGAACAGATCAGAACAGATTAGAATAGAATAGAATAGAATAGAATAGAATAGAATAGAATAGAATAGAATAGAATAGAATAGAATATTTCAGTTGG